>CM022952.1:1250364-1704496 GCA_012931725.1 Litsea cubeba | reverse complement strand
CTAGCATTTTTTGTACGGCAAAATATTTTCTGGGGTGCAATGTGGGTACATAATACATAAGACTAGAAAATGATTCTCTACATATTGAGTCTCAAATGCTTTTCACAAAAATTGCTAAAGATGCTATCGCCTCAGAAAATGAAAACTGATTAGAATCTTAACACAGCAATGAAAATTCATTTCCCCATAAAAACATCTTCAATTTTGTGAAATACCAATTTATTATGACCCTATTTTCTTTTTCTTCTTGTTTTCTTCAGTGGAAGAAGAACAAGAAAAGAAGCCCAGTGAATTCGAAATCGGGCAAGGTGGGGCTGCATCAAGAAGAAGTACAAGATATTATAGACCAGATCTAATAATAGTAGTACTCTTTTCGTAGCACTTATTAACTTGAAAGTCTAAGATACTTCTACCAAAGAGGGGACTGCATTTGCACTGTGAAAGCAGGGTGCATGGGTCACAAGGTAGAATCAGCCCATGTAGGCAGTAAAGTTCTACCCATATGCAATGTGGCAGCACCAGCATTGGGCTCACCAGATGCAGGCAACTCCAGCGATGCATCGCTGAATAAGAAGAGAAGAGCAATCTCTCGGATGAAGGAGCTTCTCCTTCGGGCGGTGACTACTAAATCTGAGAAAGGAGAAAACAAACCATGGAAGGTACATCCATCACTCAATGTCTGTCAATGATACACATCTAATTGGATTCTCAAACATGGTAAATATGTTTAAGTTGAATGCATATAATTCCTAACTCCTATTATCGATGATGGTAATATAAATGTTGAAGGTCCTGAAAATCCGCAGCAGAGGCGCCCTCAGAGCCCCATCTGATGATATGGGCTCCTACAGTAGGATCAGCTTCTCATGGGATATGGGCAGCTGTTCTACCACTTCTGTACTCTCCCCACTATCACTAACATCTTCAACTGCTCATATAACGATGTCGAAGGACTTGAAACAGCAATTAGAATCCATCAGCAAGGAAACTTCAGCTAGTCCAAGAACAGAGGATATCTTGAGAAGGGGGAATTGGATCACCACAGACTCAGAATGTAAGCTTCTCTCCAGTCTTATGGTAACTATCTTTTATCAATATATGAAGTTTGTTGGGTTTGATTTGATTTCCTTTATGAATATGCAGATGTGGTATTAGAGCTGTAAATTCTAATGCTAAGTAGGGAAGTTGGTCTTCAGCCAAATTGACATCAGTTGAGTACTCCATTAAAGCTCCAAACAATTGACACTCCAGTCTGCTGCTACTACATCAGTACATTGTAATCTTGTGGGAACTGACACAAACAACAGCAGATGCTTTGCGAGCTCGTGATGAGGAAGCAAACACTTGGGGAACTGACCCACCTGCAGCTTTTTCACATGGATGTTATTAATATTAACTATGTCGCTTTCTTCCCTTGTGAAAAAACTGTGATTCCAAAGTAGGCTACTCTTGAAGCTCATTACGTTTCATAGCATCTTTTGGGATCAACGAAGAGAGAAGTAATTGAGATGTATGAAAAGATTTGAAAAAAAGGTGATGTTATGTGCTCATATCCAAATAGGTTGCATTTCACCATTGAGAGTCCACACCTTCACAATCTTCAGTGCAAAGGCATCCCCTGTTCATTCATGTTTCCTATTCATTTTCCTTTTAGGGAAATAGGATCAAAAGAATGTGTTATTTGATGCTCATTTTTTGAAATTCTATTGATCTTCATTTTTAATCACCCTATGTATTCAATTCCTATGCATTTGAATGCAAACAAACAGGGTCATGAGGTTGAATTTAGCTAAAAAAAATTATGCATTGTAAGCTAAGTCTAACTTAGCCCAACTCAACTAGAGTTAGATTCAATTTCCAGCTTATCTTGGCTTAGGAAGTGTTTTAACTTGGGCTGTGTGTAAACTCCTTTGTTTAAGGATTTGTAAGGATTCGACAAAATAATAATTAGAAAGTTCATGAGATCTTAAAAAAAAAAAGAGTTCCTAACACGAGACCTCGTTTCTAAAAAGAGGCTAATTGTAGATCAAAAGGGAGGAGGAGGGGTTGCCCAGCTGGTAATACAAAACAGCGCAGACAACGAGGGATATCGGGAAACTCTAGTCTAATTAATAGAAGCTAATTAGATTATGGTCTAAAATAAAAGTTTCTAATTTTTATTCCTAATTTATAATTATTTTCTAAGGCAAAATTAAAAAAAGATCTTATTTATGAGATACTTGGGGCCCACCTTTTAAAAGTGACAATGTAGAACTTACAATTTGCGTTATTTTAAAATCTTATAAGGTTATTTTCATCTAAAATACTTGTAAATTTTGCATTGTCAACCTCCGACCACTTTAACTAGAAAAGCTCTGGAAAAAGTTAAGAGGTCCCCCTTAGCTTTTAATCATTAGAGGCAAAAGCTCTACTTTGTAAATAAGTTCCTAACTAAAAAATAGGGTTAGAGGTTTAGCAAACACTCTAGTGTGTAAATAGGCTCTAAATTATAAAGTAAGATAGATGCATCAACTTTTTGATGCAAGTTGCAGCTGAGGTGGAAAAGGGGTTGGACTTTAGTGCTAGATGGTCTATGTGCTGGGTGGGTTTAAAACTCGCTATCAAAAGTTTGATTTCCATTCAAACTCTCCTAGGATTAAAGACTTTGAGCAGAAGATGATATTTTCGTAATTAATCAACTGTTTGATCCAGTGCAAGTCACATGGCAGTCAGGTTACATGATTTTTAGCATTAAGTACATGCTAATTACTCTTTGTTCCTCTTTATTTTTAAAACTGTAACAAAGATTTCATTAAAAGAATGAAGAAAAGAATACATCAAAACTCAAAAAAAAAAAAAAAAAAAGGAGTTGGAAGGTGTGCGAGAGAGAAGCACCAACCACAACTCCAATTACAAGATGACACCCACCTAATGAATTAACATATTCACCCCTTGCTTTGCTAGCACATCCGCCATTGAGTTGGCGGATCTAATCTTATGACGGAAGGAGACATTAATGCAAGCTGAAATCTTCCTAATTTCATTGAAGAGGAATTGAGATTTCCATGGATTAGACTTTCGATTAGATACTCATGTAATCGTATCTGAAGAATCACTTTCTAACACAAGAGCACCACTAGATCTTATTGAGAACAATCTAAGACCTTCCAAAATTGCTAGCACCTCCGCTTCATTAGAGTCGCATGCACCAACGTGCTTGGAGAACATAAGAATGACATCACCCCTATTGCGAAGCACTCCTCCAATCCCCGTTGGACCCGGCTTACCCCTTGAAGCACCATCCACATTAAACTTTTAAAACTTCATAAGGAGGAGGACTCCAAGGAATAGATCTTCTCTCCTTATGCGGGCAATTTCCCATGCAAGCTCCCCAATTAGAAAGAATATCATCAAAAGAAAAGTTGAAGAACTCCTTTCTAAGAACGACATACTCTTCATTCCTCTTGACATAAAATAAATAAAAGAGAAATGCCTTGTTTGGTATCTCTACTCTTATTCCCACAAAGTCATCCAAAATAATGGCATAACAGAAGGAGTCATAAGAAGAGGCTAAAATAAAAAAAAATGTGTTTCATCTTAAAAAACACTTCTACCTCTATCTTTATTTTAGATCCCATAGCGTTTATCTTTAAAAGCACATAACTGGACCCTTTTATTTTATGAGAATTTCCCTTTACTCCTCTAAAGTAGGTGGAAGGTAGAATCAGTTGTCAAATGCTCTCTTTTTTTTTATTTAAATATCCATCCATATTGGACATTTAGACAAGAGAGGTTGAATTAGAGATGTGAAGCACGCAATAAGAACTCAATATAGCAAGGAGACTCACCTTTGAGAAGAAGGGGCCTTGTTGTAATTCTAATATGGTTTGCAACACAAAATCAAATTTACGAGTCTTGACCTATGCATTAAACAATGGATAATCTGAAATACTAAAAGCGTATGCCTTGCGTCATGATCTTGATGATGAGTAGTTTGAATTTGATCTAAAGCTTATTATGCCTTATAATCAACGATCTTTATTGAATAGGGTTTTCTCCTCTCCCTTATCACTCACTCTTATATACATGATAGTAGATAGGTACTATGCAATATGTCGTAATAATCTGTTAGGATTTTATTTATGTTGGCTCTCATCATGGGTTGGACAAAACTCTGAGTCCATTTGAGTTGTGATTTTCTATTTATTTTAGAATGGACTTTAGTTTAACCGTCGGAACAACTGAAGCGAAGATTGAAGCAAAGACGGGCGAGTTCTGGATCATTCAAGCCATTTTCCAAAACACATGTTTATTATAGCGAAGTTCTAGCCCAGCCAGCGGTAGAGAGCACTCTTGCTATATCAAGCAAGCAAGGTGATCTGAACTCTATCTAAAGAGTTTGAAAATGACTTCTATTCTGATTGTATTATTTCTAGAATTCTTATGCACAAATTTGGAGCTATATATTGGGTGATTCTCTCAACCCAAATAGACACACCACATTTCTCATTAATCTGAGTAATAGATATCTCAGAGAGAGAATTATTCTCTAGAGCCATTGAGATATTGTTATGAAGGGCTATTATAGAAGATTTTGTTGCTTCTTTTCTCTTGTAGAAGATTGAACATCTTGGTTGACAAGGTGCGACGAGATCAAGTAAGGAACGGTGCACGGCAGGGAAGTCGTGGCAACGGAAGTTGTACAAAAACAACTACAGTCCTTAAGTCGAGATACTGACTGAGGTAAAGAAGTTGTAAGTATATCTTGTAACTGTTCGTGAGTTTTTGATTTCTAGATTGTGGTTTTTCTCCCTGAAAAGGGTTTCCGCGTTAAATTTGTGTCTGTCTTCTTGTGGTGCGTGATTGGTAGGTTTATTTGCTAGATCTATCTTGTTTGGTCGGTTTCATTCGCTGCATTGGTTTGATTAATTAAACTAGCATGCATTTTAATAGGATCTGCAGAACTCTCATAATCCTAGAAAGATTTATCTCCATCAAAGAAATCTATTAGAAGTCGATTTCCTTAATTCCTCAAAGAGCTAAACAAGAGTCTTGATGGATAGTAATTTCTAAAAGAAAATCCAAATCAGATTTGTTAAAATGAAATATTTATCAATTATTTTAATATGGAGCCCTATAATTAGATATGTGGTCACGAAGACTACTTACATCTAACAGTGGCAGGACACATAGCTAGAACCATCTCAGTTTATACCACTCAAAAAAGAAACAAACCCACATGACAGTCTGGCTGATGTCACCACTCACTTCAACCATAATTGAGCGACCACAGCTAACAAGTATGTCATTTCATTGGAAGATCTATAAACAAAACAAATCTCAACCCCCATGAAACTACTAATAAATTCTCAATGGCATCTAAAATTACCAATTTGATAGACAGCTCCTCATCACTCTTTAAAGCATTAGTCGCTTCAAAAGAAGTCCAGAAAACTTGAATCTGTGGGAGTCCTTAATCCCAAATTTTTTTATTTTTTATTTTTTCTATCGGAGTATTTCCAACTCGTTGAGTTGGATTAATTCCTTCGTGTTTAAAGAGAAGTCGGATAAACTCTCTTGTAGCTTAAGTGTGATAGTGTAGTTTCAAACTTACAATCTTCGGATACAAACCGTAATTTTAGATCAACTCAACTACCCCTTAGAATTAATACTTTTCTTTTTGGCTTTCATAATCGCAACCATCTTTTTAAATCGTAAGATTATTCACTCAGGTCGTGCGGGCAGAAAACAGGTTACAAAACATTTTTGACAAGTCATAGCCTATCAATTGCCACCGTTTCTTCCACTACAATCCAATTACAGGAGGACATCGTGTGGTGTGTAGCATTACCTATCCATTGGTGGGCCCACCAGTAGAACTCAATTGACCAGACAATATTTGGCATCTTTCTTTTTTTTTTTTTCTATTTTTTAAAATGATAAATTATAGGATAAAATTGGGGGATTTCGACCGTACGACTGCTTTAGACCTGATATTTATCATTCAACAGACGAAATTTAAATATATATTTCTCGCATAACTTGTCTTATAATAATGGTGTGATATTACACGGCACTACGATTTGTGCGGTATCAACAGCCTGTGATATCTCACGAACACCTTTGTAAAAAATACTTAAATTTTCATTGATGTTGATTGAACAAGTTGATCATACCTAAATGACTAATAATGTCCTTGGCCGATCGAGAAGAGCAGACTTCATTACGCTCTATATTGCATGTGACTGATGAAATGACAACCAACCAACCTGCTGGCCGGGTTGTACTGGCCAAGCTAGGGTTTAGTGGTTTTTTTAAACCGTTTCCCCTTGTTAATGGGACTCCTAACTCGTAACCTGAGCAAAAGCTGGGAAGTGGAGGGGCTTCTTTTACCAAAAGCATGGCTTTCTGTAATAGCTTGTTAGTGACATTTTTGGTATGGGAAATTCTATTTGTATGAAAAAAAAATTATACACGTGTATAAAATGTGGGTGTAAATAGAATTTATCTCGTGGTATACCAAAAGCAATTTGATCATAGTACAATTTGCAGTGATTATAAAGGAAAAGTTAATATTCCAGACATTGAAATCAATCATTATACTGATTCAAAAAAGTAAACTAGAAAGCAGATTACAGAGCATATCTTTTTTTTGTTTTTTTTTTGTTTTTCTGTTTTGGAAAGATAGGTACTCTCACACACACACCCCTAGTGGCCAACCATGATTTTCGGTTTGAAAGGATAGACCCAAAACAGATAGTTTAATTTTGTGGACAAATTCAGGACTTCCATGACAGGTTTGGGTGTAGAGCTGCAATTTTCGGGTGGGTTATTTTTATGCGGGGTTAATTTTGAGGTGACGATCACGAATTTCATTTAGTTGGCGCGGACAATGATCAAATTAAAAAGTCAAATAAAAAAAAATAAAAACTTTTAAGGCATTTTTAAAGGAGTTTCTCACATTTCGCCAGTGCGACCAGTAACACTACGCACTGATGGAGCAGATTTTAATTACCCACGGGAAAACCCAGGGTTTTTCATTTGAAAGAGATGGACCCAAACAATTAGTTAGATTTTGTGGGCAAAACAATAACATGAGGTTTTGGGAAAGACCCGAAATCTTCATATTAAAGGATTTTTCTTGCCAGTTTTGGCGGGCTACTGCCCATTATCAGATTTTTGGGTACGCCCATGCAGGCACCCAACTTCCTCACCATCGATCGGGCATCAGCATGATGGTCGTTTGTGCATATAGTGAAAGGAAAAGGTATACAATCTGAAATCAGGCGTAAGGCTCACCTATCACAGCTATGTTCATCATCTTAAAGAATCTGTTTGGTTCGCTACCTCATTTTCAATCTTCTTCTCGATCTCTCTTCCCCTCCAATTACACTCAGATAAAGTACTAATGAAATCATCCAAAGCCCTCACTGAACTACCTCTGAACTCCTCATCATCTCTAATGGCTTCCTTCATCATCTCCTTCACCTTCAAAGCCTTCCTCCTCATCTCCTTCCCCTTCTCCGTCTCTCCCATCACCATCTCCACCACCTCCTTCACTCTCCCCATCTCAACCTCTCCACCACGCCCTCTCGCAACCTCCACACAAACACCCACCTCCTCCACCAACAACTTCGAGTTGAAGGTCTGCTCCCCTCCCAACGGCCACCCAATCACCACCACCCCATTTCTCAAGCTCTCCAGCACTGAATTCCACCCGCAATGGCTCAAAAACGCACCCGTCGATTCATGACTCAATATCTCAATCTGTGGTGCCCATTTCCTCACTAAAACCCCCTGTTTCTTCTCTGTAATCCTCTCTTCGAACCCTTCCGGCAGCCATTCCTCTCTGAAATCGCCATTTACGTCGAACCCAAATGGAGGCCTCACGACCCAGATGAATTTCTGCCCGCTAGACTCCAACCCGATTGCCAGCTCCATCATCTGAGAAGGAGAGATCGTACACTGCGACCCGAAACAGATATAGAGAACTGAACTTGGAGGTTGTTGATCCAACCATGAAAAAACGCATGTGTTTGTAGTAAAAACGGATTCTTTCATCTGTTGGTTTTGCCGGTTTGTCGTAACCGGTCCAATAGCCGAGACCGGCCGGTTCGTTTCTCTTGAGAAATACCTCAAGCCGGTCTTCTCCAACTCCTCCACCGTATTGAACAAAAACCCATCCGATGATAGACACAGTGAGAACTCCCGGCGGTGAAAGCACGACCAGTAGTCCTTCCCGTCGGCGGCCAGGAGGTGGGATGGTAGTTGGTACCGGTGGACCAAGCCCGACTCGGGAAAACCCGGTGCCGAGAACTCATCCGAGTTGGCTGCACTAAGGTGAGGAAGATGAAGCCAGAGGGAGAAGAAGAGGGCCGTGCCATACGCGCCGCTGGCGATGAAGACAGTGTGGAAGATGCCGAGCTTTCGGGCAATCTCGACCGTCCATCCGAAGAACATGTCTGTGATGATGCAGGCAGGTGGGCCACCGTCTTGTTGGGAGATGTCTGAGATGAGTTGTTCGAAGGAGGGTTGGAGTGCTTGAGAGGCCTGGAAGAAGTTGGGGAAAAGAGGGAGGGGTAAGGAGTCTGTGTTTTCTGCATGGGGTGGGAGACCGTGATCCTGGCCGTTGAAGGGGAGGGCCATGAGACTGATGGTGGAGATTGGAGCGAGGGAGGATTGGAGGGATTGGATGTTGAGAGGGGTGTTGACAAGGGTTATGGTGTAGGATGTTTTTTGTTCTAGGGTTTTTGCTAAGGCTAGGAAAGGGATGAGATGGCCTTGGGCCATGAATGGGAATATTACGATGCGGGGTTTTGAGGCCATTGTCAATGACTTGCAGGTTGGAGAGGTGTATCAAATATCACGTATGGAAGGGAATATAAATCTATGTATCGAAGAAGAGTGATGCTGAGAGATAATTTTATGTACCACTTCGTGAATAAATTTTATGGTTTAAGGTTCACATTATTTAAAATATAATTTATAAAATACGTAGATTTTTTTTTTTACGTTAGAACTTTATTTATGTGCAGCCGCGGCCAGATAAAAATGCATGCAGTGGGACAGGTGGAATCATCACAGAAAAGCCATTCAGAGAAAAGCCAACTAGGGTTGAAAACCTTCGTTGGAGAGAGCGAGCTAGAGAGAGTGCCATGAATCTTGTCTTGGACAGTGAGGTTGTCGGTTGTTGAACTGGAAGTAGAAAAGTTATTTGTTTTAACTTTGAGTAAATAAATGGAATGGAAAGTAAAAGGTGGACTGTGGAAGTCTCAAGGTAAAAGAATCTCTTTCACATAAAAAACAATGCTGACCAAACTTTACTGCTTTGTATGAAGAACTGGAACATCAAATGAGGTTTTGTGCAGATTTTTTTTTTTTAGAGCCAGGTGTCACTTGTGACTTGCCCTTCCAGAAGAATGGATTCGTGGACAGTGAACTATATAGCAGACCACTGTAAATCTATTCTCATCTCATTAATCCAAGTGTTTTTACAAACAAGGCTCTGATATTTTCATGTAACCTTAAAAATAATAAAACAGTGGAGATGAAAAGATCAAGGACGTCACTTTACTCATCACTCTCGTTTTTTACCAGCTATGGAGGGCTGGACCCCACACTAGGGCGAGGTGAATGAGCTCTTGTGCGAGCCTGATTACACTCGGATAACTCAGACCCACTGTTCGCAGATCCAAATGGTTGCCAATGTCATTGTGGGAAATGCGGTCCTTTCTTCTCAAAAGGTCTAGATGACAAGCAATTAATGTGGTTGAATCGTGGTGGAGCCTGCCGTGTTGATTTGGATTTCATTCATTAACCTCAGGGATATCAATCGTGTCGTGTTAATGAATTCGGATTACGGATTAACGAATTTGTGTTAAAATCATCTCAATTCGTATACGACCTGTTAACTTAACGGATCAAAAAATCCAACCCGAACACGACCTGTTAATTTAATGGGTTACACGACCCAACTCGTTAACCCGTTAAATAATTAAGTTATTTCGAAAATTTAAAAAAAAATCCATAAAAAAATATATATATAAGGAGAAAAGTATATAAGCCACACAAAACTTTAAGTAGGGATCTCGAGTGGATCCCACCTAAAACTCCACTATAAAATAATAAATTTTAATTTCTTTTTTATGACTATAAAGTAATTTTATATACATTTAGGAATTAAAAAAATTTAACAGGTTAAACAAATTATTAACGAATTACTGATTTAATTCATACAGAGAACCTGTTAACTTAACGTGTTAACGGATTTCACCCATTAACAACTCGAAAGTCCATCCAAATTTATTAATATTGTGTTGTTTTGTGTTGTTAATTGATTGACATTTTGATATCACTAATTAACGCTCAATGAGCAGGTGGCACATACCTTAGCAGCTAGCTGTAGCCCTGCCCAAAAGTGGTCTTTCTTTTGAAAAGGTCTTGTTGACAAGCAATGATGTTGAATTGTCGTGGAGCCTCCTCCCTTGTTTTGACTGATATCAATTAAGGGTGTTGATTTCCACACCCCTATGTTTAATATCGGCACCACAATTTGTCGGCCCATCAAATCGATGTTCTTTATTTGAGAGGAAGAAAAAAAGTGTCATGTGATGGAAGGATTGTGTACTTGACGTAATATGTATCATGGTTATCGAGAAATTTATAATAAAGTTATGCTGTTTTGCAAAGAGTGCTTAGGCACATCAAATTTTTCTTTTCAAACACAAATTCTCTCTACACACATTTCTATAATTTAAAAAATACATTAGTTCTTTTCACACACAATAAACTTCCTAAACTACCCCATCCCTCCATTTTCCTCTTTCTTCCCACACACATCCCTCGTCCCTTTCTTCCCACACACAAGAATCACCGTTTTCTCCGACGTTCCGCCCAGGCATTCCCTCCGGCGTACCGGTCCGCTCCACCATCTCCACAATCCTCTGGCATTCTCTTTTGTCTTCAACCTTTATTCTTCTTTCCCCTCTCTATTTACCATTTTTCCAACTTAGATTAGTCTTTTTTTTTTCATGGAAACTTGTTATGTGGATAGATTCTCATTCAATGTAAAGTTTTTAGAAACAATGTTAGTGTTTTTTCATGCATTTGGGTGCGTTTTATCCATCGTCGCAAGGGAATTAGAAATCCTGACTCTGTTCGGTCTTTCAGGACCGAACATATTGCATATGTTCGGAAGTACAGGACCGAACAAATGCCTTATGTTCGGAACTGTATATCCGAACATATCGGGAACCTGCAACTCGTTCCAGGCGAGAAATTTTTTAAAAAAAAGAGGCATAAAACTGATTGAAAGGCACCATTTGATTATTATTTTCTTCCTTCATTGCACTAGAAATCCTTTAGTTATATAATGAAAAAAGATAAAGTACAAGAAGAATGAAAGATGAAGGAGATGGAGGAAGATGAGTTGCCCAAAGAGCATAAAATGGAGAAAGATGAGTTGCCTTTTGAGTTTTTCTGGAAAGTGGAAAGTGAGATGGGTGGGAGGGAAGAAGATGAGCTTGTGTGTGAAAAAAGGGGCAATGGATATTTTGGTCATTTCAGAAAGGGGTAAAAATGTAATTAAAAAAAATCAAATTCCTTGTGTTGGAAAAGAAAAAAATTGTGTGCCAATAGCAGCACTCTTTGCAAATTTTAAGAACAACCGTTTGGTTCGGTTCAGTTTGAACACTTGGGCGGTTCGATTCGATTTGTGAAAATAGAGAATCGATTGGTTCAATTTGATTGATGGTTTTCCCTCTAAATCGATTTAAACCGCCTTATTTATTCAGGTAGAAGAAGATGAAAGCTTTACACTTGTCAAAGATTGACATATTTATGAGATTCACTAGGCAGCTAGGTCGCAAGGGCATCTCACTCTTATGCTGGGGAAGACCCAAGTACATTCATGTGAATTGCGGTCACACTCATTAAATCTTGATCTGTTTCTAATATCATAATAAAATTCTGGCTCTACTTTAAATTCATATAAAAATTTTATGCTCGCCCCCAAAACCCACATGCAAATCCTACGTTGACTTCCAAAACCAAATTGCCTACACCACATATGAAAATTTTGGATCTGCCACTACTCTCATCCAACCTGTAAAAAACGCCTGTAAAAAATTTTGGTCTGGCCTGAATGAGAAATACAATTTAAGGAAAAATCTTCACAGACATGCACAATGTTTCAACCAACTGAGCTGTGACTTGGGTTGGTTCTTGGAAGCGCTTTTTTTCTTTCACTAAAACAACATCAACCTGGCTCGAGCTTCACCTATTTTAGACAGGTGGAGCTTGGGTTAGGAACTAATTAAGGCTGGGCTTGAATATTGCTTAGCCCAGTCCATCACAGCCCATGAACACCGGCCCCTAGCCAAAATGTGAGTCGCTTTAGGTGGCTGTACCAATCATAAATTTTACTATAGCGCGGGGAATCATTTATGCAATCCTCAGTTTTTCCGTGGAAAACCTGCTGTACAGATGTGCCCTTAATTGAGGGCCCATGGATCAGTCCTTGGACATCTGTATGAAACAAGGTGCTCAATCATGAACATATGGCGGGCTGTATTTAATGAGTAACTAGCATTTAATGAGTAATGGCCGAGTAAGGACAGTTCTTATGGCTTACCGTAAAAACTCCAAGAAACCATTGGTTCAATGAAAAGCTGTGTGTCTTTTTTATGTCATCTTATCTTTTGCCGTCTCCCTTTCATTCATTCTTCACTTTCTATATTTGATTTAATTGGTTTCTTGTGCATATACTTCTATTATTAGTTGAATTACTGTTGTAGATTGAACAATAATTCCTGTTCAATTCTCATCAGATGTTCATCATATTTACTATATAGAAAAGAAGTCTATCAGAAGTTCTACTAAGGTTGTTCTTATGTGCCATGGTCATGAAGAAGTAAAATACACAGTTTCCCCCCTGCATGAAATTCCCCATTGCAAATTCCCCCAAAAACTTTAGAATTATCAAAAACTCTTCAAAAGAGAGCATTTTGCACCTCCAATTTGATGATCATTTTTGACCTTCACGCATTCATTTACAAATTTGCGCCCATCCAAAGAGGCTAAGTAGAGCACATTATTTAGACACTTGAACAGAATTACTACTCCCTTTACAGTATTGAAAGGTGTTCAGGAAAAATGAAACACATAATTTCAACCAACATGCCTACAACTAATAGCATTGTAAATAAGCTTGATCACTCCTAATCCTAGCTTGCTTTAGGCTGGATTGAGTCTCAGTATGTGTTAGGCTCAGTTGGAACAGGCTATTTGTATTGGCGATTTGGTGTCAAATCCAATATTTTGGCAATGGACCTACAGCTATAAATAGATCCATAGAAAATTAGCCAGGAAGTGTCTGGGCTGAGGTTATTAGTTTAGACCTCACAGGCTAGGCTGAAATGGTTCTCATCCTATCCCAGTTTCAACTGTAAAGAGTTACAATACAAATTGGTTGTGAGAAATAGATTACATACACATAAGAAAGGACTAAAGAAGGTCTGTTATAGGTGAGGCGCTGAAGACTGGCTTGTCTCTGTAGTCATTGCCATGATTGCTGCTACTGCTGCTTTTTCTCCTTGGTTTAGCTTCCCCTAACATCATTAGGACATCTCTCATGGAGGGCCTATCCTTGGGGAACTTGGCCGTACATATGAGTGCAATGCGAAGTACTAGGAGCATCTCCTCCTGTATGTGTTTGCACTGCGCCCCTACATTGGGATCAAGTGTTTCAACACCTTTGTTGTTTCGTATCTTGGATTGGACCCATTGGATGATGTCTACACTTTCACCAAAGTCTGGATCGAGGGGCCGCTTCCCTGTGAGGAGCTCCATCAGCACCACTCCAAAGCTGTAAATATCACTCTTGTGGTCCACCTTCAATGTGTAACCATATTCTGCAGTGACAAGATTTCAAACTTAAAATCGACTAGCCATTGAGTTAAATGTTAACTAGCAAGTTTACATATAGAGATGTTGCTTAATGGACTAGTTTGTTGCATGATGTGATAATTGAAACTGCGCATTTGCCATGGGTAGCGAAAGGCACACGCAAGGATTTGTTTCGACCATTAATTGAGTGAGTTTATAGTGGACCATAACCATTACAGGAAAACAGAGAGATGCGCCACAGGCAATTTAAGTAGAATGCAGGTAATGTAGCAAGAAAGTTCACCTGGAGCAATGTAGCCATAGGATCCAGCAACTGTAGACATGGTTTCGTTCTTCCTCACAATCACCCGTGCCAGCCCAAAATCAGCAATCCTTGCCTCCATATTCCCATCAAGCAGTATGTTGTTAGATTTAACATCTCTGTGTATGACAGGAGGTGAGCAGTCATGGTGCAAATAGGCCAGCCCCTGAGCCACACCAACTGCAACATTGTATCTTGACACCCAGTCCACCAACATCTTCCCCATCTGCCTCCCATGCAAGGCGTCCCAAAGGCTACCATTGGGCATGTACTCATACACTATCATCCCATCTGCCTCATTGTGTAGGTAGCCCAGAAGCCTCACAATATTTCTGTGCCGCAGCCTTCCCAGTAACTTCACCTCTCCTGCAAAATCACACCCATCCATCCCTGAATCGCTGCCTGTCTCAGTGGTCCATAGCTTCTTCACTGCCACCACTGATCGTGGCCGATGTACCTCTGCCTTATAAACAATGCCTGTTGCACCCATACCAATCACATTTGATTCTTTGATGCATGCTACAATGTCGCTGCTGGTGAAATTGAGCCTCTGGAATGCTGTCAACCTCCATGGCCATTCGTCGCTGT
Source organism: Litsea cubeba (assembly GCA_012931725.1). Classification (NCBI taxonomy): domain Eukaryota; kingdom Viridiplantae; phylum Streptophyta; class Magnoliopsida; order Laurales; family Lauraceae; genus Litsea; species Litsea cubeba. The sequence continues at coordinate 1,689,723 of CM022952.1, read as the reverse complement.
CTGATTGAAAAATATCTCCACAGAAGCCACCATTTGATTGCCACTTTTTATATAACCGTCGAGCTCCAAAGGCGCCGATGACTATCGATAAAGCCAGCAAAATGCCAACCACCCAACCAGCAACAATGTGCTTGATGTGAACTGGCTTCTGCCTTGATGCAGTTGTATATTTTTGAGAACATGGAGGCAGAACACCCCCACAGAGTTCAGGGTTGCCAACAAGATCATCTGGGTTTATAGTCCTTAGCATTCCATTCACAGGAACAGGGCCAGACAATCGGTTGTAGGACACATTGAGTGTCTCCAGTGCTGGTGATCCACCAAAATTCTCCGGCAAGACACCAGTCAGCAAGTTGTTGGATAGATCAAGAATAGACAAAGTAGGCATCATTGCAATTGCAGTTGGGATCTCTCCAGTTAATTGGTTGCTGTGCAAATTCAGATTTACCAGCTTCTCGCAGGAGGCGATACTTTTGGGGAGGCTTCCAGACAGCTGATTGTTTGATAGATCAAGCACAGATAATGTAGGACAGTCCTGGAATTGATCAGGGATCTCACCTGTCAGGCTGTTATCTGAAGCAGCAAAGCTCTGGAGATTAGGCACCGAGAGTATGTTGTATGGGAGAGATGATTGTAGATGGTTGTGTGAGAGGTCAATGAAATTGAGTGAAGTAGAGAGCGCAATGTCATCTGGTATTTCTCCAGAGAGATTGTTAGATGCTAACTCCAAGCGTTGAAGTTTTGGTAGCGCTCCAAATCCAGCTGGAATCATCCCAGAAATCTGATTTCCTTGCATTCGAACTCTAACCAATGAGAGGCACGATGATAGACTCAATGGAATTGAGCCTGTGAATTTGTTGTTGAAGAGAATAAGCTTAGTGAGGTTACCACCATTGCATAAACTGGTTGGAATGTCTCCAGAGAATGAATTTGTGGAGACATCCAACCATTGCAGTGGTGAGTGTTGTCCGAGTTCAGTAGGCAAAGGGCCTGTGAAGGAGTTGTTCCATAATTCTAGCACTTGTAACCGAGTCAAGTTGCTAAGTTCAGATGGAACCAGACCCGATAACCGGTTGCTCATTAGATTAAGAAGCTGAAGATTTTTCAGCTGGCCTAATTCATGAGGAACCACACCTGACAACATGTTATCAGAAATATCCAACTGCACCAATGACATCATGTTGCCAATTTCCAGTGGAATCTCACCTTCTAAATTGTTCTTGTATAGGAAGACAGTGGCAAGTTGTTTTAGCCTCCCTAACTCAGCAGGAATACTCCCATTGAGTTTCCCAACAGCCATATCCAGATACCGCAAATTCGTTAAATTACTGAATTCCACAGGGATACCCCCTTCAAACTCATTGTATCCGATTATAATTGTCTCAAGGGACAAAAGCTGGCCTAATTCGCCAGGTATTCGCCCAGTTAGACTGTTTCCAGAGAGACCCAGGAACTTCAATCTCTGTAATTTTTTGTAGGTGGTGGGGATGTTACCTTGGAAGTAGCTTCCCCGAAAATCCAAGCTCTCGAGCGAAGTAGCATTTCCAAGGTCTGCTGGTAGCGGACCGGAGAAATCATTGCCCGATGCATTTACACTTACTAGGCCTGCAGCATCGCCAAGACCTGATGGGAATCCACCCTTAAAAGAATTCTGGCTTACATCAAGATATCTCAGCAATGTAAGATCGGATAGATACTTTGGTAAGGATGAAGAAAAGGAATTGCAGGAGATGTTAAAGAATGCAAGGCTGTGGAGCTGTTGGATGTCTTCAGAGATCTTCCCACTGAGATTCATGTTAGAGAGATTGAGACCTTCTACTGCTCCAGTTGCATCGCAAGTAACACCAGTCCAATTGCAGTGCAAATTATTTTCCAGCTTTGCTCTATTTGCTGGCATTTTCCAATCTTGAAGGCGACCCAATGGGTCAATAAGATTCCATTTTATCGACAGCAAGATCGACGCTTCATTGCTGGAGGCAATGGGATTTCCTTCTGTGATGATTAGAGAAACAGCAATGCTGGAGAATAGGAGCAGTAGCAGATGAGGCTGCATTTTTATTTTCTTTCTCCTTCGTTCCTTCCCCTTCTTCTACCTTAGTTTTCTTCTTCCAGTTCTCTTGCTGTTAGAGAAGTATAACAGGTTTGAAATTTGTGAAGGTGATGAGAACATGGGCTCTACTTTATAACATGGAATTGTTTTTTTGTTTGCTCGTGAGGTCTTGGGTTCTGCAACAGCTGTTTAATGACAGGAACCTTTGGACATATATTGGAAATGGTAGGAATTAGGAAACATCTTCCGACATCAAACTTGGATAGAATGTGTTAAGCTAATCATAGAGGCATTCTTCCATGATATGACCCCAATGATTTATATAAACAATGATATATGACAAGAATCAATTGCAGACAGGCCTAGTTTCAGAGAATCTGCACTGGGATGATTAGATGATAAAGTCTTTTTGTTCTTGTCATTCTTCTTTTAACTTTACTAACTTGTTGTAGTTTGCACTTGATGAAGGTGACCCAAATTAGTTTTTCATGGAATCTTCTGTCATTTTACAGGCCCTTTTGTTTGCATAAAATATACAGTAGTTCACGGTCAAATGAGCTCCACTAAAAGATTATTAAAGAGGAAAGGGAGAAGGAAATGAGGATGTAAGGTGGGTGAAAGTTTAGGGTTCGAGATCTCTAGATTGGTCCACTCAATAAATCAACCCACTAGAGTGCAAAAAATAATAAACTACGCAGCGGAAATAAAATCACAAGCACACACCACAAGGACACCAAATTTAAGGTGGAAAACCCAAACCGGGTAAAAAACCACCGATCCGTACTGGATCTAATCAAACACTATGAATCTCGCAATTACAAGAAACTCAGATTTCTTCCCTAGATATCCCCTATCTAAAGACTGAAGTTACCTTGTGTCGCATCACGCTTCAACGACATCACACCGTTGATTGCAACAGATCCAACGCTTGACTCCTCAAATCTTCTACGCAAGAAGATGATCTTCTACAAGGGATGCAGAAGAAACTTGTCTCTCTAGAGTACTTGGCAGCACAACTCTTCAAAAATCTCTAGAGAAAATTTCTCTCAATTAGATCACAAATTCAGAACTTGAGAGATGATCTGTGTCTCTTTGGGTTGTGAGAAACACCCAATATATAGCCCCTAATTCGTGCTTAAGACTCCTTGTAATTATCCACTTAGAATAAGAGTCCTTTTTCAAACTTTCTCAAAGAGTCCTGAATCAACTGGGCTCTCTGCGCTACCCTCGCTATAGCGAGGATCATCCTCGCTATAGCGAGGCATGATTCTGCCAGCAATGATTTTTGCAACTCTGCAGCCTCTGTCAGTAGCCTTTGTTGACTCTCTTCTTTCTTTTGAGGACTGACAACACTTTTATTCTAACAATCTCCCCCTTTTGGCAATTCGTGGACAAATCTTTAAGAACAATACAATAAGATCTACCCAAAATAAAAACCCAAAATACAATGAATTTTTAAACAAAAAAATCAGCACTGTAGATCTTGAATTGCCTTAGCTTGTAGAACTCTTCTGGGCTTCATTTTTCTCCCCCTGAATTTGTCCATAATTGACAAACAAAAAATCATGCAGCTTCCGTCAATCTTGATGCAGTAGCTCCCCCTCGATTTTGTCTCCCCCTCAATATGATCTTTGTATCAGCACTAGGGGTGGGGACTTGACCTCCTTGATCAGGGCTTGTTATGATTAGCCACCCACACTTTTGTAGTTTGAACTTTCAGCACAGTGTGAGCAAACTCCTTTGGCAAGTCAGATTTTCTAACCCATATTTGAGTTGTCTTGGGTGGAGAAAAATTCTTCCGCCATTGCTTGGTCTTTGGTAGACTTTGCAGTTTCTTACAATGGGGACGAATGTGTCCTTTCATTCCACAATGGTGACAAGTGGATGTGCGTGCAGTGCGAGACACATTCTTTTTCTTGAAACTACTCGACACATTATTTGAAAGTGCAGTATGTAGAGTAGCATGTGCAATACTTGAAACAAAAATTGTTTTACCTTTATCTTTTGAAGTGGATGCACCATGATCATAACCGAGACCTCTTCTGTCAAACTGAGACTTCTGACTACATAAGATATTTGTAAGAGTCTTCGAACCAGTGTTCATCTTGTTTAGTGAAGCTTGTTTCACTTCTAACTCAGACAGAGTGATCTTCAGTCGTCCTTGCAAATCTTCTTTTTCAGATTTCACAATCACTATCTCTTCTTCAGATTCACTATCTCTTGTTCAGCTTTTTCAAGTTTTGACTCTCAGTGGTCAAATTTTCATCCGTGCAGATCTTCTGACTTTCCAAGAGATGAACATTTTCAAGTGCTTGCTCTAATTCAATTTTCAATGCAGAAGTTTCTTCTTGAGCAGCTTTAAACTTGGTAGAGATCTTGTAGCCATACTTGGACATCTTAACACAATCAGTATATGTTTTATGATACAATGCTTCAAAACCTTTCTCTTGATCTGACATCTCATCAGCATGATCTTCATCAGTATCATTGTCAGATAGAGAATTAACCATGAAAGCCACAAATTTGCCATTCACAGTTCAGAAGTTTCAATTGAAGGATCTTGTTCTTCTTCTGATGACTGTTCCTCCCAAGTTGTAGTGAGAGACTTTTTCAATGCACCCTTTTTCTTGTTGGCACACTCACTAGCATAGTGACCATAGCCGTGGCACTCAAAACACTTAGTTCCTTTTACAGAATTTCTTTTCGCAAAAAATGAACTCTTCCACTTGACTTGTTTGACTTCATGTAGTCCTTGAAGCAATTGAACATTTCAGTCAAATCATCTTCAGCCTCAGATTCAGAATCAGACGCAATTTTCTTTTCAGGCTTCTTTCTTGATTCTGAGTTGGCTTTCAAAGCAATACCTTTCTCTTTTGATTTTCTTTTATCCAAACGGTTTGCTTCAAAGGTTTGAAGATTTCCAACTAACTGGTTTACCTTGAGGGTATCAAGATTCTTGTTTTCTTCAATAGCATCAACTTTAGAATCGAACCTCGAAGGTAGAGACCGCAGAATTTTCTTGACAATCTTGTTTTCTTGAATTTCCTCACCCAGATTGAAAACAGAATTGACAATATCATTCAATTTTGCATAAAATTCATCAAAAGTCTCATCTTCTTCCATCACAATGGTTTCAAATTCTTTAGTCAGCCATTGCAATTTAGATTGCTTTACCGTGTCTGTACCCTCATACACTGTCTGTAAGACTTCCCACGCTTCTTTTGCAGTTTTGCAAGTGGCAATCCTACGGAACTCTTCAGCAGACACTCCATTGTATATACTATTAACTGCCTTGTTATTACAATTGGAGGCATGCTTCTCATCCTTTGTCCATTCAGCTTTAGGTTTAGGAACAGTTTGTCTACTAACCACAATTGTTGGTCTGGAGTAGCCCTCCTCAACAATATCCCAAACATCATCATCAATGGACTTAAGGAACTCAATCATCCTTTGCTTCCAATATGCATAATTAGAACCATCTAGCAAAAGGGGCTTAGTAGTTGATGTCCCTTCTCGATTGAACACCATTCTAGAAATCTCTTTAGATCAAACACAGCAAATTAGTGTAACCCGCTCTGATACCAATTGAAAGTTTAGGGTTCGAGATCTGTAGATTGGTCCACTCAATAAATCACCCACTAGTGTGCAAAAAAATAATAGACTACGCAGCGGAAATAAAATCACAAGCACACACCACAAGGACACCAAATTTAAGGTGGAAAACCCAAACCGGGTAAAAAAACCACCGATCCGTACTGGATCTAATCAAACACTATGAATCTCGCAATTACAAAAAACTCAGATTTCTTCCCTAAATATCCTCTATCTAAAGACTGAAGTTACCTTATGTCGCATCACGCTTCAACGACATCACACCGTTGATTGCAACAGATCCAACGCTTGACTCCTCAAATCTTCTACGCAAGAAGATGATCTTCTACAAGGGATGCAGAAGAAACTTGTCTCTCTAGAGTACTTGGCAGCACAACTCTTCAAAAATCTCTAGAGAAAATTTCTCTCAATTAGATCACAAATTCAGAACTTGAGAGATGATCTGTGTCTCTTTGGGTTGTGAGAAACACCCAATATATAGCCCCTAATTCGTGCTTAAGACTCCTTGTAATTATTCACTTAGAATAAGAGTCCTTTTTCAAATTTTCTCAAAGAGTCCTGAATCAACTGGGCTCTCTGCGCTACCCGATCATCCTCGCTATAGCGAGGCATGATTCTGCCAGCAATGATTTTTGCAACTCTGCAGCCTCTGTCAATAGCCTTTGTTGACTCTATTCTTTCTTTTGAGGACTGACAACACTTTTATTCTAATAGTGGGGATATAGTTGAAACCCTGACTTTCGTAGTATTTGAATTACTAGGTTGATGGCTAGCTTATATTTATTTTCAATTTTCATTTCAGGGAGGTAATTTGATGGTTATTCCACTTTGATTCTTCATCTTTAACAGCTTTTAGAAATATGAAAATCTTAAAATTCTTAGAAACTCAATTACATAAAACAAACAAGTCCTTGATTCTATAATCACAGTAAGGTGGGCCTCATCAGCTGATTCTCTCTCTCTCTCATCATACAATCTGGCAGCATCTCCAGGTGATGAAATGCCTCAAAAAGCTCCAGCTTCCTGCCCATGTGCACAACAATGCTTCAGTTGATTGAGCCAATCAAGGGGCATCTTTCTGGTTCCCTTGAATTTAATATCTCATCCTGCCATTCCACCATTACAGTTTGGTCATACCATAGTTTTGTAACTCAATTAGGCTCCACTAAACCTTGCTGAGTCTGTCGAGTCAAGCGAGTTGCAAGAGTTTGAGCAGAAAGTTAATCAGACTCGGTTGAGTTACTTGACTCAACTGTGTCAAATTGTAGTTCGGGTTTTAGAAGAGTGGTTCATGGCACACCTTCTCTCAACAATTCATTTGATGGGTCTCACATACAATCATGCAGTTAATGTCCAAGGGGCTTTGTCTTTTACGCGAGACATGAAAACTGGATTTACATACGTGAAACTTGCACATGTAAAATTTACACGTGAAATTCAATAATTAATACTATGTTTGTTTGAAAGCACCAATTTTTTAGTAGTTTGAAAGCGCCATTTTCACATGAGTAAATATCGAACGGTTTGGATTACAAATGTAAAATCTTGATCTGTGTCAAAAGGACCTGTGTGACATGCATCCTTAGGAAGGCACCTTCTTAACCAAAGAGGTGTATGTAATTAAGGACATTCTCGTATGAAAATTTATACATCATTTTCACACATCATCTATATACATGAGCACATGTGAATCAAACAAACATGTGAACATGGATAAATGTTATACATGTGCAACATTTATATATGGGAGACGGTCCTATGAGGACCGTCCTTACTTTCTATAGAGAGGACTCATCCAGGCCATTCAATCCCGTTGTTCATCCAACGGCAGTCACGAGGCCTTTAAAAGCAATGGGAGGGAAATGAAAAAAAATTGCAGCGCCCAAATTAAAATGGGAATTTCGTTCCAGGCCCATCCCTCTCTGCGCTCTTCCTCTCCTACCTTCCCTCCATGTCTCTCTCTCATTCGAAAGGCAAAACCAAACGACATCAATCGTCTCCCTGATCGCATTCAGAAAAAAAGCCCAAACTCGAGACTAAGATTTGTTCGATCCTAGCCCTCTCAGCGCTCTTCCTTTCCCCTTTCTCCTTCGTCGAAAGGGAAAGATTAGTAGACATGGAAAAACCCAAATCGCTCCCTGCCCTCCATCTTCACTGTCTCATTTGCAACCAGTTGAAGGAAGAAACCCAATTTAAGGACGGTCCTCAATATATACGACCAGGTGAATCAACAAAAATGACTGTACATTTGCCTGCTGAGGCTGAGGACTCCACAATTTGTCACATTAGCAAATCTAGTGGAGGCCGGTCTCTGAAAGAGCTAGATGCCATGAATCAGCACCACCACCTCCACAGGAACAATCAACAGTGGTCAGTCTCCAGCTGTATATGTAGACTTGAGGGTGAGGGACTTGTGAATGGTGGGTGTGTGGTATAATTGGCATGGAAAAATAGCATTGATTGGCATGGAAAAATGCTTACCCCTTAGTTAGGATTTCGTAAGATAGCATGCAATCCAAACACAGGTCATTAGCAAGATACAAATTATACAAAGAATCATAGGACCATTCCAAAAAAAACTTCAATCCTGCATCGTGATTACATGTGCCAAAAGGGCATTTTACATAAAAAAAAATTTTAACATAGGAACATCCATCCTGATTACATGTGCCAAAAAGGCATTCCAAACGATGTATTTCATGCCTAACTGAACATGACAACTAAAGGTGGAATCGATCTGGGAAAAACCATCATGTTGCCGGCAAATAGAGGCCAAAGATGAGTATATCCCAGGCAAGCGATGGAAGCCCGGATGGAGAACAGGGGAAAATGAAATGGGAGGTTTGGCGACGACGGTTTGAGCTCCGTGTCAGTGAGGACGAAATCCATATCATGTCGGAGAGTTCCATGTCGAGGACGAAACCCGTGTCGTGCCAGAGATGAAAATAGAGCTCCTCGTCGAAACCAGAAACCCCAGGCCAGAGATGATGATCGCGATCTGCTATGCGTGCGACAGAGAGAGGGGAAGCGATTTGGGGATTTGAGGAGGTTGCTGCCGGCGCCGGAGAGGATAGATGGGAGAGAATCGTGCCATGGGTTCGTCGGCGAAGAGATGGGAGGGAGAGAGGAGAGCTAGAATCGGTGCCGTTTTTGGCGAGATTTTTTTGGGTTTCATTTCCATTTCCCTCCGGTCCATATATACAGCAAATGACAAGCGTTAGATGAGGCTTAAAATCCAAGGGTTTGGATGAGTCCATAAAAAATTAGTGAGGACGGTCCTGTAAGGACCGTCTCCCTTTATATATATACATAAGTGTAAATTATAAATTTTTACATGCAAGCTGCAATCCAAACAGAGGCCACCGTATGATCATATAAGCATTTAGAATCACTGTAATGTGTGAAAATGTATTCTCTTAGCTCAATTTACCTATTACCTATATTTCAAGGCAACCAAATTGACCTCATGTGCCACACAACATTCTATATCTTTTTTTAGAGAAATCTTCTATTACAGTATATTTGGCCAATGTTCTTCAGACCACCAATTGAACGGTGAAAATCTTTTGAGATGGGTTGGCCTGGTAATCAACAGTCTGGATCACAAATAATGATCAGGGTTATGACCTACCAAATCCTGTTGATTTGACAGGTTGTGCAGAGAAATAGGCATATTATAATAGGTTGACTATGTTTACTCCTAACAAAATTTCAGGCTATTCTAACAACCAACCGTTCTGAGCACAATGCACTGTTATATGTGGAAAAATCCATTAATCTAATTTAATATAATCCAGGCCAACCACATTGTGGGCCCATAACTCATTTTGATGCATGGAAAGACCATTCAACCAAATTTATGATTGCATTTCTTTGATAATGGAGGGTGTCCCAGTCTTTTGGGCTGGACTAATCCCTACGGATCCGGGGGGAGCCGGATAAATCCCCCGTGGCCATATGACCCATCAAAAATTGAATGTTTCAAAGAGTTGGTTTGGGTTTTACTGTACAGATGGACCGTTGGCACATGCTAACTTATTCTAGAGAGAGGGAGAGAGACTTTTTTTTTATACATTTTAACCCAAGTCCCTCCTACTCACCCACCCACACACTCTACCCAAGTTCCTCGCTTCAAACACAACTTAAGATTGATCCAGGGTTGTTTCTTTGGAGAAGGAGATGCCGAATCAATTTTTTTAATTTTGGACGATTCTCTCCGGATAGCATATATATTTCGAAAATTTGGACTTTTCTATTGTGATAACATTGTGATATTATGGTGAGAATATCTTGTCACAATTTTATAAAATTTAGTTTAATATATCACATCCAAGACGGTATATATTTTAATAGCCAAGGTAGATTAATTTTTGTTTGCATGGAAGAATAGCAAAAAGGTGATGAGCGAGGCATATAAGGTGAAGATGTATGATGGATTCTGGCTTTCCTACAATTTGATTTTCTAGGGTGATGATTGAGTCTATGTTTCATCTCCCCTAAAAAAAATTTCTATTGAAGGAGGGGTTATTTGATTGCCATCCATAGACTTAATTAAGGGACACATATATTATTTTTTTTTGGATTAATACGTTATTTTAGAATTCCTAGGAACTCAATTTTACCAAACAAATGTGCCTTATATTTGTGTTTTTCAGTATTTAAATTAACTTTAATGCCATCAACATCTACCCAAGAAACCTAACAAAACCCAAAAATCCAAAATATATTGATATTATATCCTGAATTATCACAATAACTATATTTGCAACATTTCCTCTCTCTCCCTCTCTCCCTCTCTCCCTCTCTCTCTCTCTCTCTCAGATTCTGGCTCTAAAACAAAGATTCTTCCCATGTTAGGGCCCAACAATAATAGACACCAAACAAAAGAATGGAAAAGGGAGGAAAACATGCAATCCACAACTGAGTTTTTTTTTTTTTTTTCCCTAACCTTATTTGATCAGGCCAAGAATTCTGTGAATGTGGACAATCAATAACCAATCTCTACCCAAAAAAAAAAAAAAAAAATCACTACCCCTCATCTAAACGGGTCCACTGTTGATCGATTGTAAAAAATCAAAGCAAATCTGATTACTGGCTAGACACAAATGAATGATAAAAAAAAAAAAAAAAAAAAAAAAAAAGCTTACTCTGTCAAAGAATGGGAAAGGAAAAACACACACAAGTTGGGCAATTGAGATTTTCCAATACAACAAAAAGGATATTTATGTGGCCACAAAATAAACGACCCTGATCATTGAATAATCAGGGTCCCACTCCCACCTTTGTAGATGCTTGACCCAAAACAAATGTCAGATTCTCTCATGCTACTTGTATATTTATTTAATATCATTCCAACAAAGAGATGCAAGTACAGGTGGGCCAGGGCCAAAGAGACAGGAAGAGGTGGCCCATAAGCAATCATGGCTTGCCAACCGCCCAATTCCTCCCAGTCCAGCAGAGTCTCTCACATGCGCACATGGCAGCAGATGGAGGCCATGTGAAGTTAGGCTTCCACTGCTTTTTCCTAATAATATGGTATTCTATTGTGAAGAATCAGAGCTATGTGATGTGCCTCCACGTACATGCCTTTATACCTACCTTTTATTGATGATGGAAGTGGGGTTGTGGGACCTGGCCCATATCATTGTACCTCTGTGGGAGTGGACCCATGTCTTAGTGCTGGAAAGGGTGTATGATTGAGCATGTTGTTAGATTCCATGTGTTTTTGTGAGTGGGCTCATATATAAGGAAGGATAAAAGGAGTTTGGATTCAATGGAATGCAAGGAAGAAGATAAATTAAACACTTATTATTCAAGAGACAATCATACTATCATAGGAAGCTTTAGTAGTATTTTCAATATTTTGTCTGCAATGTGCTTTTGGTAGAGGTAGGGTTCATTCTTCAAGCAATCTTGACCCTTGATCTAAAGGGTTTTTTTTTTTATCACTTCTTTTAAATTTGATTTCTACGTATTGATGACAAAATATTAATATGTCAGCAGAGTCGCTTGACCCGCTTTTTTTTTTTTTTTTGTCACACCCTTGAAAAACCATGATATCATTGTGGGAGATCTCAATAACTTGAAAATTACAAAAACTATAAAAAGTAAGAAAAATGTGATTTTTATTTCAGCACAAATTGGCAGTCAAAGAGAGGAAGATGTCTTCCATGGACAGAGGATGAAGATTGTTGATCTCTAGGTTAGTTGAAAGAAAGAAAAAAAAAACACCACATCTTCCTTTGAAGATGGAAGTGAATGTTTGAATCACATTACCTAGGGGCACACCTAGCAACTTTGACTCCGTGGACCAACCCCTCCTCTTTTGCTCTTATTAGCATTTGCCAGAAAATCTCCACACCAAGAATACACAAGTACAGAGTATAATAGGCTTATAGGAGGATTGAGGAGGACACGAAAGAGATGCACTCATGGATATTCTGGGTGAATTCCACAAGAAAGCCAAAAGCATCCAACACTATTCCAAGGAAATCTCATTCCATAGATCATAAGCTTTAGCCATATCTAATTATGGGACCGTTAACTTTTTTACTTCTTCTTCTTAAAAGGGCGTAGGACTTCATGAGCTACTATATAATTATTAGATATTTCATGTTATGAGAATGGTGCCCCTCATGGCTTTTTTTTTCTCTTTCCTTTTCTTGATTGACACACCTCTGAAAAAACTATATCTTAGGATCTTACATGGATGATAATGGGACTTTTTTATATAGTGCACTAACTTGAGATGAATTTAAAGATTTTGGTGGAATTTTCTAGGTGTAATACACAAATACCTATATCATGCATGTGTTCAACCAATCAATTTTTTTTTTTTTAAAATAACCAATCAAAACTTGGTGTACATGGTTTGCCAACTTAAACATTCTCAAGCACAATTAAGTAAAAGCCCCTTCTAAATTCCAGTCCAGATTCAGGTCTTTTAAGGCCAAACCTAGGCAAGGTTAAGACCATAGCAAATACACTTTGGGGATTTATTTATTAATATTATTATATTTATTTTGTACATGTCTAGGTGATTTGATTTTGGGATCCAACCAAATGATATGTTTAGGTTTAGAACCAACTAGACTGGGCTATTGTAAATTAGGATGAACCAAACCCAAGTATGAGTTGTTACCATTGCCCACCTGATGTACATGATAAATAATTAGTTCATGTGTATTCGGGATAATTGGATTTACTCATAGTAGGACCTTTTCCTCTTTTTATATGAGATTAGTGAGAGATCTCATATAACAATGCTATGCTGTGCTGCTAGCATTTTTCAATGAAAAGACAAGGTTTTTTTTTTTTTTTTCCAGGATTTGCTATGGCAAATACAATAATCTTATATTGTTATGCATGATTGATCATGTACATTAGCAGTAATCAATCGGGTACTCATTCGTATCTTACAATAATATCAACTTCTATTAAAGTAAAATTTGAGGATATAGATAGAGTCGGATGGAATTTCAACTGTTTAGATTATGAATGGGTATAAGCACCAGCACTAGGATTCATGGCTGGTTTGCCATGGTGAAGTCTTGTCCAGTGAGGTCGTATTACGATGATGGTATGTATGTAATTCGTGGTACTTGTATCCATATAAAGGTCAGTGGCCTAGCCCACTTTGTGTTCTGTGCTGGCTGTTCCTGTGCACTCTAGATCTGAATTTTGGTTAATTTTTCTGACCCTACATGTGACTGAGTTAGGCTTGGACCTCTGGATTCTTAAAGGCCCATCCTGTCCTAGCCCAACACAGTAAGTACAATGGGTATTAATTTTGCAGTCGGGCCATGCAAGAATGAGCCTCATTTAAGGTCCCATTCCCAAACCTTTGAGACTTTCCTTCGGATATGTTATGTTTCGGATACTCTGCATCTGCCTTTGCAGCTTTTAAACCAAACCAAACCAAACCAAGCCTTTTCCCACTAGGTGGGGTCGGCTATATGGATTTGACGACGCCAATTAAATCTGTTTAGGGCCATGTCCTCCGTTAGATCCATGTAGGTAAGATCATGTTTAATAGTTTCTTTCCAACTTCTCTTGGGTCTCCCTCTCCCTCTCCTACTCTTGGCAAACTCCATGCTTTCACACCTTTTAACAGGTGCCTCTGTTGGACGCCTTCTAACATGGCCGAACCATCTCAGTCGATTTTCTCTCATTTTATCTCCAATCGGTGCTATTCCTACTATGCCCCTAATTTCCTCATTCCTAATCCTATCTCTCCTTGTGATCCCGCACATCCATCTTAGCATTCTCATCTCCGCAACTTCCATCTTCTTGACATGATTATGCTTTACTGCCCAACACTCTGATCCATATAACAACGCTGGCCGTACCGCCACCTTATAATACTTTCCTTTAACCTTGAGGGGGACTTTCCGATCACACAAGACCCCCGAAGCACTCCTCCATTTGGTCCACCCGGCTTGAATCCTGTGACTTACATCAGTATCAATCCCTCCATCCTGTTGCACCATAGATCCAAGGTACCTAAAGTTTTCTTTTTCTACTATCTTTTGTGTGCCCAAACTTACTTCTATGTTACCAGGTGTCCTACTTTGACTAAACTTGCATTCCATATATTCTGTTTTGCATCGACTTAGCCTAAACCCTTTTGTCTCTAATGTTTTCCGCCACAATTCAAGTTTAGCATTCACTCCTTCTCTCGTCTCATCCACTAAAACAATGTCATCTGCAAATAACATACACCACGGCACCTCATCCTGGATATGTCTTGTAATCTCATCCATAACTAGGGCAAACAAGTACGGGCTTAACGCTGAGCCTTGGTGTAGACCAATCGTGATAGGAAACTCCTTAGTTTCGCCGCCAGTCGTCCTTATAGATGTCACGACTCTATCATACATATCCTTTATCACCTCAATATAAGCGACACAAACTCTTTTCTTTTCCAAAACTTTCCAAAGAATCTCCCTAGGAACCCGGTCATAAGCCTTCTCCAAGTCAATGAACACCATATGTAAATCTCTCTTACCTTCTCTATACTGTTCCATTAACCTCCTCAGGAGAAAGATAGCCTCCATGGTTGATCTCCCAGGCATGAAACCAAATTGATTCTCTGAAATATTTGTTGTTCTTCTTAGTCTTCTCTCAATAACTCTCTCCCATAATTTCATCGTATGGCTCATCAATTTAATCCCGCGGTAGTTCGCACAGTTCTGAATATCTCCTTTGTTCTTGTATATGGGTATAAGAATACTTTTCCTCCATGCATTAGGCATCTTCTTGCTCTTTAGCACTACATTAAAAAGCTTTGTCAACCAACTAATACCATCCTCCCCCAAGCACCTCCATACCTCAATAGGGATACCATCTGGCCCAACCGCTTTCCCATTCTTCATTCTTTTCAATACTTCTTTAACTTCTTCCCTACTGATTCTCCTATAGAACATATGATTCGCTTCTTCTCTAGAAATGGTAAGCTGCGCCAATTGTATGTCACTACTACTGCTTTCGTTAAATAACTTGTAGAAGTAGCTCTTCCAACGCTCCTTTATCTCCTCCTCCTTTACTAATACCTTTTCATCCTCATCCTTAATGCATTTAACTTGGTTTAAGTCCTTGGTCCGCCGATCTCTAGTTTTAGCAAGCTTGAATATCTCTCTTTCGCCTTCCTCAGTGTCAAGTCGCCTATATAGCTCCTCAAATGCCTTTGCCTTGGCCTCACTAACTGTCTTTTGGTTTCTCTTTTTGCTTCTTTATACCTCTCCAAGTTCGCTTCAATTCGATCCTTTTGCCACGTTTTAAAGCACTCTCTTTTAACTCTTATCTTGTCTTGGACGGCTTCGCTCCAGCACCATGCCTCTTTCTGTACCGGAGCACCCCCTTTAGATTCTCCTAAGACTTCTTTCCCTACCCTCCGAATACACTCTGCTACCTTATCCCACATATTATTTGCACTCTCATCTGTCGCCCAAACGTCTTCCTCTAGTACTCTTTCCCTTAAAGCTAGTTGCTTATCACCTTTCAGGTTCCACCATTTAGTCCTTGAGCATCTATACAACTTCTTTTTTCTAGTCCACCTTTGTAACTGCACATCTATGATCAACAACCTATGTTGGGAAGTCAAGCTCTCCCCCGGTATAACCTTACAATCTTTACAAGCTAAACGGTCTCTTTTCCTAGTTAAGAAGAAGTCAATTTGTGTCCTCGATGAGCCACTCTTATAAGTCACCAAATGCTCCTCTCTCTTTCTAAAAAATGTGTTAGTTACCATGAGATCATAAGCCACTGAAAACTCCAAGATATCCTTCCCTTCTTCATTTCTATTACCGTACCCATGTCCCCCGTGTACTCCTATGTATCCATCTACATCACGTCCTACATGACCATTCAAATCACCTCCTATGAAGACCATCTCTCCTTGGGGTATCTCTAGTAGCACTCCTTCCAAGTCTTCCCAAAACTTCTCCTTATCATGTCCATCTCCTAAGCCCACCTGGGGGGCATAAGCACTAATTACGTTCACTATCTCTTCTCCTAATACTAACTTAATTGCAATAATCCTATCTCCATAGCGCTTTACATTCACTACATCTTCCTTTAAGTCCTTATTTACCACTATGCCGACCCCATTCCTCGATCTATTAAGTCCCGTATACCATAACTTATACCCGGTCCTCTCAATCTCTTTTGTTTTGTGTCCCACCCATCTTGTCTCTTGCAAGCAAGCAATTGCGATTCGTCTCCTTTCCATTGTATCCACCACTTCCATAAGTTTCCCAGTTAGGCTCCCAATGTTCCAAGTGCCCAATCTCAGCCTTCTATTTTGGACTAGCTTCCTTACCCCCCCACACTCGTCCAATAAAGTGTGAGGACCCTTGCCTATTTAGCACTGCACCCGGGCGCCGATTGCAGCGGTCCTTGCTCATTTATCACTGTACCCGGACCATACAGCGCGTCGCTAAGTAGGGGACGCCCCAACGAAATTTCATTAGGTATCAAATCCATAAAAAATCCGACTGAGTATTGTGCTGGCTGTCGGCTACCTAACGCACAACCCTCCTCCTTTGTCCGGGCTTGGGACCGGCTATGTCAAGGATACCCCAACATAGGCGGAGTTTGCCTTTGCAGCTTTTAAGTTAGAGAAATATAGTGTCAAAGTCGGGGTGTTCATGGACCAGGACAGCCCGAGGCCGATCCGGGCCCATCCTGCTTTGTGCTGGGCTTGGATATGTAATTAGGGCCCGTTTAATAATTGGGAAGGGCTTCGATTAAGTGATAGAAAGCCCAAATCCCGGGACAGCCCGTGTAAGTAATGCATGTAATTTAATTTAATTAGTCCAAACAATTGTTCAAATGCCCACAAAAAGTGATAAAACACCCGGTTCGGCCCAGCTCAATTGCTTTGAATGGGCGGGCTTGGGCCTGACTTTTATGGGCCATGTTGGGCTTGGGCCGGGCCATACCACTAAACCATTAATGGATTGGCTAACTTCGAGCGTGAACTTTATTTTTTGAAGTATCTTATATAATTCTTTACATATGTTTTTATTACATTAACAACATAATTACACTCTCTTTCTAGTCTCTTATTTCATTTCACTTCACTCACAATTTTCATTTTTAAACTACACACAGTACAAACCTTACATATCTATATCTATACCCCTATTATAAAAGCGAAGAAAGTGTGCTGCTTGCCAATTTCTCTGCACCCGTCGCTGGTGGGCTCCACTTATATTTATACGAAGCATTGATCATAGGTGGTGAAGTGTTTCCTGGCAGTGGAGTGGGCCAGGTTGCCATGCATCAAAATTGGTTAGATGAGATGCTACAAGATGATGACGAGATGAGACAGAGAAAAAAAAAAGTCAGCATGTCATATGAGCTGACGATGAGGTCGGCCGTGGCTCAGCTCATAGTACCATATGATCATGTCGGTCACATGGATACCATGACAGGATGAGCTGTGGTGTGGACGTGGTGCACTTGCATGTCTTTGATGAAGGTCGGTTAAAGAACTTCATGAAGAGGGTGAGACGTGGAGGGGAGGTGGAGGACAAGTTCTGGGCCAGTGTTGCCAACAGAACCCACACATTGTAATGTTCCCTTTCATGGGCCAAGGCCATCTCAACCTTTTCTAGGCCTAGCAAAAAACATCCTACACCACAACCCGAGTCAACACCCCTAGCTCTCAGCATCCCATCCATCTCGTGTCCCACCCCTTCAACGGCTCTGATCAAGGCCTCCCACCCCCACGAAGAAAACACCAACTCTCTCCCCTCCCAACTCTCCCTCACTCTCTTCAAATCCTCAGAAATCCTAAAACCCTCCTTAATTCGAAAAACTACTCTTCATACATCTACAAACTGTTGGCAACACTGTCCAAACCAAGTCCACCTCCCCTCCACGTCTCACCTCCTACCACTCTCGTCATCATTTCGTGTAGCCGATCGACATGATCAAGTGGGATGCCGTTCGAGCAACCATGTCGACTATACCATGATCCCTCTCCTAACCGAGGCAATTACATGGCATGAAAAGGACCACGTCGTTTACAACAAGGTCTCTCCACAGCCTACACAAAAATAAAAAAATAAAAATAATATTCTCCTTTTGGTAGAGCACACTTTTCAATACTTTCCCTCAAGTGGAATCCGGTCCGGTCAACGCAGTTTTGGCGGCACGCATGTTATTTTTGCGCCGAGTCGTTCTCCGTGAGAATCGAACTCACGACCTATTGGCTCTTATACAACCTCGAGGCCTTAAGTAGAGATGGTGAAAATACTTTTTAATATTCTCCTTGGATGGAGCACACTCCTTAATAGAGTGCTCTCTTTTGCTTTCTCACTTAACCACAATACGCCTTCATTATATATATATATATATATGTGTGTGTGTGCGCGCGTGTGATTCAAGTGCGGTGAAGAGAGAAATGGTAATGGAGTGGGATCCAGATCTCCTGTTCGGAACCTTGTTTGGACGAATCGGGGGATCCGGTTCTAATGGAGTGGGCCACATTTCATGCTACTTTTTTTTGGTCCCATGTGGAGACACCTTACTATAGATGACGTGGTCCTTTTCATACCATGTGATTGACTCGATCAGGAGAGGGATCATGGTGTAGTTGACGTGGGTGCTTGGCATGCCACTTGATCTTGTAGGCTATATGTCTTTATGACGAGGGTGATACGATCGATGTGGTGCTCCCGGATTCTATTATGTTTGGGGATTTACTAATGTACTTGAGTGAAGTAAAAGATTATTTTGAAAAAAAATAAAATATTAGTAGGTTATGATGATATTTTATTTTTAGTTATTTGTGATGAAATCTTTTTTACTTTTTGTAATGGGAAGTGAAGTTTTTTTGTCTTTTAGTAGAAAAAGGGGGTTGCTTTTTTTTTAATATAGTAGGAAATTTAAATTGAAGTGCTTTTGATGTAACTTTTTTTTTTTAGAAATAAAACATTTACTTTACTTGACTCTATTAGTAGAGTTGTCAAACAAGCGATGAGGGAGGTCGGCTTGTGATGAGGTGAGATATGGAAGGGAGGTGGGCCTGGTTTGAGCAATGTTGCCAACACAAACAAGATGACCCGCTCCTGATCAGGACGGTCGAGATTGCGAGGAGGCTTGGAATCAACCACGTTGTCTTCACTAGGGATGGCAACGGGGCGAATTGGGGACGAAATTGGGGTTCCCCGCCCCGCCCCTCTTTTACCCCGCCCCGCCCCGCCCTTCAGGGTAATTGATATGCCCCGTTCCCCGCCCAGCCATACCCCGATTGTCGCGCGGGTACCCCGCCCCGCCCCTCAATTGTAAAAATTTTAAATGTGCAAGACTTAAGATTTGAACTTGGGTGGGGGAGTAACTAGAGGTTTGCCTTACCACTAGACAAAACTTCATTTCTTGTAATGTTTTACCTTATTTAAAATATATTCATATATTCAAGATTGTTATACACATATACATACGGTAATATTCAGGTGAGATGAAAACTTTTTTGTGAGTCCTAATTGTGGGCCCCATTTGGGGATGGGACCAGGGGGATGCAAAGATCTATGTGAGACCACCTCAGGTATCAAATTTGACCCTAAACCCATGCCCCTAACCCCTTCATCCGTGGTCCACAAGTTTAACGACTTCATATTAAAAAAAATATTCAACCCTCGATCCAACGGTTCAACCTATTCGGATGTATGCCAATCTTTAGGATTTGTGACTATCAGAGGGTTTCCTATTCGTTGCTAGATTTGGATGGGTTGCTAGTTGGGCCCCACAAAAAAAAGATCTTATATAATAGGTGGGAATTAGTTCTCACTTGAATATTTTCCATATTTATATACACACACATACATACACACATATATATATGGGGAACGTTCATATGCATCTTTCCCTCACCATAGAGTGAGGGACACTCCCCTTTTTGCATATGAAAAGTACATTCTGTACTTGAAAATTTTCAAAAAGGGAAGTGTCCCTCACCCTATGCTGAGGGAAAGATGCATATGAACGTTCCCCATATATATATGCTAGAAATTTTCTGTGCCTGAAGGCACGACGCACCACCGGACCTGGATATACCTCAAACCGACCGAACATTGGTTCCATGCGTCTCGAAAGCAAGTCCAGCCATAAAATGGATTCCATAAAAAAAATCCAATTGATTGCCAAATGATATAATTCCATTCATTCATTTATTCTTAACAAAATTGAATCATGAAATCTTTCACCCTATTTGCTCATCTCATCTTCATATCTTGGTCCCATCTCATCATCAATGAAGTAGTGTTTTTTTTTTTTAAATGAAGAAGGGATGGCAATACCTATAAATAACTCAAACTTGCTGACCCTTTTTGCTTTTGATGAGGATAACAAAAACTTATAAATTTCTCTAGCTTTTAGCCCATTTTTTTATAAATGAAAAAGGGATGGCAATACTTGTAAATAATTCTAACTTGCTGCCCCCTTTTGCATTCCCCTCTTAAATCCAAGGGTTCAAAATATCCCTTGGATTTATGTACATAGATCCAAGGGTTCAAAATATCCTAGGATTCAAAGTCTGCTCTCCCATATTATATATATATATATATATATATATATGTTGGGATATACATATATATATATAAACTTATTTAATGGCGGGGCGGGGTATGGGGTGGGACACGGGGCGGGGCGGGGCGGGGAAAAGAGCAAACCCATCCCCGCCCTACCCCGCCTTCGGGGTACAATTTTATTCTCTGACCCCGCCCCACCTAAGGATGGGGGCGGGAAAAGCCTGCGTGGGGCATAGCGGGCAAGCCGGGGCGGGCGGAGCAAATTTGTCACCCCTAATTTGTTGTCTTCACCGTGTGCGGAGCATACGGCACTGCTGCTTCTCTCTCTGGTTGCCCCTTCCACATTGTAAAACCGACTCGGACGAGTCAACTACTTGGTTTTCCTGACTCGTTCCGAGTCACCCGGTCTCAGTTTTTTTGTTTTTTTTTTGGTAAAAACTGTTTGAGGGTTTGAAAGCTGCGAATGGAAACGATTCTACGGCCTACAAAAGCAGATGTCTCTCTCGTTGGGGTTCTGACGGACTGCTGTGTAATACTGTGGAAGAGGTGGAGAAGACGGGTTTGGAGGTGCTAAGGAAGTACTGATCAGGACTCCGGGTTTGTAGCATTGGACCATTGCCACCGAGTTCTCTTTCGGAGGCTTACATTTCCTGGCTGAATCTCCACCGCCATCCTCCGTTTTGTACCTGTCGTTAGTGCCTCAGAAAACCATCTCCACCGCTCAGATGATGAAACTGGCCATTGGATTGGAAGCTAGTGGCAAAAAACTTCATCTGGATCGTTCTCCGGCCGACCAAAAGCAACATAAATGGAGATTTCAGAGCTGAATGGCTACCGGTTCGAAGAACGGATGACAAAGAAGAAAACAAGGTGTTTTAGTGAGGAAATGGCCACCCCAGATGGAGATATTGGCTCATGAATCGTCGGGCGCGTTTTTGAGCCACTGCGGGTGGAATTCGGTGGTGGAGAGCTTGAGACATGGCATGCCGATGAACGGGTGGCCGTTGGTGTTGGTGAGGAGGTGGGTGTGTGTGGAGGTAGTGGAGATGGTGATGGGAGAGACAGAGAAGGGAGAGTGGGCTGCAATGGTAGAGGAAGAGGGAAAGAGGAGAGGAGGGTCTTCTGTTAGAGCTCTTGGTGATTTTATTACAACAGCAATCTCACAGACAGGAAGGGAGATGATAAAGGTTGACTTAAGTTGACTGTTGACTTGGACTTTTTGTTATTAATTTGTTAATGAATTGTTGCTGTAGTCTGTTGATCATATGTTAGACTGCAATATTGGACTGTTTGAACTGTGGCTGCTAGTATAGTAGTATGACATAGGCGTATCATTCCAAATTGGCGGGGTTGACATTTTTGACTAATTTAATAATTGGGTTCGGATTGGGTTAAGTCCATTTTCTCTCTTTGACCCACCCACATTAGAAACCCAATTGTATTGCATCAATTAAGATGTGTATCCTATAGAATATTAGATTAAAACAGTTTCTTTTTTTTCTTTGTTTTTTAGAACTTGGTAAGATTTTCATTCCTAAAAATAATAAAATCAAAGAAACAAATATAAATATCCAATAATGATCATCAAATTATCTCCATCTAATGGAAAATAAATGAAGAGACGTCGAAAACCTCTTTAAAGATATTTGAAACCCACTTTTTCCTTTTTCCTTTTTCCTTTTTCCTTCCCACAAACAGAGAGATAATCATGATAATTAAAGGATAAAAACATCATCAGATAGAGATAACGTCGTATTAGTGAAAACTTTCCGAATGCATGCACGACAAACTTATCCTCTCAAACTTATTCCTTATATCTCTAACACCCACTCCTGATCGAATGATCTTTAGGTGAAAAGATGATTTGATTGGTAACAAAGAAGAATAGGCCTACAATTTGCATTACATCTTTATCTTGTAACAATGAGGTATCCTACTCCTCTTGATTTAAGTAGGAAACAATGCATATGGTAAGATAATGTAGAGGGGCATCAATTTTTAGTGGCTGAAGTCTAACAGCCTTTATCAAGGTTGGTGACTATCCCTCATAGTAACACCAATAGGCCTGTTTTGCCCAAAATAAAAATAAAAAATTAGAAAACCAATGGGTCTAATTAATTGCTAAAGAGTAGTGCCCTCGACTCTTAGGCCCATAGAATTTTTGAAGGCTGGACATAGTTCTCTCGGCCCATCTGCACTCTTAAACTATATATATGTAGTTGGGCCCTATATTTGGCTTAATGACTGGATAGGCTGAACATGGATTTGCCATAGCCCTCAATCTGGCATGATGACTGAATAGGTTTGGACATGGTTCTGTCTGGCTTTTCCCTTTTGTTTCAGGAACCCATGTAATGGTCCAAGCAAGACCTAAATTAGAGGGCTCAACTATACTTTTTTTTATTATTATTTAATGAACACCACTTTTCTTTCGCACAACAGAATTTAATGCTGAGTGATCCATACCCTCACAAACAAGACACCTACTTACACCCATTATCATATGTACCTCACCAATTAATAGTGACAAACTAAGGGCTGTTGGGTTCAATGAAACAGATCAAATCAAAAGAAACCAAAATAAGAGGGAGTTAAGAGTAAAACTACCACAAAAATTAAGGTTCATGTGATATTGATTTGATTGATCGCAATATTGATGCAACAATTATCTAATTTTTTTTATATTTTAAGTTTTCTGTTTCATGTTTCAAAAAAAAAATCTATTTTTAAATTAACAGCTATTCAATTTCTATTGTTTTTTCTATTTAGTAGGAAATATTCTCGCACATCCCCTTTTCCTCCACACCTCAATTTAACACTCAAAAGTCAAAACCCATCCCAGGTTTGTTGGCCATTGGAAGAAATATATAAATTTAACAGTCATCCAACTTTTAAAGAATCAGGATCAATTGAGCCCATCAATTACGGCCTACCATGTCCCAGGCTTGGCTGGTCTACGATGACGTGATGATAGGTCCACTCATAGTCATCAAGGAGTAAATCCTCACCTGATCCCGACTCATTTTTAAAATCACACTATCATTTTGATCGGATCAGGTGGGCTCCAAAAAAGTGGGGTCCACTTTTTAAAATCAAACCCGAGAAGTTTGAACACATGGATTTACTTTCCAAGAATGCAACGTACGGTGCGGATAGAATGAGAAAGGTTTTGACTTTTGACTATTCCAATTTAAATGGATGGACACGTGTCAAATTGTAATTGGAGGAATTTACGTGTCCGTGTGGAGCTGATTGGAGCGAGCATCGTTAAAGTCGTCGTCGTCTCGTTGCCTTCGACTGGGGTTGCGTGATTGCGTCAGCGGCCCGCCTCTTTATCCCTCCGCTTCTCATTTCGAAATACATTCCAAATTCCCCCCTTCTTTTATCTTAGATTTACGAAAAAGCCCTTGTACGTTGAGTACTCACTACAGTACTGCGCTGAAAAGAGTCCCAATGTTCCTAGGTTTTTTTTTTTCCTCTTTGGAAGCTCCTACTGTGGGCCACACCTAGATACTTGACAATAGATTAGGGGATAAGCATGGATAGATTTAGAGTGGGATGAGACACACACATATATAGAACCGGTCTGGTGAGAATGGTCTCACAGTCCACACGGTTTAGAACACTTAGTGGATCTCACCTCATGATTCATCCAAATGGTCATACATACACAACCCCTCGGGAGCCATCAAATCTCGCGGAATTCGAATGAATTGGACCGTTAGATTGATTGCCAATTTTTGTTACTTGATATAAAGCGGTTAAACTCGTGAACCACTGAATAAGGGTTAAAAGTATTAAATTGACTTCAAGTTTCATATATAAGTTGGCCCCATTTGAATCTTTTAATCCCCCTCAGTCCCATGATCAGTGGGGTTCTAAGATGAACCCCACTAGAAAGACCGTACCATAAAACGTGAGGACCGTCCTCACAAGATTGGTTGACCCATGAAAAACGTCAGGCATGGGAAAGAAAGTTGCCTCCCATGGGAAGAAAGGCCCCAATCATGAGGAGCACCACTAATCGAACCATGGGCAATTAAGTGGAAAATGAGGTACCCAACCAAATGAACAACCCCTTATTCTCATCTATTGGGTCAGTTGATCCTAAACTCTACAATTACAAAGCTTAGGGTTTTAATGATATTACATCATCAGTTCTTTTAATCTTTTTTAACAAAAGCCAAACACAAATACTTGCAGACAAGTGTCATAATAATGGACAAGTTTAAGTCAACAAATCCCATTTAAAATAGGTGGTGCCCCTTATAATCTTCCCCTAATCACAATGTGGCAATGCCCCAAACTCTTACCTATAAAATTTCACGTGCATTTCAGGTCTTGTTAGGCATTAATTACTGTTGGTAGACAAAAATAAGTTGGCTTTATTCTCCACTAGCAATAAAGAAACAATAAAACCTAAAACTCATAATTTTATCATTAAAAATTTGCTTTGATCATCATTTCCATGTGCACCCATCACCGTTTAATCTCTAGTGGAAATGAGGGACCACTACATACGGTCATTAATGGCTGCTTATTGCTTTGTAGTTTGTATCCATTGACTTGCCACTGTAAATTTCTACTTAAAAGGGATTAGAATTAGAGGACAGGTATAGTCAAAGTTTGATATCACTTGTTGGTTGAGTTTTTCCTATATATATTACTCTTTAAAGTTTGATTATTGGTATAGTGCTGGATTTGTGGGCTGTCTAAAGTGAATATATGAGCTGTATGGGTTATTGTGTCTTAATTGGACTTTTTTTTTTTTAAAGCTTGTAACGACTTTAATCTTATCTATCATCAACTTAATTACAACTGATTGACAATTACTCCCAACTTAATTACAAAATGGTAGTATGTATGGTGGCTAGAGTAACTCAATACAAATACAATTTTTTTTTTTTATCTATATGGGCCCATTTAATCAAATCCAAACATATCATAATAACAATCAACCCATGTACTTATAATTAGTTACAATTGACCCCATTCCATATATGCATGACCTACCATTGATTGATAAAAGTATCAAAACAAATTATTAGACTTCATGTCATGAAAGAGAGACTGTTATGATTTGGCATAAAACAATAATATTTTTGAAAATAATGACATATTCATACTCATTTCTGCTTGATAAATATAAGCGCAAAGTTGTCATTTTCATAAAAATTCAACATAAACGACACTTGTCCATTGGGCATATGGAAGACAGATAAAATGAAAACGTAGAGATGTATGATCAAAGACTAAAACCACATGCCTACTTTTAAGACTGGGAAACCCTAATTGGTATAAACAAAAAATTCTATAAAATGGTTTTTTTTGAGATATATGATTCATAAACTATAGAATAAGAAAAAAAAAAAAGAGTAAGTACATATAAAAATATTATATAAGTTAGCCCCTCTCTGTAACTCCGCTAGCTAGATACATGTGTGGTGTATGTGGGTGCTTGAGTTTAAGTTTATATAAAGCAAAGAAAAACCAAAGAAGTTACTATATAAGTCCATTTCATCCATTCTTCTCTAGTTTATGGCCTTCATGAAAAGGTAAAAAAACATGAGAGATTTACAATTTCTATTATTTAGCTTATTGTAGTGCTTTAGATAAAAGAAAAATCAAAGAAAATACAGTAAATTCTCATAAATACATAATTTAGTAAAAAATAAAAATATGAAATATAGAATATAAAAGAAAAAGGAAGTAGAGAACTAATGTTAATTTAATTTAAGCTAGGTCCCTAATTTTAAACTCAAGGAACCCAATAACTTTTCGATCATTCTTTGAATGAACAATGTAAAATTTTTTCAATCTTTTGTCTTTTACAAATGAGATATGAAAATGGAATTGACATATATGAACTTTGTATATGTGAATTTACATATGTAACACAATACCATGTTTGTTTGCAATCACCGCGCGTGTTCACATTAGTTGATACGACAACTTGACCAAAGCAAACATTGTACTTGCACTTGCTTTGACAATGCGAAATAAATGAGAGTAAACAAAACGTAGGTATACTTATATGTTACATATTTGGATGAGATCCAATAAACAAGTTTCTTTGTTTGCATGAGGAATGAAATAAAATAAAATTAAGTCGTCAAGTCTAGAGAAGAAGTAAAAGGGGTTAAAAGTAAAGGCATAAAATGATAAAAAAAAAAAAAAAAAAAAAAAAACTATCCTTAAAAAGCACCAATTGACAAAAATTGTACTCATAAAAAGCACTAAATAACAAAAGGAAAAATAAGTGTTTTTTCGTCTTTTAGTACTTTTACTCTCAAATTTCTCTTACTTTTAATTTGATCCCTAATTTTATTTTATTTCACTCCTCATGTTAAACAAATAGGCCCGGTCCACTTTCTATAAGTCTTTTTAATGTTTTAGAAAATATTTAGGGATCTTTTGAGGGACACTACTCACTAGGGTTTTAGAAGTATTCCATACCCCTAAATATAGGTTGTCGAGTATCATTTCACCCCTCATGTAAATAAAAGGAAAAATGAGTGGTTTTTCGTCTTTTAGTACTTTTACTCTCAAATTCCTCTTATTTCTCTTACTTTTAATTTGATCCTTAATTTTATTTTATTTCACCCCTCATGTTAAACAAATAGGCCCGGTCCACTTTCTATAAGTCTTTTTAATATTTTAGAAAATATTTAGAGATCTTTTGAGGGGCACTACTCACTAGGGCTTTAGATGTATTACTTACCCCTAAATATAGGTTGTCGAGTATCCGACTTATATTTCTGCAGGTCAAGGTTTCTTTACCTGGTGAGAGACCTTTTAAAGGACAATAAAGCGCCTTAGATGTGTTCCTTACCCCTAAGTAAAGGTTGTTGAATAGAACTCTAATATAAGCGTGGGTTAATATTTCTAGACCTGCTTCCAGCCTAATAATAGTGTTGGAGTCACCTATTCAAGTCCTATTATAATATATCATAGCTAAGGATTCCTTATTGAGAATTTATATAGTTGAATATTTCACAATTATATTGGTACGTATTGATACATATAGCTAAGAAAAACAGGTTTTGTGTGCAAATCCACTTAAGTGAGGATTTTCAAATCTTATGATGAGTGATCAGATCTGAAGATTTTAACAATTGAAGGCTTTCATTTGACAAATCCTGATGAACTTACAATTGTCAAACATAGATTTACCACAACCTTAGGAAAATCGAAAATCATTTCTCTAAAAGATTTGGTTGCCAAACATGACCTAAATATCTATTTTCATTGGCGATAAACTTGTGCTTCTAGATGAAAATCTTCTACTGATTGCGTTGATTTTCCCATCACTTTATTTTAAGTTAGTTTTTGATTTCACATGATCTTTATATTTATTATTTATATACATTTCTATAATTTCTGTTGGTGGACATGTCTAGTTTAGGATAGTTTATCATCCTAGTTAACTAAGAATGTAGTATCACTAAAAAAAATTACATTAGGTAATAATGATCATGATGACAATGATGTGCCATCGTGACACCATGAAATCATAAAATTGATTCTCAATAACAACTTGACATGCATCAAAATAGAATCACTAGTAATTTTAGAAACACAAGTGTGAACTTGCCATACGCTTCTTCCTTTCTCCTATTTGTTTTCAACATCCTATAGTATGAAACTATGAGCGTATGATATATACTATATATTCTAGAGGGAGAAGAGAGAGAGAGAGAGAGAAGGTGTTAACTTGGATTATTTCACGTGAATTCCGATGGTGTTTTGGTAACTTTCACATAAAATATCGCCACCCTCTCTCGTCCCCACCAAACCCTTGCCCCTTGTGTGTTATTCTGTCTAAAACCTCTTTTTCTCATTATCTTCTATTTTTCCTCTTTTCCCTACCCAATACCCATCTTCTTCTTTCAATCCCTTCCCTTGTTTGTCTATCTATCTTCATCATCTTCTCTATATTCTACTACTCATTCTCTTTATGGACCCTTTTGAAGCCTTATGCATTTTTGAAGACTTCCTCAGTTTCCCTTCAGACTTGGATGACTTGAACCCAAAAGATGAACAACAACATCATCAGGACCAAAAATACCAAAAACACCTTCAGAACTCCTCCAAAATGAATACCCAACTCAGTGTTCTCAACAGCAGTGAAGATTCCTTCCCAGTAAGTTGAATATGAGTGTATTTTCATATGTTGTCTTTTAAAACTTTCCTTCTTCTTCTTCCAAAAAACCCCCCCTTTGAAAAAGTTTGGATTTTTATGCTCATGGTTAGGTTTTAGAAGGAGAAGAGGAAGAGGAAGAGGAACTTGAATGGCTAAAGGAAGAGTTTCCGCCGCTCGAGCCTTTTATCGTTGGTGGTGCTGAGAGCCCAAAACATCATAGCCCCGTGTCGGTGCTGGAAAACGGAGTATGGAGTTCCGGGTTTCGGGTCCCGGTCCGGGCAAGGAGTCGGACCCAGAGGCGGAGAAGGGTCGGAGCTCCGGGGTTTTTTGGCGTCTGGGGCGGCGGAGGAGATGGGAAGAGCGGCGCTGCAGAGGCGCGGAGATGCCGCCATTGCATGGCGGAGAAAACGCCTCAGTGGAGGGCCGGTCCGCTCGGTCCGAAGACGCTCTGCAACGCCTGCGGCGTCAGGTATAAGGCCGGCCGGCTGGTGCCGGAGTACCGGCCGGCGAACAGCCCCACCTTTTCGATCGAGATGCATTCGAACTCTCACCGGAAAATCATTGAAATGAGAAAGAAGAGGCAACAAAAGGCACTTGAAAATGGATAACATCATTTTTTTTTTGTTTCTTCATTGAATGGATAGATTAAGATTAGGGTTTTTTTTTTTTAGAGATAGAGAGTAGGGATTTTAGGTAGGAAAATATGAAAATTAGTCTATTTTTAACTTTTTATTGTCTCATCATGGGTGTTTTTATTATTTTTAATTTTTAAATGTGGGTTTGCTAATTTTTTGATAATTTTATTGATTTGTTTATATGGGCCAAATGTGGTTTCTGTAAAGAATGTGGAAGCTATTGCAGGAATCAGGACTGTTGGATTGTTCTAGATTTGTGTTTGAATTTTTATAGGGATTATGAGCATGCCTAATATGTTGATTGTAGGTATATGAGGTTGATATATTCATTCTATTTAATGGTTTTTGTGTTATTGGGAGGGGGCTAGGGTTAGGTTGAGCAGGTTTTACCCTATGGGGACTGAGCAAAACAATTAAGAAAAAACCCAGGTGTACCTTACCTTAATATTTATGGGGTCCATTTGATGATGCATTGGGTATGTGAATGGGAGAGGTATAAATTATTATGTTGATTAGGTTTTGGTGACCATTTCATTGTAATCAATCCTCTTAATTATTTACTTTTTAAGTCTCAAATTTTAGTTGTTTAATCAAATATATTTTTATTATTGAGAGCGAGATATGATTGCAGGTGTGCATAGGGTTTGAATAAATCGTAGGTGGCCTATATTTCAAAGAGGCACCTCTATGGATTTGTGTGATGCATGAAATAATAATCATTGTCAAATTAAATTTATTGGCTTTGAACCTTTAGAACTTAGCCTTTATATTATAATAATCCCGAGGGCCCAATCAGATAAATAAAAGTGAGATAATCTGTAACGCCCCACCCCTGGGCCTCACGGTTTTGTTTCACGGTTTTGTTTCTGATGGGTCTGAACCCATCAAAAGGCCTCATGCTAAGTAAGGGTCTCTATAGTCGATGTGGGACTCCGGGGCATCACATTCCACCCCCCTTAAAGGGGGCACGTCCCTGTGCAGTAGCCTGCCAGCCCCTGTAGCCTGCCAGCCCTCTTGGCCCGCCCACTTGCACCAGACCACGGCAGGGGACCCACACTCGAACTAGTCGAGAGTCCCCTTACCCATGCATGATATTGTCCGCTTTGGCCCATCAAAAGGCCTCACCCTAAGTAAGGGTGTAAGCTCTACATATAATCCCATTCACTTTCCTCTCTATAGTCGATGTGGGACTCCGGGGCATCACATTAATCCATAGGTGGACATCAAATATGAGAGATGGAAATTGAGAACCCTACCAAAGGCAAGGTATCATCTATTTATATTATTATTGGCTTATTTTTTCTCCTATTCAAACAGCCCAACCCAAGTGAAATTATTTTTACTTCTTCATGTCACATAGAATCTAAAAGAGAGATTGATGATTTAGATTAAAAGCCCAAGCATGTGAAATTATGAATGTTCCCAAGTTTGGGAATACCCTCCTAAATTGGGGAATGCCCAAGCATTTGAATTTATGAGTATTCCAAACTGCATTATCAAAGGATGAAATGAAATACAGAGGTAGACGGAATAAAATATGTTCCCCTTGACCTACCCATATATGTCTTCATATCTGGGTCTCTTCTTTACAACCAAGCAGTTCTTTTTTGACTCAGTGTAGGAGGAGGAGAGAATTCTAATGATGTCCCATCTCATTTCCACCACTCATAACAGTGGCCACAAGGATATCTTACCTCACTACAACCCAATCATGGCCACAAGGCTCCCACTCCCACTCCTCCCACCCAAAGAAGAAATATCTTCTCTTCTTATCTGCATACGTACATTAAAAACATGGAGACAAATTGACAAGGTCAAAAAGGGCGGCATTTGCATGGTCACCTGCATCAATCTTATTTCTCACCTTCCCAACACCTCACTCAACCAACTATTTATATTTATATTTATATATATATATATATATATTTTTGGGTGTTTCCTTAGTCATTGTGAGTTGAAAATGATTTTTAGATGGCTCTGAAAACTAATCATTCTGTAAATAGGAGGCACAAAATAGGCTTGACTTTGGGTAGTCCTGGACGGCCCAATGACAAGCCCAAGAGAAACGACATGACCTCGATGTGATGTATGAATTATGGATGCCCCATTACATTACATTCAGTGTATGGTTCAACAGGAAGAATCATAGAATGTGCGGCTGATATTTTTGTTATGGCTTCCATCTCTGAATAGGTTCCATCTGTTTCCTTGCTAGATAATTGGATATTGATCGCCAATGTTGCGTGTGTTTTGTTTTGCAAAGCTTTCATCATTCAATAGGCCCAACAGTGGCCCTGCATTATTAGGTCGGCCTGCTGTTCATTCCTATTTGAGGGTCTTTGCTATTATTCCATTATATGATTCCTCTCAACCCTCTGGATAGGCATAGGCTCACCGCCATTACATTTATTTGAGTGGGACATCATGTTTTTCATGATTGCACGGAGCTAATTGGAGTAGAAAATGGAAAAAACTGATGGCTCGTGTACTATGATTGAGGATTTTTCCAAAAGCAGATTTTGTGCTTTTGAAAATTAGGGTTCATTAGAGATGAAAGGAAGATTCAAAATTTTGTGAACAGTTTGCATGTGGCATGTTCTGTCTTTCAGCTAAGTGATGCCAATTGGAGATTTGAGTTCCATTGACAGGCCGCATATATGCTAATAGTGATGCCAGACAAGTACAGTCCAACATATTCTCAATGTAAATGGCATCCTCAGATCAAGAGCACAAATAATAGGAATATCAGAAGAAAGGTGGTCAAGATAATCTTAAGATAAATGACATCCTTGAGGCCCTGGTTGCTTGCATGTAAAACACAGAAATTCATGTGGTATATAATAATAATAAAAAATGAATATTAAAGGTGAATATACGAAAATGACAATCAAATAACCCCCTATTTAATGAAAAATGAAGAATGTCCAGCCACCACCTTAGTAATTCAAATCATAGGAAAGTGAGCATTGCATCTATATTCCTAGCTTATATCCTTTACTCACCTCTCACCTCTTTAATAATCTTTCGGTGGCGCTCATTTGACCATGAATTCCTATATAATCTAATGCAAACAAACAAGCCCTAAAGAAAGAAACTAGTTCTAGACTATACTGAGAAAGAAAATAAAAGTGAAAGTGACAGTATCCACAACCAAGATTTCTCAAAGTCAGAGTGGTTAAGGCAGCTAGAGGCAAACTAGCAAGATAAGTGATAGTATACATGATGAAACCTGTATTCATAGGGCCAGTTGAACTAACAACTCAATTGAAACAGAATCCTTAGCCATAAGGGTGTTTAAAGCATCATTCTCAGGGCAACTAATCAAAGATGGAGATTCTTGGAACATGCACTCTTGGGTGTAAGTACAGGGGAAGTGTGGCAGTAATTCAGGTTCATTTTTACTGAGACTAAAAGAGCTACAAATATCTCTGAACATTTTGTGCACATTAGTAGGGACGGATGCGAAGTTGCACATGCCTCAGCCAAGCAAGCAAAGGGGAAGGTCCGGAGGCAAGTCAATTCTAGACAATATATGGGAAGATTCTGAATAGATTTCAATGCATTTCTTGTACAGCATAGGCTAGAGATATCTGCCACATTTGGAAC
Source organism: Litsea cubeba (assembly GCA_012931725.1). Classification (NCBI taxonomy): domain Eukaryota; kingdom Viridiplantae; phylum Streptophyta; class Magnoliopsida; order Laurales; family Lauraceae; genus Litsea; species Litsea cubeba. Next base: position 1,656,642 of record CM022952.1, on the reverse strand, counting down.
TCTTGTTCCCTATTTCTTCTATTTATGAAAATGAAGTGCTCTACAGGATAAAGGAGGAGCGTTGGATAAGTTGACAGCTGGCATGAGTCTTTTGTCAAAGCTATAGCGTGAATTTTGAGATAGCAATGAAATAAAATTCATGTAATAGACCTTAACATAGTTGAGACAAGGCTGATGATGGTAATGAAAATCAAGTACCATAACAAATAATGATTAAAAAAAACCTACAGTCCTGTGCAATTGGTATCAGAAATTTGCTTCAAAGTGAAGAGCCAATCTATTCATCTGTTAACTCCACCAACACCTAGTGTTTCTAGGCACTTCAAGATTTCATTTTCAGATGTTTATGTGATTTATCCAAGCAAAACTACGTAGGTAAAATGAACAATAAAGGGAATGCCATGGGAATCATAAGGCTGCCGCTGTGAATAACGGCCATTGCAGCTAGTGCGGCGACTCCCACAACTCCACCTAGGGATCAATTCCTGAGCAGGCAAGTTACTTTCACATATCCCAGTGATTGGGCCAATTGGGAAAAAAAAAAACCTTGGTCAATGAGTCCTCAAAACCTCAGTACTTACAAGTCCAACGCAAACTTGGCTTCAGTCATGCATAGAAGGCTTCCCCTGCTACATAGAGCTTGTGACTCAAGAAACAGTATTTGATGGTGATTGAATCAAACATCAGACTTTTAAGGGGTGTTTTCCAATGGAAATCCATGGCTGTGGTGCAAGATTTACAGTCCCGGCCTTTAATTCCACCAAGGGGGGGGGGGGGGGGGGGGGGGGGGGGGGGGTGGTCCTGCTTTGTGGAAGAAATCCCTGCGCCCTTGTATAGGATTCACATAGGTGAAAAAAGTGTGAGATTTAAAACCATTCCATTCTAGACTCATTCTACTCTCCATTCCATTCATGTCTAAAATCATTCCAACAAACCAAACGCTACCTAAATACTTTGTGAAACCACATGAACAAGTTGACAGCACACCGAATGACAACCAGAAACCTCTATTGTACATATAGACACCTCTATTGTACATATAGACACTTCTGTAAAGTTGATTACATGGTTGGGCAGGTTGGTTACAAATAAGAGAAGGTTTATTCTAATTATAAAAATCAGCAGTTGCAACTATATGCATAAGTTGATGATGGAAGGTCGGGAAACTTGAGACTCAATTTACATTTCCCCTTCACTAATAAATCTACTCTTTTTCATCTACGACACTACTAGAATACCCTGCACTGAAAATATTCACACAATTGTAAAATCTTTAGGAACATCTCTCTAGAGGATTATAGACCATTCAAAAGAAGGTTTATCTATCTCTCTCCTCTCTGGAAGATTATATTCATTCTAGAGAAGTTGGCAGATACATATCCCTCAAACTTCTTTAGAAATAGAGAAACCTAAAATGAAGAATTGTAGTGCACTCAACCTACCCATGAGAATACCATGTGGCATACCAATGCCTTGGGGTATCCATTGAAATTCAATCAGGTGAGCCAAAAAGAACTTTTATTTCAAATCAATCAGGGTTCATTTGAGCACATCCATGGAACATGGATTTCAGCCAGACATGCCACGTCAGCTTCTTTGGAGGGCTGAACCCTCGTTCCGGCCCCTCCCCTTGGAAAATAGAATTCCAGCCAATGGTGGAAAAGTAAAGCGCCGTTTCAGCTAAATAACTATGCTGGTTCGTTGTTATGCTCCAAGCAGCAGAGTGCAGAAAGTTTTCTGGTTGTAATGCTCCAAACAGCAGAGAGCAGAAACTTTTCTGCTTAAACAAGCCCTTAAATAAGACGTAGTATCTGTGGGTGAGTGAGTTTAAAGTCTTTTCTAAATGGAGAAAACAAAAGGAAACAGGAAAAACTAATAGATAAAACTCTAGAGAGGAAAGGAGAAGAGGAGAGAAAGAGGGGACTTGGCTGGGGTTAGAGCCAACATGACCTTTCAACCCAACCTGACCAAAGTCCAAACCATCTAATCTGTAAGGCAAACCCGACTCAATCAACCCGAATTTCAGTGAAGCCAACACCAAAAATTCTCATGCATAATAATTCAAAGAAGCCATGCACAGAATTCTACAATAAAGCCCCATTTTCAAAAGTTCAGAAAAAACCCAAAATACCAATAGAACATATTAGGTGAGTTCAATGAAAAAACAAAACGAATAAACAAGGAGATGATAGAAATATAGGCCAAGACATTTATCTTCATCCTCCCTTTTATATCCATAGATTGCAACAGCAAGATCATTCTCATCTCCTGCCCCCTCCGCTGCAACTGCATCATACCACTCAATCCTCTTATCTTTCTTTCCCACCATGCATGTGGTAAAGGGATGGCAGCAAGATCGTCAGCAACTGGTAAAAATCGGCTGTGAAGGGGACTTGAGCAGTGATGAGTGTTGTGAAGGGTGGGCTGTGACAGCAAAATCTCTCTAAATCTTCTCCATTTGTTCTTTATCTGGTTGTGGTGTGGTGGACTCCTAAGGAAGACAGACAGACAAGCTAGGATTTGAAGAAAGAAGAGAGGAGGAGATTCCTCTATCATACTACTTTATTGTTGGAAAGTATCTCCCTGGTACTTGGTTAGTGCAAAATCCTTGCGAAATGAAAAATTACTTCCCTTAGACAAAAAGGAGCTACTGCATGTTTCAAATATTTGAGATACTAACTACCTACAGACTAACATGTACATTATAGGGAAGGGGTCGGGTCGGGTCGGGATACCGTAACCCAAGCCCAACCCATATCTGAGTCGGGACAATATTTTTCAACCCTAGCCTAACCCAAACCATATTTAGCCCAACTAATCCAAGCAAAGATCGAACTGCATAAGTCATGTTTAGAATAAGACGGATCCAAGTTGCAGCCCTATTTCTTCCACACTTCATTATTGCAAGAATGAAACATTCAGCTGACTGGTAACATTAATTATCACATATTTTAAGCAAGCCGTGTTTGGACATATAATGAACCTGACACCTGCGAAGAACAATTGTCTAGTGACACTTTTAGAACTGATAACTCCTACAAGAATCTCCAAGAAACCATGCCCGTAAAATTAATTTACCCGATAACAATGGAATGTTACAGCCAAAATATTTCATTTTAGTAGGCACAATGTGGAAAGTGGAAACTATGACTTCCAATATCATGGTGGTTCATGCGGAGTCCCCCTTGAATAGGTGGTGGGCAGTGGGGAACCTACACATATGAAAATGATTTTGAAATTGTCAATAGTTTAAATGGGTCTTACCTATGAAAATGATTTTGAAATTGTTAATAGTTTAAATGGGTCTTACCTGTTTCACGTATTTTTTTCCCCACATGCATCTAAATATTGTGATCATCCTATGTTATAAAACCTTAGTGACTGAAAGTATCAGATCCTATTCGCGCCTTTCTTTTTCGATTTCTTCTTTTTACTGAGAGTTTCAGATCCTCTTTGTGCTGATTGAGATTCTCGTTGCTGATCATCTCGTGGTTAGTCTCTCGCCAAATAGCTATAAATAAAATAATCTCCCTCCCTCCTCGGATTTGGTATAATGCTAATCACTCTATGTACCCAAATCTGAGTCGTTAATCTCTAACTCTTAATTTCAATCCCTTAATCCCCAAATCTTAATCCAAACCCTAGGCCCTAAAGCAACTAACCTAACATATCTACAAGTTCGAAGATGGCCAAATCACCATTGGGCACACTTTAATCTTCAATTCACAAATAAATCAGGCCCTTAGGAGTCATATGTTTGATAACTTGAGTTACATTTAAGTGAAAATTTTTCTTCTTTAATCTCTTTGTTGTACATTAGAACAATGGTAGATCTGGAAATAATTTTTGGGGGGATTTTTCTTTCCGAATTTTGTGGCATCTCCGTGCATCTCATCTGCACACACCCACCAACTTTCTCTTTCCTTCTTCCTCATTCTCAAAGATTGTGATTTGAGATCAGTAACAGAGAGCAAGAGAGAACAAGAGAAATAGGAAGAGATGAAAGGAAAAAAGGAGGGAAAAGAGGAAGAAGATGAATGGGGAATAAAGGGGTTTCGGTCTTTAGTAGACACACAGTGATAGTCGATATCGACTATAGCACTAAAAGACAAAAAAAAAAAAAAAAAAAAAGAGAAACGTGGATTCGGAGCCTAATCTGTCTGATGTTTTTTATTGGGGCCAAATGCAACAATAGACTGTATAGGAGGGTTTATGCCGTTAAATCTCCTTCTTTTTATTGTAACATGCTTTACATTGCCAGGTGATGTACTTTATGGTACTTCCGAAGTGCTGAAAAAAAATATATATACTTACAAGTCTCATCATCAAGGCAATAATTTTGTTCCCTCCATGGCTGTCCCCATTTATTTATTTTTCCATCATCTTTTTAAAAACTAAAATAGATGTTAAATTCATCGATTATATATATACCATGTTTAGATGTTTAGCCTTATAATGATACACCAATCGTTTTCCTTTATTATGCAAGTGGTCATATATATATATGGTTTGAAATGCAATATATTTAAAATATTTGAGACAAGGAAAGAATGACATATTTGGGGCAAGGGTAGATTCTAGCGTAGTATGTACTAGTCATTGCCCGTGCCTGAAGGCACGGTGCACCACGTTCTAAGTACAACTAAATTAAATATGGGGAAAATCAGACCCACACAGTCCATAATTTAACAAATTTAACCCAAATTTTCTATGTGGCATTGTGGCCCATCGGATCAATCAGCTTCAAATCAAGCCCTGCCAGAATTTTTTTTTTTAAGGTAAAACAACCCAGCCAATTGGATCCTTATTTAACTACCATTGAAAACTAGAGTGGCCCACTACTATAAGCAGTCTAGTTCAATTGCATGCAAGCCACGTTTGCATTTGCTACCAAAACAATCCAAGTTAGCCCAGATTCCACAATCCGTGAAAATACAGCATATATATGTAAAGGGACAAACTGGTAAGTTGTGGGCTCAAATTTCACACCGTTCAATCACTCAATTGCAATCATAGCCAGAGGCGGACTCACGTTTTTATGACCTGGGGCGGCCGCCCCAGGTCAAATTTGAAAATTCTCTTCAAATATTACTGGGCCTTGGCCCACGCCCCACATCAAAAAAAAATTTTCGCCCCATGTCAAAAGGGAAGAACGGAAAAACCCAAAATCCTCTTCCTCTTTCGAGTCCTTCCCGCTTCCGCCCTACTCTTCTTCCTTCGAGTGCACGCACCACGCAGCATGGGCATGGCCATGGATCTCTTTGAGCTTCAGGTAACTCCCTCTCCCTCTCTCTGTCACTAATCTCTCATTCTCCCTCTCTTGCTAGGGTTTGTGCAGTTTTCTCTCTTCTTTTTCTTCCTCTCTTCCTCCTTTGCACATTAGGGTCTATGTTTTTTTTTTTTTTTTTTTTCCTTTTGAAATGATGATTCCAGTACCCTATGTTCTATTAAAAATGAGAAAAGGGTGATTGAGAAGAATATGTTCTCTCTCTGTCTTTCTTTCTCTGATAAATGGAGGGAATCTTTTAGTCGTGATTTTTTATTTGATTTGGGTAAATGAGATAAGGAGTAAAGGAGATGCAGGATGCATGCTGCAGTGCAGATGCATGTGATGTTCAAATGTTCTATTTGACTATTTCTATAGCACATCTTTTATTTCTTCACTTTGGAATTGATGATTACTTTTAGATTGTGGGTGCGTAGGACCACTTCTCTTTGGTTTGTTTCTCTTGTTTTGTGCTATTTACTTTCTTTGAGGATCTCTGATCTTTTTGGGCTGTAATTTAGACGTAAGTGGTGGCAAGTGGGGTTTTCGCTTCAAGGAGAGAAGGGAATCAGAAGACAGATGTTGGCTGGTTCACTGGTTGACTGAAACTGAAATGAACAAAACCTGTAGCATGGTTATGGAAATGCAAGAGTTGCCACAGGGTTGAATATTAGGAACTAGGAAGAATTGATTGATATTTATAGCAATACCAAAATCTCCATTTGACGACTACCCAAACAAAGATTGTGGGATCATCCTTAGATTCCACCTGTACATTGATTTTATTTTTGTCAGAACTGCCTCACCCATACACATTAAAAGCAAATTAAAACTAATTAAATTGAATGATAATATGATGGAACTGAACCATTCATCTTCTAATTGGCTCCAACATTAGAACAATCAATCTGATGAGATGTGATGGGTCAAGCCCAATCCGGATAGCGGCAATGAGTCAGGTCCGAGTAACCCGGTCCGTCTAGGATCGTGGGTCAGGCCAGAACAGCCCCGTTGAGATCCGGGTTTCGTTAAACGAAGCCTCGTCACCGCAGGCTCCAAGTCATCGCGACGAAGTCCTCCCCTAACCTGCATTTACCAAGTCTCGCGGAGAGGATCTCACATGCCTTCCACCTGGCTCGATCCTCAAGGACACGTCTGACGCTCCAAAGAGACGTTGAACCGATTGCATCCCCACCTGGTGGGAAAGAGTTATAAATAGAGCCCTCTCATCACTTGAGGGGGGATGGTTTTTCTCTACTTTCTCATATTTGTAACCCTCGACATTAATCAAAGATTACCATCTTGAAGTGGACGTAGGTCACGCTTGACCGAACCACTATAAATCTCTCATCTCTCTTCAATTATTGCATTGCATTAATCATCTTGACCGGTGGTGTCCGAATCCCTATTTTTGGCATCATCAAGATGGTCTCATCACCGTTTGACCGATGAACTTTTCTCTAATATCATTTATCATTCACTGTATTCTACTAGTGATCTGATTCACCATTGAGGTTTAAGGGGAGATGAACAAGTCTTCTCTAATTGTCTTGATCTATGTTTAAGCTTTAACAACTTATTTATTCTTCTCTTTTTTTCATTTTGGAAACTTTATTCTTGGCCCATAATATGATGTTTATGATTATGCTGATAATGTTTATCTATAAATTATAAATACAGGTGCTCTCATCTGGATTCATATGATTAAGGAACTGTTTGGAGCTTAAGGAAATAATAACGATGTACTAATTTTTACACGATAATGTGTATTACTTCTTTAGAGTTTCTTTATTATTGTTGGAGTTTGCTTGTCAAATTATGTGCTAATTTATTGAGGATTTGCGATTTGGGTGTTGTGGCTTAAAAATTTATTTACAAATCAGGTGTTAGTAGTAGGATTCCTTATAAAAGTTTATTTACAAATTAGTTGATGTCCAATCATTAATATGTACTTCTTTCTTCGGGTTGATTCTGAATTTTTTGGGGTTTGCCCTTATTTTTTGGGAGACTTTTTTGTTTTCATTATACTTCTCTTATATTGTAAATTTTGGAGAAATGAATAGTCCTCATTTCAAGCAAGAAATATATTAAGTTGACATAGTTAAATATTTTGCGTCTATTTACATGGAATACATTTTTTTTTTTTTTTTGTTATTGTTGATGTGAAAAAATTCTAGCAAAAGTTTAGCCCCACCTGAACGAAAATCCTGGGTCCGCCTCTGATCATAGCCGTGTATTTAATAATATCTTTACTTGCATGAAGTTTTGAAAAGATAATGGCACGTTTTGTAATTTCACAGAAACCAAGGGCAATCCCATATCCTCTTGGAAAAGATAATGGCACGTTTCGTAATTTCATAGAAAACCAAGGGCACTTCCATGTTCTCTTATCCTTTGTAATAAGATCTTGAATCTCTTCTCAGCCCTATGATTTATGTACATAAATCCAAGGGTGGGAAAAGAGTCCAGGAATTCAAAAACTGAGCTCCCTTATTATATAGATGTTACTTTACAATTTGTTAATAGTTGTTAGTATCATCAGTTATTTGCAACCAACTACATTTGTTAATATTATTGATTTTACTTATTAACTGCATCGTAAAAGAAATATGCACTAAAAAAATTTTTTGCATCTCCAATTTTTCCTCTCTCTACAAACTTCGTATAGCAAATGTAGTTGGTTGCTTGCCCATGCTCAGCACGGGTCAAAATCAATTAAAGTTAATTGAAACCAATTTCAATTTGAAGCAATTCACTTTATATATTATAATTGGAGAGATTTTAAGATTTACATCTAGAGTCCACTTTTGTTAAGCTTCCTTATGTGAATTTCAAATATATATATATATATTATGGATAAGTGATTAAATAGTCCAGATGAAAAAATCCACCTTGCTCAATAATCCAACCAAGTTAAAATGAGTCTTCTTTAGGTCGATTTAGAATTTTAATATATCTATTATGGTTAGAAAATCCTTAATGTTCTTTTGCTAATTTCTATAGAAGGCGGTGAGTGATATGAGCAATATTGATCAAGCAAAGGAGGGATCGCCACGGTATAAATGGGGTGGTTAGCATTCTTCAGCACCATACTAATGGCAACACAAGTTCATTTCTTAAACCTTTCTCCCCATCATTGTTTTAAAGTCGATCATTTTAACTCACCAAAACTGGAGCGAGTCAAGTCAGCTCAATAAGTCACCAAGTAACATTAGTGATGAGTCTGACCGAGTCGAATCAGCACCTGAGTTAAGTAACACAAAGAATTCCCAAGTACTTTTAAACAGTGTCCCCTAACAAAATTACATGTCATTGGACTTAATTTTTGTTGCCGTGATGCATGTGTCATTTTGGTCGCCGTAGAAGGCAAGGAGCAAGATCAGGTTGTCGTCATCGAAAGTTAGGTTGGGCATGGCCCATTTACAAAGCCCATGGGCTCCATGATGCTAAATGTGTTCCACTTTCCTTGAACCAAATAAACACACAACTCCACCCTCTTAGGGTCCGTTTCTTTACTAGGATTCAAAGAATTAATGTCTGGTGGTTGTCTGGGAATTTCAAACACTGGTATTCTAGAATTCTAAATTCCTTGTTTTATTCATGATCTGAATTTTTGTCAGAGAATTTTGAGTCCCATCTCCACAAATTCCTTGTGTGAAGGCTAGTAGAATTTCTAATTGGAATTCTTGTCATGTATGTATTATTTATATGCAAATTCAACTTTAAATTACCCTCCTATGTCTAATATGATAAATACATAGGCCCCACTTAATTACAAAATATAACATTCAAACACCCTTAGGAATAAATTCTTCAATTATAAGTTTTTCATCCCCTTCCATTTCATACAAATCTCGAGAAACTGTGTTTTAAAACTATCCAATAAACCACAAATCCCACCTGTAAACAATCTAATAATTCTCAATTAGGGCCCTGTGTTAGTAGTAGCATGATGCATTGATCCCAAAAGCTCCAGTCACAAATTTTGACATCATGCTAAAGATTTCTAAATCCTCTTACAAAAATTGGTTTTTCAAGTGCAAGAATTTAAGGAATTTCAAATGCCAAGAATTTGAAAAGCTCAATTCTAGCAAAAAAAAAATGGAGAATTTCTTATAGGAATTTTAAATGTTCGTACCGTTTAAAAACCCATCAGAAATTCTAATAAAGAAACATGCCTAAAATGATTTTAATTCGATTTTTCGGCCGTAACGCCAGGCTCGGGTCCACTTCGGGCTGGCCCAACCCGTGACCTCCGTAATAAATTCTAGTTGGGAGAATCCTGACTCATCTTCTCAGGGAGCAAAGTAATATCTAGATTCAAGCGAGAGAGAGAAAAGGGTCGGCGACGATGAAGGCGAAGGTAAGAAATCCTCTTTTTGATTATGCTTCTTCTTCCTGTTTCTAGTATTTCTCAGATCAGATCTCGTTTCGATTCAAATCCCTCATGTTATCTTCTTCTGCTTTTTTTTTTTTTTGCATTATGACTTACTGACATCTAGATCTTATGTTTTGTTTGGTTGTGATGATCGGTGATTCTGATTAGATTTTGCACAATCTGGTTCGCTTAATCCCCCGTTTAAATCATATGAAACATGTTTAGATCGTTTTGATTCATCGTTGGATAGAAGATGTTCAGGGTTTTGGGATTTCATAATCCATCTATGGGTGATTAATTGCCCTTAAATCCAACTTTGAATATGAGCTCAGGATCGAGTGATAACCAAATTTATGTTGGGGTTTGTGGTTACGGTGTTATCCAGTGGTTGGGATTATGTGTTAGTATGCCTCTTTGCAATGCTAGTTTTGCTCGACTCTATGTCGTCCAACTGAATAGGGCTTTCATGATATGATTAACTTGTATCTTAATGTTTTATTAATTTTACCAGTCAGTTTTTTGTTCTGTAAATTCAACTATGGTTTTCATTTCTATTATCATTTATCATTTGGACTGGCAACAGAGTCTCCCTGTCAGGGGCGGACCCAGGCTTTCGTCCCAGGTTGATTTTAAATTCTTCATTGATTTAAATGCCCCCCCTCCCCCCCCAAATACATATTTATCTAAACACTACACAATCGCCCCATGTCCTAAGCACATATGTTTAAATGGTAAATAATCGCCCCCACCTAAATAAAAATTGTGGGTCCGCCCTCCCTGTGAACTTTTTTTTTTTTATTGGTAACAAAAGATTCCACTAAACAAAGAAGATACAAGAGAGGAACTCCACTCATGGTGCTGTCTGAATTTTAGCATTCATGTTTTTCTCTGAAGGGTGGAAGACATTGCTGTTTGCTGGTAATGTTAGCTAGTTGTGGAGTATGAACAATGATACAGAATATATGGCACTTGTAATTTTTGTCTGAAATTCTATTGATGCTGCCTTTTTTTTTTTTGCTGGTTAAAAAAGTGAGTCTTGTTGTAGTAACTTTAGCTGATCTGCTGCTGCTTTAAATCTTAATATTTGATCTACTCAGGGGGGCATCAAGAACATTCTGTCTCTATCTAGGAGGACAAATCTGGTTCATCGCTACAGCGAGAGATGCGGTTCTGTTTGTAGATCATTCAGTGCTCAAGCTGCACCTACAGGAGGAACTCCACAGCCTCCACCGCCACCTGCACCTCCTGAGAAAACCCACTTTGGAGGACTGAAAGATGAAGATCGCATCTTCACTAACCTCTATGGCTTGCATGACATTTTTCTCAAAGGTGCCATGAAGCGCGGTGACTGGTATAGGACAAAGGACCTGGTTCTTAAGGGGGCCGACTGGATAGTCAACGAAATGAAGAAGTCTGGACTTCGTGGTCGTGGAGGTGCTGGCTTTCCATCTGGTCTGAAATGGTCTTTCATGCCAAAGGTCTCTGACGGACGCCCTTCTTATCTTGTTGTAAATGCCGATGAGAGTGAACCAGGAACATGCAAGGACAGAGAAATCATGCGCCATGATCCACACAAACTACTTGAAGGCTGTTTGATTGCTGGGGTAGGCATGCGGGCTACTGCAGCTTATATCTATATAAGGGGTGAGTATGTAAACGAGCGGCTGAACCTTGAAAGGGCCAGAAAAGAAGCTTACCAAGCTGGATTATTGGGCAAGAATGCATGTGGGTCTGGTTATGATTTCGATGTACATATCCACTACGGTGCTGGTGCTTACATTTGTGGAGAAGAGACGGCATTGTTAGAGAGCCTTGAAGGAAAACAAGGAAAACCAAGACTAAAGCCTCCTTTCCCTGCAAATTCAGGCTTGTATGGCTGCCCAACCACAGTCACTAATGTTGAGACAGTAGCTGTATCTCCCACCATCTTGAGACGAGGACCTGAATGGTTTGCTAGCTTCGGTCGGAAGAACAATTCTGGTACGAAGCTATTTTGTGTGTCTGGTCATGTGAACAAGCCCTGCACTGTCGAAGAGGAGATGAGTATTCCATTGAAGGAGCTGATTGAAAGGCATTGTGGAGGAGTGAGAGGTGGGTGGGATAACTTGCTGGCAGTTATACCTGGAGGTTCATCTGTTCCTCTCCTGCCAAAATACATTTGTGATGATGTCTTGATGGATTATGATGCGCTAAAGGCAGTTCAGTCTGGATTGGGGACTGCCGCAGTGATTGTAATGGATAAGTCAACTGATGTTGTGGATGCAATAGCAAGGTTGTCTTACTTCTACAAACACGAGAGCTGTGGACAATGTACTCCATGTAGAGAGGGGACAGGGTGGCTGTGGATGATCATGGAGAGGTTAAAGGTTGGGAATGCGAAGTTGGAAGAGATTGACATGCTTCAGGAGGTTACAAAACAAATCGAGGGGCACACAATATGTGCTTTGGGTGATGCTGCTGCTTGGCCTGTGCAAGGACTCATCAGGCATTTCAGGCCAGAGCTTGAAAGGAGGATCCGAGAGCGTGCTGAGAGGGAGCTGTTGGAAGCTGCTGCTACTGCTTGACCTCACACCCAGGTTGCTTATGCCTTCCCATCTCTAATTATAGAACTGATTTTCTTTCCATTGTTGATTAAGATAATGCCAGATTATTTTCCATGGTGAGCACTATAAATGCCCATTTAACAAAGACTAGATGTGCAAGGAGACAAACATCTGGTTGAATCATGTAAATGCCCTGGTTTATACTGTTTTCTGGTTTGTTACTTAAAGGTATTTGTTGCAGTCCCGGTTTACAAATCAGAATGTCGTGCGATGTCCAATGCACAAAAAAGCAAGAGAATTCTTACAATCAGGACAGTCGACCACTTTATATAGTGTTTATGTGTTGATACAGTTACTTTCGTAATATAAAGATATTATACTATACTAGTTAGAAGCTTGAAAAGAGAGAAATCGCCACACCACTCAGCCACAGGCAGGGATTGATCCCTGGGAAAACAAAAACACAGTGGAAACCGAATAGCCCACTTTCTGGGAGGCCCCATCAGTTTGTAGGCTGCTCTTGGACGACCCAATTGGTAGAGGCCCCAAGTGGGTTTGGGTCCAGTCCCAAAAAAACAGCCTGTTTGCTGTTTGTTCTCCGCAAAACTGATTTCTGCAAATTGCAGAAACCCACCTACAGTTACGGATTTACTTAAATGGCCCCTGTACACAATTTTATGAAATCCATGGGACTGTTTGGGGCCATTCTTTTTTTCTGAACCATTTCAACACTTAATCCAGCCCTTGTGGGCTCTCTTGGTCACATCATAATTCTCTAAAAGTTCTGTAGCAAGAGAAATTAAATGATCCTACTCCAATTCACCATCAGTAGTCCTGTGAAAAACCGTGACATGTTCATACTACTGCAAGTCAGCAGGACATTTGGCCAGCAATTCTATGTAGGTGCATTTTCACCATCATTTGGAGCCACTCAAGGTTACTTGAATTGGATGCCCTGTCAAATGCCTGTATTTGTGACTGCCATGATGAATTACTCCCTCATAGGCTTCCCCGATAATATTCAACCTATACAGATCTTATCAAATCCGTTCATTTTTGTGTTACATCCGTTTCCTTGCTGTATCCGACAACCCTTAAATTTCACAAAGCGTTCACTTTCAATGTTGCTGAAAATGCTCGGGTTTTTTGTAAGTGTGTGTGGGTGGGGGGTGGTTGGGTTGGGTTTGGGTTTGAATAGGACGTCTAAGGGTTCCAAGCACACAATTTAAAAACTTTTATAAAAAATACATATTAAAAACAAGTGCAGAGGCAGTAAGAGTCCAATAGAGCAATATATATATATATATATATATTTTTTGAATGATTACTTTCAAAAGAACAAACAATACAAGAGAAAAGTACTAAAAGCACAAGAAAACAAAACAGGACAAACAAAAACCTAACAACAAGCAACTAAGGCCCTATCATACAAAAGGCCACCTCTTGCCATTGATACCCAATTTGATCTAAAGAATATCCCCTGAAAGAAGGAAGAATAGACTCCCAAAAAGCTACTAAAAACTTCGATTGCTCCACCAGTCTGCTTTCATTAACTGCGATTCCTTCAAAACATCTTAAGTTTCTTTCCGTCCAAATCGTCTAAATCACCGATAAAAATGACAACCGCCACATCACATTGTCTCTAGGGTCCCCAACTGGGGCCTTCCAAGCTTGGAAAAGCTCAAGGAGAGAATGAGGAAGGGCCCAACAGCAACCAAACCCTCCTATAATAGCCATCCAGATAGGCTGAGTCATTGAGCTGATTTACAATTTACAAGAGTTGGTCCACAGATTTTTTGTCCCTCAAGCACATAGGGCAACCTTTCACTATGATCATCCCTCTCCTCCTCAAAAGGTCCTTCGTAGGGATCCTTTTCCTAGGAGAAAGCCACCCGAATACAAGCACCCTAGAAGGAGCTTTCATCTTCCAAATGCTATGCACCCCACTCCTACCCCTGAGGGTTGTTTAGAGAAAGAAGACACTGAAAATGATCCATTCTTATAGGCAATCCACACCCTAACATCTGCTCTACTATTTTGAATGGTTAAACTGTTCAAGGAATTAAGGAGAGCAATGAACTGGTATTCTTCTTTGTCCTTCAAGTTCCTTCTAAAGGCTGGACACCAGACCAACTAGCCTCCAGTACTACTCATATAAGAGCTGACCATTGCTTCCTTGTCTTGTGCACACCTAAACATATATGAAAATTGAGCACACAACGCCCTCTCACCCCACCCACTTATCTCTCCAAAAACGGATCCTCTCCCCCGATCCAATTTGGTACTTGTTCTCCATGAAAAGACTCTTAACCGAGAGGATTCCTTTCAATATAGCAGATGAATTCCATGGGGGATCCTGAACATCCCACCCATGCCTTGGTAGGTTGTATTTCCTTTCCAGCACCTGTCTCCAAAAACCTTGTGAACCATCTCCAATCCTCCGCAGCCATTTTCCCAGAAGGGCTTGATTCATCTTCTTTGGTCCCGTTTGGCACTCTACTAATACAATCAAAGTTAAGTAAAGCCTCCATTTTTCAGACAAGATGTTACATCAAATGCACTTTAATCAAAACTCCCCCCATCTTTTTCATACAAAAAGTCAAAAAGCAACTACCATTATCCACTAAAATACAAAAAAAAAAAAAAAAAAAACCTCCACTTTTCCATACAAAAAGTCAAAGATTCCATAACAAACAACTAAAAATAAAATACTATCATAACCCACTTATATTTTATCCTTTCTTTAAACTTAACTTGACTTGACTTGACTATATTAATAGAGTTACCAAACTGGCCTCTCCGGCTTACATATGGAATCCCAATCTACCAAGTGAATATTCTTCTCAGAGCTTGCACCATGCCATAAGAACTCTCTCCGCAGTCTTTCTATCCTCTTGATAATTGATGTCAGACATCTAAAGATACAGAAGTAATAGACTGGCAGGTTGGAAAGGATAGATTTGATGAGGGTTATCCTTCCTCCTATAGATAGGTAATTTGCTTTCCATGTAGACAACTTCCTCTCTACCCTTTCCACCACTGGGTTCCAAAGACGTTTAGTAACCTGCCTTGAGCACAGAGGCATGCCTAAGTACGAAATTGGAAGATTCCCAACCTTGCAACCCAAGATTTTTGAACATTTTAGGAGCAGGGGCTCCTCTATTCGAAGACCAATAACCTCACTCGTGAAGAAGTTGACTCTTAGCCCTGACACTACTTCAAAGCATAGGAAAGTAGTTTTGACATTTCTAACCTGATCTTCTTCTGCCCCATAGAAAATGAGAGTATCATCAGCATGCTGCAAGTGGCTAATAATAGTGGAATTTCTAGCCACTTTGAAGCCTTCGAACATCCTTGCATTCACTGCCTTTTTTTATCATTCTTCCCAACGCTTCTACTACTATTAGGAAGAGAAAAGGGAGAGGGGATCCCCTTGTTGTAACTCACTTCCAGCCTGGAAGTAGCCCTTTGGAGATCCATTCAGCAAAATAGATAACCAAGCTGACGAGACACACTCCTGAATCCACCACCTCCATTTTTCCCCAAACCCCATTCTTCCTAACATGTATTGAAGGAATTTCCAGTTCACCCTATCATAAGCTTTCTCTAGGTCTAGGTTGCAAATGATCCCTGGAACCTTCTCCTTAAGTCTTGAATGCACCCATTCATTGGCCGCCAAAATATCATCTAAGATTTGCCTTCCCTCTACAAAAGCCTTTTGCTCACTGGAAATAATCTTTGGCAAAACCTTTTGAATCCTCCCTATAAGAACTTTGGTGAGGATTTTATAGAGGCATCCCAGAAGACTAATGGGTCTGTAGTCTTTGATACCAAGGTCTCTTGTCTTCTTTGGGATCAACGCAATGAAAGAAGCCCCCAAACCTTTGGACAATATACCCTTTTGAGAGAATTCCTCCACAAAATCCATAACATCCTTCTTCACCATTTTCCAGAAGCGTTGAAAGAAGGCCATTGGAAAATCATCTGGTCCTGGAGCCTTATCTCCTACTATGTCGAAGTACCACCCGACGAACTTCCTCCTCCGCAAAGTTCCTCTCCAGCCACATTGTCTCTTCATCATCAATAACTTTGAAGTCTATATTTCCCGGATGAGGTCTTTCCCAACCCACATTAGTGTAGAGCGACTGGAAATATTCTATAGTGTGAGATATAATCTCCTCTTTTTCTCCAACCTTTTCCTCCCATCCATTATGCTAATTATTCTATTAGCCCTTCTTCTTGAGGATGCCATTCCATGAAAGAACTTAGTATTTTTATCCCCTTCTTTTAGCCAATTCAATCTCGATCTTTGTTTCCAACTTATCTCCTCCTTCCTCAGAATTCTTTATAGCTCTTCTTTTAAGTCCGACCACTTCTTTTCTTCTTCCCGGGATAGCTGATCACTCTCCTCCTTGCCATCTAAAGCTTGGATTTCTGCTAGAATTTTAGACTTTTGGAGCTTCACATCCCCAAAGTGCTCCTTTGCCCACTCCTTCATTTTGATTTTCAGCAACTTCAATTTTGTTGCCAGCCTGTGACCCACCCATCCCTCCACCCTTATCTCCTCCCACCACTTCTAGACCTGCTTAGTGAATTGCGCTTCCTCTAGCCACATAAGTTCGAAGCGGAAGGGAAAAAGGTCCCCATCTTTCACACCTCCGAGTCTAACAGAATCGGGCAATGATCTGAAACTGGCTTAGGCAGAGCGATCTGGTTAACCTGTGGATAGGTATCCAGCCAATCTAACGAGACCAAGAACCTATCCAGTCTGGACATAGCAGGATTGCTCTGATGGTTAGACCAAGTAAACAAAGCTCCACCCAATTGCAAGTCCACCAAAGAATGAAAGTTGATCCAATCAGAGAAGCGCCTCATTTATTCTGTAAGTTTTTTACCTCTCAGTTTTTCACTAGGAAATCTAATGATATTCCAGTCCCCTCCAATGCACCGCGGCCCACTCCATCTCCCCCTTATCATGTCCAACTCTTTCCAAAACTCATCTCTACTATGGTGAGTAGCCATTTTTTATTGTTTTGAAGGTCTTCTACCAGCACTAAAAGGGGGAAGACATCCACCCAGCAACCCACCTGCAGCTCCCACTACTTCTACCGCAACCCAGTCTACTTGCCCTCTTCCCCAGACCTCTTTCACCACCTTATCAGAGACTTCTTTTAATTTTGATTCTTGTAGGATGACTATTTGAGCCTTCTGACTCTTGATCATCTCTTTCACCGCCAGCCTGTGCGAGGCTCCCCCCCAATCAGCAAACATTCCATGAGAGAAACTTCATTTAAAGATAGGAAGACCCCCCTGATTCCTGATCATCTCTTTCCCACCTTTGTTCTGGACAAGATATTCCTCTGTCTCCTTTAATTTGGTTTTATCATAATTAATGGAACAGTTCAAATTATTCAATTCCCTGACCCCCTTCCTTGTGGACTTGCTGCCCTTCCTTTCTAGTCTATTCTGTCTCTCTCGTCTTTGAATAAACTTCACTAACGGTTCCCATCCAATTGTTTTCCCCTCTACTATTACTCCAATAGACTTGGCGCAGTTAACAATTCTCTGAGGTGACCAATGCATGTTTCCAGCCTCCTCTTCCCCATAGGAGCTCCCCTCGTGACTGTAGTGATCATCCCCTGGCCCCACAAACTCTCCAAAACCCAACATACCTGGGCCCGTCTCAGCATCATGCCATCGCCCTTGTCAGAAGGTGGACACCTTCTCCTCTCCCCCCTGACTGTTGTGGTGCAACATCTTTGCTTCTGCTTGAGCCAGAGAAGGAGCTGACCTGAATCCCCATTTCGCAAGAAGGAGCTGATGTCCTTCACACTTCTGTTGGACGGAAATCCACCCTTCCGAGTCTCTGGTAGGGGTTTTGACAAGGGCGTTGTAGCCACACACTTTCGATGGAGTCGCTATAGCCGTTCCTTTTCATCAACCACCCTTTTCATTAACTCTATAGCCTTCTCCCATCCCTGACTATTCTCCTGTGTAACAGCAGCACATCTCGCTGACTCCCTTCTCCTTTTCACAGTTCTGTCTCCTCTAGTGGATTTAGGTTTTTTTTTTTTTATTCTAATGGTGATTACGGCTTTCAATGTCGATGTAGATCAATGTAGCTGTGGATTATGATTCGAATGTAGCAACTCTGCAATTGAAATGTAAGTGTGTTCAGGTTATATTATGAATGTGCAATTACTAACTATTATATTCTGTTAATTCAAAACTGATTTATGTTTGTGGCAATCTCAATACAGAAAGAAAAATAGTTGTGGTCCAATTTTCTGGAAACATAGAGCATCGAAAATAGAACTGTTCGAGGTTAATTCTACTTCTCCTTCCCCGGAAGAGAAACTTGGTATCACTACTCTCCCCTCTGATTTTCCCCCCTCCAGCGAACATTTTACAGTTTCTTCCTTCTCCCCGAAGTCCCTGTCATCCTGCTCACCATTTTCATCATCGGCAGAGCTTCCTTGGCTGCTATCCTCCCCGGCGTTGGAGAAGTGCTCCTCTTCTGGTTCGCTCGCTGGCTCCTGTAAAGCCTTCGCACTATTTCGCTGAGGCTCCAGCTCGCCATCGTCGTGTTTGCCCTGCGTTTCATCATCGTCTTCGACATAAGGCCTTAGATGGAGTCTTAGCCCTTTTAAACAATTATCTCGTGTCGGATCCTCCAGGCCCACCACGACATAAGCCACAGGCTTTAAGTAACTTACAGCCCAGCCTGCTGTTTTGACCCATATTATCCAGGTCCGAAACTGGCCCACCTCTATCCAAAAAATAGGTGGACGATTTGAAATTTGAAATGGGGCTGCTGACGTCCTCTTCTTCCTCCCACTTTCCCTGTTTAGCTCTGCAACTGCTCCTTCTTGCCTCCTCCTTCTCCTCCAACCTTAGCCCATTTCTAACTTCTTCCCCCATCAATATATCTGCTTCCTCCTCCCTCTCCACTGTGACCATGAATTTCAGATTATCCACCCAGATTGGTGTCAACAAAGGCAGTGTGATTGAGTTGTTGAGCAGTACCTGCACCCTCCCCTCCTTGAGTACCTCCTCTCTAACGTCCACCTCCACTGTTTTACCAGGGCAGTCACCTATAAGCCTGAACACTCCTTCATGCCATGCCTGGAGTGGGACTCCTTTAACTTTAACCCAGATAGGGTTCGGTGGCATACCCAGAACTTCCATCCATCTCTCAAGCAGTGAGAATGGAGATGATGAGCCTCCTATTGCTGCCATTTTGAGGAGGAACACATCAACCTCATTAGAAGAAGATAGCTGTAACCATACCAGCTGTTCATCCAGCTTTTGCAACTTGATAGGTAGCTGACCACAGCACTTTTGGATCCAGGATTCTATCTGTTCAATGCTGACTGATTTTTCTTTCAAGAATACCACCAGGCTATTGACAAGAGATCTCTTCTGCTGATTGACTACCCAGTGTGCTACCCTCATGCCTTTACCTGGATCTTCTTCCACTATCCATCCTGCAACTCCTGAATCTGGTTTGTCACACCTGACTACTTCCCCTTTCTTACTGTTCTGATCTTGGGCATCTCCTGTGGTGCTCCCTAAGCCAGAAAGAGGACTGCCTGAAGGCCTTCCAGTCCCTTTTGGAGGTTTCCTCATCCCTGCTCTTTCTGGTTGTATGGCAAGACTGAGCCAAGTTGGCCTGTAGCTTCCTACCTCCCCAAACTCTGCCTTCTGCCATTTCAGCTTCTTTCTCTGCTTCTGTTAGGGTTGCAAATCTAACAAATGCAAAACCCCTATTGCTGGTCCCTCCTATCTTTAGGTATGAAGACATCTTGTATCCTCCCTGCTCTCCAAAAGATAGCTTCTATCTCAGCTTTGGATATCTGATGAGGAAGATTGGATACAAAGACTGAGTAGGTTTCCTCCCTGATCTTCCTTATCTGTTTTGGAAGAGGCACTTTGTGAATCTGCCTCCTGCCTGCACTCCCAGAACCTTCCATGCTCTCTCTCTCTCTCTCTCAGACATTGTTCTCTCATGAAGAACAAAGGCACCTTCAACAATAGAACTCTTTAAGCTGATTCCACATTGATGGGATAAGACTTTGCTGCTGTTGATGATGATGACGACAATGATAATCACGATGATTCAAAATACATTGGTATTTTTTTTTTATCAGTAACATCCATGACTTTAAATCATCTCTGAAGACCAACTTCTTTGAACAAGCTCAAAATACTGGTTCGTTCAGATTAGCTAAAACCATTTGTAAGAGTTCTGGAAACCTCAGAAAAGGAATCAAAAGATTCAAGAAGACAGCACAGTGGACTATCAATAGAGCAATATCAACAGCCGTGGATATAAAACTGATTCTAACAAATTAACTGCACAAGTAATGATGTTCATTCTAGAAAAAAACATACATTCTGCTCATACATCCACAGCATGCATATAGAATAGAAGAGCAATCAAGAGATGTAGACTCGTGATTTCATAGTAATTCGGTCCTCCGACCTACGTCCACTCTCAAAACTCAAGAGCACCACACCCACCTACGTCCACTCTCAAAACTCAAGAGCACCACACCCAATGGTCTCTTGGTTTCCACTGTGAAGTTTTCAACAGGCACACCGCAAACCCATTCAACCTAGAATTTTTTATGCGGTGGTTCGATCACACAGGTCTACTCCGCCAACCACAGATTTTTTTGATACGGTGGTTCGATCACGAAGGTCTACTCCACCACGCTATTTTTTTTTTTTATAGATGTTCAATCACGAAGGTCTACTCCTCTTTACAAGACTCGAAAATCAAATCAAATGCTAACAATAATAAATATTAATCTGAAGATCGCGTTTAATGATGAAATTCGAAGTCCATACTTGAGCTTTAGCTTCCGCAGCAATCGAATCTTGGTGATGTAGCACAACCAAATAAATCGTAGAGCCTATGAGATCTAGGGTTTTGGTAGATAATCTTATGAAGAACTTAACCTAGATCACAATATATTCCACAAGAACTCTCTCTAATGAGCTTGAATGCTCAATACGATTGTCCTATGAAGGACTTAGAGAGGTGGAAGAAAGTTTGAAAGCTTGGGGATGGTTTTAATGGCCCGCATGAGTTTTTTCACTATTAGCTTTAGAATGGTCGTCTATGAAGATTTGAATCTGAAGACAAGTTTATAGATTCTACGTTTCGGTCGACCGAGGTGCCAAAACAAGCAATACAACTCACACACACGGCTAGTTTGACTCAAATCCAGATCTGCTTCAGTTGACCGAGGAACACTTCGGTTCCCCAAGACCCTATGAGCCTCAAAAACATGCTCTTTGGAAAATAAACCGAAGGAACACTTTAGTCCTCAGATGGGGTCTCTCGGCTGACCAACACCATCAACTTCAGACCCCCGAGACCATCAGTGCTCAAAATTGAGCTCTTTGGAATTTAAACTGAAGAAAGATCTCTCCTTCTTTTTTTTTTGAATGGTCTTGAAAAAGATCTCGGGCCACCGAGTGGGTCCTTTGGTCCACCGAAGATCCTTAGAAGCCTATAATTAACTGTGCTTCCCTAACCACTTAACCTAACAAATTTTACCAGTTTGGTTCAAGGTCTTGGGGCCTGTTTCTTGGTATATTCTAAGGTCCATTTTACCTGATGGTTGGCACATATTGGGAATATGACTTTATGTAGCAAGGCCTTCCATGATTTCATCTTCTGGACTTGATCTTGATGTAACTTGAGTCTTCTCCATAGGCAACTTCATTGACCAGTCACGGAATTGACGAGGAAGTGATAAATTTAACTGTGGCACTAACAGTTGCTACTATGACGCTGCAGGTTCAAGTTATATTACTAATCAAATTATGCATTCACACCATATTTAGGGACAACCTCATATGAGGTTACATGAATAACTCACCAATTGTGTGAATGTGATCATGGTCCCTCGTGGGACAATGTATGATAGAGATGGCTGAATGGAAGTCTCTTTTCCCTGGTTAAGCAACTGCAAAAAGTCCCAACTTTCACTAATCTAGACTGTTCATCTTCAGATATTCTGCATCATATGATTTTAACTTTTTTGCTTAGTTCCCTGCGTATCATTCTGAGGTGTTCTATAAGGGGAAAAGGAAAGAAGTCCCATATCCTGATTTTGTATAGACGTGATTTTCCTATAGGAAGAATTTTTGAAACATGACATTCACATTCAGTCCCTCCAGTTGAATGACCTGGATCACAGCAACATAGGCCTACAAACTAAAAATGCCAGTCGATTCTACTGAGCATCTTATGTGACTGTTTAATCACGTGTTAATATAACTTTTTTGTGTATGATATAATTTTTTTCTAGGAAAGATGATGTTATTTATTCATCTATAAATGTATGTAGGGACATGCCTGAAGGTGGATGCTGTGAAATAAATGGTCAAAGCAACTCCCAAGTTTCCATGATTTAGTTTTTGTTCTACAATTCACATGTATTTCTCTTCAAGTGATTTCTCTCAAAATTAAACTGGGCTGGCTTTGTTTCAGGAGCTTCTTGTGGGTAACAAGCCTTGCTTATTTATTTTCTCTGGTTAACAAATCCTCTCTGAACATTTCCGACAATAACATATATTCCTGGAAGGAGATTGGATCTTTCTTAGAGGAGATTTGATATTGAGAAACTATGATAGTCTTAATAGCTCTCACTTGCATAGATTTCTTTGTTGTGCTTTCCTATGAGCATAAAAAAAAAAAACTCACTTACATACTCATCATCACCATCATCGTCATCAATGCCTTATCTCAACTATGTTGGGTTGGTCCCAACCCTTGATAAAGGAGGGCTGTGTTAGGTAGGTAGGTTGATAGCCAGCATAAATTCTGAGATGAACACTTACATTTCTGGGATTAACACTTACACAATGACATTAAAAAAAAAGGGTGTTACTGTATATACACATGCCTCAGCCACTGGACACGTTGCATCCATGTACATCTTCCATCCAAATTGTGGTCCTCTTGTAAAAATGAGATTGGTCCCATGACAGTAGCATCTGATTGATGATGTTGTGGAAATTGGATTATCAACGTTTTATTTTATAATATATTCTTTGGCCATCGATTAGGTATTCGGATGGTCTATTCAGTTTGTTTTAAGGATGTACCTTGGCAATTTCTAAGTATAAGGGGAAAAACTGCCTGTTTCATGATTTATTTATTTTTGGGGGTGGGGCTGGTGGGGTGGGGCGTTTTCCCTTAAAAAGAACTCGCTTTTAGTGGGGCCCACCTAAATGCATGACAAGTGAGACAAAAAAATTAAGGTTTGGGTGTGGATTAGAGGAATGCAAGATATGATGCCTGTAAAATGGTCCTTACCCTAGTTTTGGTTCCTCTAGTTTAGTAGCTATACATCATTGCCATTTCTAGTTGGGTTGGCGAATGGTTTGGATTTATCAAAGATAAAGCAAACTTAAATGAAAGCTTTCCTCTTTGGCTCCTCCCTAGTTGCTTTGTGCTTTCTTAATCTCAGAGTAACTGTTAAAAAATTGATGTGATGTTTGAAATATGGGGTTTTTATGTGAAAATATACTTTAGATGGCCACTATACGCAACAGTGCACTTTAGCCATCTATGCACCTAACGGGGAATTCGTACAAGATTTTTAATTTTTTTCTCCATTTTTTTGGTGGTTGAATTCGACTTTCATTTGCTGTGTTAAATGTCGAATTCGACCTTCATTGCAGCGCTGGAGGTCAAATTCAACCTTCATTTGCAGTGTTATAGGTCGAATTCGACCGTTAGATATAATTCATTTGGGGCACTGGTTAGCCCACTTCCCAAGGAAATTTTTGGACGAAATTTGGGGGTTTCGAAGTCCATATAATGAACTTCAAATCTGCAATTTTTGGGTAGGAATCAATCGCCTTTGTCGCGTTTTCAATTCGCGCACTTTTCCTATCATGTCGGCCAAATGTGTTGAAATCTTGCTGAGTACCCCTGTTTGGGGCACTGGTTAACCCACTTCCCGAGGGAGTTTTTAAACGAAACTTGGAGGTTTCGAAGTCCATATGATGAACTTCAAATCTGTAATTTTTTTGTAGGAATCAATCACGTTTGCTGCATTTCTAACTCGCGCACTTTTCCTATCCTGTCGGCTAAATGTGCTGAAATTTTGCTGAGTACCCCTGTTTGGGGCACTGGTTAACCCACTTCCTGAGGGAGTTTTTAAACGAAACTTGGGGGTTTCAAAGTCCATATGATGAACTTCAAATCTGCAATTTTTGGGTATGAATCAATCGCATTTGCTGCGTTTTCAACTCGCGCACTTTTCCTATCCTGTCGGCCAAATCTGCTGAAACCTTGTTGAGTACCCCTGTTTGGGGCACTGGTTAACCCAATTCCCGAGGGAGTTTTTAAACAAAACTTGGGGGTTTCGAAGTCCATATGATGAACTTCAAATCTGCAATTTTTGGGTAGGAATCAATCGCGTTTGCCACGTTTTCAACTCGCGCACTTTTCCTATCCTGTCGGCCAAATGTGCTGAAACCTTGCTGAGTACCCCTGTTTGGGGCACTGGTTAACCCACTTCCCGAGGGAGTTTTTAAACGAAACTTGGGGGTTTCGAAGTCCATATGATGAACTTCAAATCTGCAATTTTTGGGTAGAAATCAATCGCGTTTTCAACTCGCGCACTTTTCTTATCCTTTCTGTCAAATCTGTTGAAACATATTGGACAACATTGTGGGCCAATTTGATTTTAGAATAATATGATTGTTATCTTACCATCTTGATGGTTCAGTTTGGTCAATGAATTTTATTTGATATATTGAGACTTAATTGGATTGTAGTGTGGGTTTTTTAAAACTTGGGTTTTGTTGTTTTCTGCACTAAATTTGGCCTCTTAATTTCTGCACTAGTTAAAACAAACGCATTAACTGCACTATTTAAAACTGGAAAAAAAGTGTTTCTATAATTTCTGCACTAGCTGAAACAAACCCAATTTCTGCAACAAAAGTCTCTCTGTGCATTACAATCTCTGGAACAAAATTTCTGCAACATGACTAAACAACATTCCTAGACAAATTCCATCCATACCATACTTTTCAACAAGGAAACACTCAAGAAATAATTTACACTCATGTAGGGGTGTAACGGTTCGGTTAACCGATTTTTTTGGGAAAACCGTTAACCGAACCGTAACCGCGGTTTTCTGTATTTGAAAACCGTAACCGTAACCGTGAAGACAAAAACCGTAAAAAACCAAACCGCGGTTAACCGTATTTGACGGTTCGGTTACGGTTAATAACCGTGGGAAAATCTAATCATGCTTGTTAACCCTCTAGATGATTTTTCTACCCAGAAAACCAGCAGCACCGTGAGAAGTACCTCTCACAGTCTCACACAGACAACACCACATCAGACCCACGCAACAGGCGGACTCACCATACCATGACCTGACCCAAGAATCAGAACAATCTGTTAAGGTGGGTTACTGTGCTGCACCCACAAGTTTAATGCAGACCACTAACGATCCATTTTTCCAATCAACTGTACATCTTTTATGTCTATGACCAATGTGATTAATAAAGCCCCATGAGATAAGGGCCATATCATCTATGCAGTAAAGTGCCATCTTTTGCATGGCTTCATTATGGCCAAATGCACTAGAGGCTCTACATATAACTTTTAAGCAATCTAACCCTCTGTTTGATAGAAAGGAATGTTTTAGTGTGTTTGGTAACAGGTAAGAACATAGAATCAAATTCCCTAAGCATAGAGGATTTCTATATATCTTCTCAAAACATTAACAAACTGGGACAATGAAAGAGAGGAGTGGACTGTAACCCATGGCCAAAAAAACTTCAACACCTAGCACAGCATGAGAAGCTTTTAACAACCAAATTGTAATATTGTATATTTGTGCAGAACAGAGGATTATTTTATCATCATCACCAACTGGATCTACTGCAGAACATGGAATCATATGAGATTTTATTGAAGGGGAGAGAGGGTAGGTGCGGCTGGGAGATGGAGAGGGGCAGAGGGCAGGTGCGGCTGGGAGGAGTTGGGACTTGAGAGTCTAGGATTTTGTTAATGACATTACTTGTGTATTGGGAAAATTTTCATTTAGCCCCCCCTTTTTTCCTTTATTTTATAACGGTATGGTTAACCGAACTGCATTTTACGGTTCGGTTCGGTTAACCGCTATGATTTTTTTTAAAAACCGTAACCGAACCGCACCATGCGGTTTTTAGATTTCACTAACCGTAACCGTAACCGAACCGTGGAACACGGTTATTAACCGCGGTTCGGTTCGGTTAGACGGTTTCTCGGTTTTTTCTTACACCCCTACGACTCATGTGACAACAGAAAGCATTCCTAGACAACTTCCATCCGTTCATAAACTTCTACACAACATTAACAAATTTCAGAACCTTACTGAAACAATCTCATTTCTGCACTATCTCAAATTGAAACATATGCCTTTCATTCATATTGTTCAACCACATAGTGGTGTGCACCTACAAACATAAGTCTTGATCAATCTCAAACATATTAAAATACATGAACAAAAGGTGGGCTTCAATGTGATTCTTCATGAAACCTACAAAACAAAAGGTGGGCATAACAAAAGTCATGATGGTAGTCTTGATGTGTTAAACACTGCAAAAGATGGCACCTTCTCTGCATTATAGTCATTGAGCTGCAATAGACATGCAACATGAGGTCAGTTAATTTAACCATAGATAACTCAATTAAGAGGCTTAACTACAACTAGAGGCGTAATTACTTATTTACTCAAGGTGCATTTAGGAGCCTTATGCACTACCTTTTGAGTAAATAGAATGCCATATCTCATGCCTCAGCATTTTAAGCATTGGTTTATACTTAAGGGGTGTTTGGATATGGGTAGAATAGAATATCAACATATTTGAGTATTGTTACCCTATAAGGCAGACTGATCAGTGGATCAAACAAAAAATGCAATCCAATGGAGTTTCAAAGTTTGAACAAAATGGGCCAATGTATAGAAGTTTGACAGTAGTTTCTTAGTGCCATTAGTGCGGTGCTGTAACTAACCAAGTTTTAATAAAAATTACAAGTCTTTGGTTAACTTTCCCTTGTATATTAATTGGTTGGCTATATCTTGATTAATTACAATGGGGAAGCATTCTGTATTCCCCCCCCCCTATTAACAAAACAAGTGGTTGGTTTGTCGGATTGCTAGACCCAGCTGTCAAGTGCTTTCCCTTCTAATTACTCTTTCAATTGGATTGAATGTGGAGTTAAATTACGAGTCAACTGCTGGCAAGTCCACTTGTTCATCATGATATACCAATTGAGCCATTGTGGTCTTACCTAGTCCCCCCATGCCAATTATGGGAATGACAGAGAAGTCCTCTTCATTTTCTGATTCTGATTTGGTTAACAAATCTATTAAATTTTCTTTCTCAAGGTCCCTCCCATAAACCTTCGATACAATTGCAGAGCAAGTCTCCCTTGTTTTTGAGATTAGAAGCTGAATGTCTACAACTCTTGCAGCAACTCCCTCTGTGAATGTGAAATGGAAAGAGATTTCTCTTTGGCAATGTGCTCGAAATTCTTTCTCAGCTTTTGCATCTTATGTGCCATCTTGAAATGAAAGACAAGTGGGTTGAATAAGTTGCCTACCTTTTCTTGCCAGCTGCTTGATTCTCAACCTTTCTCCGCAGAGCTTCGATTCTGAACTCATCTAGCACATCGTCAGCAGCAGCTTTAATCTTTCGAAGCCAGTCTTTTACAGCCATTTCGTTCACTTGTCGCCTTTCAGCATCTTGAAGCACGACTTTAATCGCCTTTTAGCATCTTCAAGCACGGCTTTCTCACCAGAGAGGGAGAGATCGCAGCAGAAAGGGGGAGAGAGAGATCGCAGCAGAGAGGGCAGCGAGGGAGAAAGATCAGGCGAGAGAGATGAGCGCAGCAGAGAGGGGGCGAGAGAGATGAGCGCAGCAGCAGGGCAGCGAGGGATGAGCGCAGCAGCAGGGCAGCGAGGGAGAGACAGGCTCATGCCGTCCTCGATCATGCCTGACCTCGGCAGTCTACTTCGACTTTGGTCACGCCTGACCTCGGCAGTCTACTCCAGCCTCAATCAAGCATCCCGGTCACGTGCCAACATTCTAGCCGAGACGGATGCTAACAACCAAAAGCTCCACTGGAAAACCAGCCACGTCATGGAATGCATGATGAGATATGGGCACGTGCGGATGAGACCGAGAAGACATCTCAGCCGCCCTAAATCCCTAACAGATCTGCATCCAACAGCTATGTCCCCATCATGATCAGGCTCCAAGGGAGACCCGATGGAACTACCGCCGAAAGGCTCAAACAGGGTGAGGTCCGATTGGACCCTCATTTAATGAATTGTAGGTCGATTGGACCACCATTTAATAAAAGGTGGACCCAATTGGATTGTCAATTAATGAATGGCGGGCAGACTAGACCCTCATTTAATGGAATGTGGGCTGACGTTACAGTGTTTCCCAAATACAAGACAAGTCAATGGGGCCCACCGTCTTCTACCATGGAGACTTCCTTTATAAATAGAGAAGCTCTCTCACACTCCAGGTAACGAATGACAACTTACTCTTGAGCCCTCACTCTGTCTCTCTTCTTCTTCCTCCACCCTACTGTTGAGTTCCTTGAACTGACTTAGGCATTGGAGGGCCTTGCGCTGCCCATAGCTAGAGTCTCTGAAGATTGCTTCTCTCTTTCTCCCCTTTTAAGGTTCCTGGCAGGCGTATTAATCTCATCAGGGAGTCTCTAAAAGATCCTAAACCTTTACTAATCAAGTCCGTGATTTTTAGACACTCACAGTTATCATTGTCATAAAAATGAAATTACATGGGTTTGGCTTATTCAAAGGTTGTGCATTCTATCTTTGGTAAATTCAACACTCACGCATTCACACACACTATCTTTGGTAATTTGGAAACATTCATGGTTCCATAATGTATATTTTCATTGGATATTTTGGCTATGGGTCCCATAAACCACGGAAATTGCAATTACAAATCAAGGGCCCGACCTCTACCCCTTGGACTTTAAAATTCTCAAAACTATGTACTTTGGCTGGCATCCTTTCACAACAAACCTGATAATTTCTTTACTTACACTGGATTGCACGCATTCACAAATGAACCAATTTTTTTCTTCTTCCTTTTCTTTTAACTGCTGCAGCACAAATATTCTCTTGAGCTTTTTGTGCAGAAAATATAAATAAAGCAATAAAAGAGGAGACAGAGAAGAATGGTGGGGAAATCACTATTGTTTGACATTTGAAACCTTCTAACGGCTTCTGCATAGTATGATTTAGTGCATTAATCTCACGTTTGGACCCTCATTCGGGTATATCTACTATGTAGATATAGGGTCATGTTCTACTAAGAGGCACCTCTCATAGATTCCTAAAAGAGGAAGGTGGTGGATCACAATATCCAAATGGGGCCTACCTATGTCTAAAATTCCAAGAGTTTATTCGATCATCCTAACCTCTTGATCCATAGTCCTAAATTTTAATAGTTCTAGAAACTATCATTTTTTCTCTTAGTTGAACCCATGGGTCAGTCTCATTCAAAATGGTGTCAAACACATGGGGCCTATGGCATTCAAAGGGCTAGTGGTGTGGGAAGGGTTGGATGTATCATTGGGGGTTCCAAAAGGGGTCTAGCAAAGGTGCAAGACATTTGCACCTGAACCTTTATATGGGATCGACTTGATCAGAAGAGGACCGAGGTGACTTCATGCCACCACCATCATACTTAGATCATGGACACATACACACACATTAATATATTAAAAAGCTAGTATGGACACACGTTTTGCACAATATTATCGTGCGAGGTAGCAAGTTGGGCCCACCTAATCACCAATCCTGACGGACCATCCAAATCCCTTATATGTGCCACTGGATATCCCAAGAAGTTGCACTAATCTGTTGGGAATATACCACACACAAACATGAATATATATTGAAAATGCTCCTATGCATACACCTCGCATGGTATTATGGTGCGAGGTACTAGCAGGGCCCTTGGATCACTGATCCTAATGGAACATCCAAATCCCCTAAACGTCACCGGATCCCTAAGAGTTGCATTGATCCATTGGGACTGGACCATTCGATTGAGGGTCAAAATCTTTTCTATATAAAATTATTAAATTCGTGGGCCATGGATCAAAGGGTTAGGGACATTGGATTTACTTGAAATTTCATATTTTGGGTGGTCTTATATATGGATCTTTCCATCCGCACCCATCCCAAGATGTAATTGTGTGAGATAGATCTCGTAAGGTTTTGCCGTGTGAGACACCTAGTGGGGCCCACTAATGATCAATCCAAATGAACAATCTAAACCACCCCCATAAGTCACTGATCCCATAGAGTTTACATTGATATGAATGGATTGGACCATTGGACCTAGTTTAAGTTATTTTTTGGTTTAAAGTCACTAAATGTGTGGGCCCCATATGACGGGGCTTAAAATCATTGGATTGACTTGAAATTTAATATCTGGAGTGATCCCACATAGATCTTTTGGCCGCATCTCTCCTATGATTTATGGGGCCTAGGTGGGCCCCAATAGTTGTTTTATACAATGTCTCACACAGGAGCACTCCTCATATGTACGTGGCCTACCTGGGGCCCCTTTCAATTAGTGGGAAGTGGATTAGTCGGCCCTACCTTTGTGTAAAATTTCCAGCCCATCAAATCATCCTAATCTGGCCCTCTTCTGTGGCACATAAACTTAATGACTTTATAAAAAAAAAAAGGAAAACTAAGAATAAAATAATGAAGAAGACGGTAATATAGAGTAGATCGATTTTTACGCTTTTTTGATTTTTATGGGCCCCACAATCAAGATCTGAACCGATGATTGTGTTAAAAAGGTCCCTAACGGCTATGTCCTAAACTTATTTTAGCCGTTGATTCATCCTAGATTTTGAGATATTTGCAAAACCGTATGGACAGTGACGATAAGGTAAGTGGGCAGTAGTGTGGGCCTAATATGTTTTTACTTTGGAAATATATCTTTTAGATTCCCTAATCAAGATCCAAACCGTTAGTCACCTTTAAAAACTCCAAAACGGCCACCTCACCAAATTTCAGCCGTTGATTCATCTTATATCTCGAGATATGTGTCAAAACGTTTTACTGTTCAAACTATTACCGAAAACAGTCCGTTTTTTCTCATTTTTGGGTTTATGTGGGGCCCACGATCAAGATCCAAACCGGTCATTAGTTCGGAAGGTCAAACACGGCACGATGACCAAATTTCAATGGTTAATTCCTCTTATATCTCGAGATATGTGCCAAACACGTATGAGACTTACACTAATTTTGAAGACGGTAATAAGAATAGTCAGTTTTTTTTTTTTTTTTATTTTTGGGTTTATGTGGGGTCCACGATCAAGATCCAAACTGGTCATTAGTTTTAGAAGGTCAAACACGGCAAAGTGACCAAATTTCATCCGTTGATTCCTCTTATATCTCGAGATATATGACAAAATATCTTATTGTTTATACTAATTTTAAAAATTGGAATAAAAGCAGTCTCTTTTTCCAAATCTTCTAGTTCATGTGGGGTCCAAAATAATGATCGAAACCCGTCATTAGTTTGGGATGATCAAATAGATAAGGTGATCAAATTTTAACCGTTGATCTTTACTGTATCCGGAGATATTTCAATTTGATCATATATTTTATAAATTATTGGAATCCTCCATCTATCAAAATATTGAAACTTTTATTGAAAATCCTACTTGATTGAGGACAGCGGCTTCCTTTGGAGAAGGAGAGAATCCTTTTAATAGAGGATTCTTCGTCTTGCTCCGCAAGTAAAGCCCCTTATGTGAACCTAATCGTTTAAAGCCCCTTATGTTACACACAAACGGTGCCTCTCCAAATCGCTTCCCTCTCTCTTTGAAGTCGGCATTGAACAGATTAGTTGTGTTGAGGTTTGGATATCTCGATCGATCAAGAGTTCTAGTTTGATTGAATACGAGGTTCGTTGTTTCATCATCATCTTCTTCTTCCCTTTTGATTCTTCTGTCATCCCATTGATTTTGCACAGGTGACTAAGTGGAATTCTAGCAAACGACGCCTCTCCAGTAAATCTTCATCGTTCTACCTCTCTCTTCTAATCCCCAAAGTAAAACCCAGATCCGATCTCTCCATACCTTTTTTATCTCACTTTGAAGTCGGTCTATCTTTCACTCCCTAAGTGCGGTGGTTTTTCTCTCTCTGAAACCGCTTATCTTCAACTGTACGACGAATAGCGGTTTGCAGGTATGGATGGCGGTTTACGATCATCTCCTACTGCTTGATTTTCGGTTTGGATGTGTATAGACTGTTCCTTTTTTTGCAAGTTTTGACCTTTATTTTTGATTTTTTGGTAGATCTGTCGATTTAGGGTTTAGATGGTTCTGATGATGTAGAGCACTTTTTTTTTTCATGATCTGCATTTCTTGTTTTTGTGTTTTCTTCTCTGTTTTCAGCTCATGTCATGTAGATTTCTTCATTTCCCATTTTCTTGGCGTACTCCTGTAATTTTTTTTTGTGCGTGTTTGTGAATGATGTTTTAGAGATTTTGCCTGCTTGAGTTTGTAGGTTTTAATGCTGCAAGTATGAATGATCTGTGCTTGAGTATTTTTATGAAAAAAAATTATGATTTCTACTCCATAAGTTGCCCTAATCTCTCTCTCTCTCTTGCTTTTCTGTTTGGATGGATTTATGGTATGGACTAGTGGATTTCTTTTCTAATAGATTCGTTGATTTGTTAGGAGCGTGTTTTCCGAAAGTAGGGTTTTTGTGGTTTGGGTTTTCAGAAACCCTCTTATTTTCCACTTTCCTTTATGGTTTCTTCTAGATCTGTGGATTTCCCCCTTTTTTATTCATGGGTTTGGTGGAATTTTTTCCCCCTTTTTTATTCATGGGTTTGGTGGAATTTTTGTGGTTTTTACAACTTGTGGTCATCTGCTTTGGTTGGAGACTTTTGAGTTGTATGGGTTTCTTGTCCTCAGTCTAGATCTGTGATTTTAATTGGGTCATTTCTGGGCTTTGCATTGATTGGATCCCAGATCTCTGTTTTTGAGTGAAAAGGGTTATCAGGGCCCATAGAAATCACTGCTTCCAACCTTCCCCACTTGTATATATTTGTATGAAAGTACAAGCATATGAACACAGTACCTGTATCTGTGACTATATATGTGCTGTACAGTATATGCCTCTGCACCTATATATAGGTACAATGTGTGAATTTGTTACCTAGGGATGACATGGTATATGGATAAAGAAAACTAGGGATGGCTGTGGCTCGGGTTTGGTGCAGCCCCAACTCAAGGACACTTCTGCCTCCTACAGTTGGCTTTTGTAGACTAATGCTTGGCATCCTTAGCACCACTGGGGCTTGGTTCTAAATGCTGGGCTGAATGTCATATATTCCAAGTTAATTAGTGGTCTTGTGGGTCAATAATGATTAAGGTTTAGGGTTAAGAGGTATTTGGTCACTTCAATCAAGCTTTCTTAGTGCTTAATTGAGAGAGGATAAGTTATAAAATATGATGTAAGTTGTAAAATCTTAGTGGCTGATTCCCCATAGATATTGAGACATTTAGAAAAAGTCTAAAACATTGGATCATGATTTTTGAAATTTGGTGGGCCCATTTTGCAAAATCTGAATAGTTCAGCGTCTTTATAAGGCCGTAAACGGTTATGGGTGAAATTCGTAGCGCGATTCATCATAGATCATGAGGAATCCTACTATTTGGATCCCACAATCAAAATCTGAGCCACTAATCATTTTAAAGGTCCCAAACGGCTATTATGTCAAATTTCAGCCATTGATCCGTCATGAATTTTGAGATATTTGTGAATAAGTTTAGATCCTAAAATATAGATTTTTAATTTATGTGAGCCTTATTTGCAAGATCTGAACCGTTCAAATTCTCTTGAGAACTAAGGATGGCTATGAGGTGAAATATTAGCTCTTTACTTTTCATTGATTTTGAGAAACTTGTAAAATATCTATGACCGTTAGATCACACATCCCATAATAGGTAGGAATCCTCTCTATTAACCTAACCAAACCACACCAAACCGCTCCTTAAAAATCCTCTTTGTGGATATGTTAGATCGAGAAGAGCAAAGAGTCCTCTGAATAGAAGACTCCTTTCTATTTACCAAACACGCCCTAAGCTTTTTTGAAATATTCAAGTCTTCATGTGCTTTTTTGAAAACAAGCCAAAAGTGGCGTACTTTTTTGGAATCTTCCCATATTTGTTTTATCCCCCTCTCGATTTCTTTCTTTGCAAGCATTGTGCATCGTTTTATTTCTCTGCAGCTTTCGATAGAGAGAGAACAAGAGGAAAGCTCTTACCAGATCTCCAAAGTTTTTAGCTTGGTACGTTAATCTTTTTCCTCTCCGATTTCTCTTACGAAATCTGACTGCGTTTCGTATCGCGATCTGTAACAGTACTTTCCGAATCAAATCTTAAGCCTAGTATGCATTCAAGATTCGATTTTTATTGCATGGAATTCTAGGGTTTATGCTTGCAGTGTTCTCAAGATGGGTGTTTTACTTTTTGCGTTTGGTTTCGATTCGTGTTAATGAGAATGCAGTTCTAGGGTTTTGTATGATTCATGCAGAACGATTAGTCTCTAGCTGGGAGTTCTTTCTTTCCATATCTTTATCTCTAAAATCCGAGGCCAGGGGCTCAGAGAATGCTCTGTGGCTGGCCTTGTAAATCATTGGTGTGGTCTACCTATTGAAACCCAAGCCTCTAAAAACTGCCTTGCTCTTTGTATCGGTTGGGGTCAAATTTCAACTGGAAGGTTTGTTCAGGTTTTGCTTTTGGTTTCTGTTTTGGGGTTTTTGGTCATTGATCTGGGCTTTTTGCTGGAACTTTTGCTGTGGGATTTTGGGGCATTGGTGGGTTTTTTTTTTGCTTAAAGGATATATTTTTTTGTATTGATTTTCTGGATTTTATTTGAGTTTTTGTGGCCTTTTGGGGCTTCTGTTGGGTTTATTATTTCCAGTTTTAGGGTTTTGGAACCTTATCTTTACACTTGGATTCCATGTTTTGGTTCTTCAGTTTTGTAGCTTCCATTTGAGTTTTTGCTTTCAGGCTTTGGGACTTGTTGTTTGGGAAAGTTGTGTATCCATTCTCATTAATGTGAACATTAGTTCTCACCATTAGCATTGGGTGCTAGAATCCCGAGGTTCCATTTCTTTCTTATGTTTGGTTATATTCTGTGAATTTGTTCTATTTTCTGATTTTTTTACCCTCCTTGATTGTGCTGTGTATGATCTTCTATTTGTGATTGCTGTTACACATTTTTGGGCTCATTTGAATGATTGTCCTATATGTGATTTGTCATATGTACTTGCTTAGTATGTAAAAAATTGTTATTAAATATATACATATATATATTTTTATGAATATTCAGAATTTTAATGTGGTTTATGCTTGCATGACTTTATTAGTGTTTGTTAACCACTGATATGTGAACGCGTATAATTTTGAATTACATTATGTGTTTTTTTTCCTATCGTAAATACTCACACAACCTACCCAAGTCCCATTGGTTGTTTCTGTGGAGATGGAGGTGCCTCACCACTGAGGTACTAGTGGATTGGCAGTTAGATATGTAAAATTGAAAATGTCATTTTTGTTTCATGCCTTTTGACATTTCCAATTTCAATGCCTTTTTTTTTAAAAATATATTAAT
Source organism: Litsea cubeba (assembly GCA_012931725.1). Taxonomy (NCBI): domain Eukaryota; kingdom Viridiplantae; phylum Streptophyta; class Magnoliopsida; order Laurales; family Lauraceae; genus Litsea; species Litsea cubeba. The sequence continues at coordinate 1,620,729 of CM022952.1, read as the reverse complement.
TATAAAATTATGACATCGTGCTGTACTTAAGCCTGGTATTTGTGTGCTTGTGTATTTTTTGCAACCCTATGTGTGTGGCATGCCTTATTTTGATTAGGAGTCCGGATCTGGTGAGTCTTCAGTGACCTTGAGTGGACCTATCATTGTCCGCCACGTCAGTGCGGGCACCCTACCATACATGTGGGGATTCTTCAATTAGATTGTTTTGTGGTGCTCTTGTATTGATATATCTCATGTCTATCTGTCCATTGATCTTCTTTCAGTGTTACAGGTGTATCTAACTTAATCTGCAAGGATGAAACTTGATACTAGCGGTCTCGAATCATTTGCATCTTTCCGTGGGGGAAGTGAAATTCTTAGCGCTGACTTCTCTCAAGTACCATCATTTGAGCTCCCCAGAAGTGTTGATGTGAGTTTCAATATTTTTCTGCTATTGTTATTGTTGTTGTTTTTGTTATCATCATCATCATTATTGCTAGGTAACATGTCTTGACCTAGTTGCGAATTGTTTATTTTTTATTTTATTTAAGTAGCATTTGGAAATATTTTCTGAAATTTATGAGGGAATTGATGATTTGATCTTCACTTCTTGTTTCAGTTTGATGAGTTTCAGAAAAAAGCAGTGCAGATGGTAAAGCCTGCCAAAGGGACAACAACTCTTGCTTTCATTTTTAAGGAAGGAGTCATAGTTGCTGCTGATTCTCGAGCAAGCATGGGAGGATATATTTGTATGTATGAGATCCTTAAAAACTACTGCTTATTTTGTTTGTCCACATCATGGTGCATTTATAAGAAACATACTTTATTTCGTTTAAGATGTTTGGCAATTCAGCTCTCTGGGATTTTTTTTTTTTTAATTCTAGAATATGTAATGATTAAGATGGAATAGTTCTCCTCTGTTAGTTGTTATATTTTCCCCAATGAAACATGGTGAAAAAGGCAATGCAGCCAATCTCATCGATAGAGTTTGGACAGCAGAGAAAAGAATGACTCCGAAAAAAGGTTGTCCAAAAAAACCCACAAGCACAGTCTTGTGTCCTTCTCAATGAGTGTATAAAATAGGATGGAGGGCCCAAACACTTCATGATGAAGGTAGAGGACCTCTATTCCATGATATCATGGAATAATCTGATATGCATGTACTTTGGGTATGTTGTTTTTGGAAGGCTAAGTGATTCCTTTTTTTTCCTCTCTCAAAATTGGATAAGTGATTCTGTTCTGAAGGGCTTGTTTGGCAACTCTACCCTTAGAATCAGAATCAAGTATGGTAAACCCCCAATTTCTATAAAAAAAATTCCATCAAAACACTTTAATTCAAATTTCCCACCATATTTTTCAAAAAAAAAGTAAAAAAGTAACCTCATTTCTCCACTAAAAGACAAAAAAACTCGACTTTTCAATAAAAAAAAAGTAAAAAAGATTCCATCACAAACAACTAAGAACAAAATACCATCATAACCCATTGATATTTTATTATTTCTTCAAAATAACCTTTACTCCACTCAACTCCATTAGTAAAGCCCCCAAACAGCCCAAACAGGCCCTAAGAGTTAGAAGTAGTGATGCAGATTGAGAGGGATACTTGGAGAGTCCAAGAAAGGGCTCCACTTTAAGATCTAAGGGTCTTACATATGGCTGAAGCTCAGACAAGTATTTTGTGCCTTTTTTTTTTTTTTAATTTTTATTTTTGTTGCTCAGTCACATGAGTAAAATCTACAACCTTGTGGTTGTATCATGTTGTGACAATGAGCACCTTCCAACTGTACTATGGGGTATTATTTCTTGTGCAAAACCGATTGGGGTTGAATTGTTTATCCTTTTGTTTCGTTTCTTAAGAGTCCAGTTTTATTAGGAAACTCTCTATGGGGTTGAGTTTCAGCCGTTAATTTCTATTTTTCCTTTGTTTTATGAATCCGTATTATGCTGGGATTCTTTTAGTCTTTCTTATAAGTTGTAACTGTCGAACACCTCGTTTTATTTTTTATTTTAGTTTAAGAAGCCTAAGAATAAGTGACTTTGTCATTTTTTAAATAGAATTTAAATTCCTATTATATGGCAAAGACCTGAAAAAGTATGTCTTTGATTTGTGCAATGCATGGAATAAGACTTGATTTCTTGAATTTTTGAAAGATTTCCTATTTGGTGTGGTTCGACTCCCTCCTCTCTTGGTGCAACTCTAAGGAACCCGAGGTTTGACTCTTGGGCTATCTACATGCCGTCGAAACCCAAAGTGTGATTCCTAGTATTGTCTAGGATTGGCTCAGAATATGCTATTTGTTAGCGCGTTTAGGCTTAAAGTTTTATTTCACTCTTAATAACGGATTTATGTAACATCTAGGTACTTACTTGAAATGTACACAATGGGCAGTCCTTTAATGTTGTCAACTTAATCATGTTTTCCAGTGAGAAATGATGCCCGGGAGAGATCACAAAGAGATTCATTTCGTTACCTTGGCTTGATAATGAGTAAGGATAGGGAGATTGCTGAAGATGTCAAACATAGGATAAAGGCGGGATGGTCGAAGTGGAGATTTGCTTCTAGAGTGCTTTGTGATGAGTGAATGCCAACAAGATCGAAGGGAAAATTTTACAAGGCACTGATTAGACCAGCTATATGACCTATGGAGCATAATGTTAGCCAATTAAGAAGCAACATATGCACATAATGGATGTAGTAGGGATGAGAATGTTGAAGTGGATGTGTGGTAAAACAAGGACGGATAAAATTAGAAACGGACATTTTCAAGAGCATTTAGGGATAGCATCAATAGGGTATAAAATAAGAGAAATCCATTTGAGATGGTTTAGTTGTATTTTTAAGAAAGAAATTGATGCATCAACACCAATAGCCTACGTGAGAAATACTTGTGGGCCACATGTGGGACCTAATAAAGCTTAAGAGATTTTCTTATTTTTAATTGTTATTAGCTTCTAGTTTTATTTATGAGTTTGTATTTAGGATTAAGTTTCTAGTTTTAGTAGGACTCTTATTTTATCTTGTTTCCTAGTCTAATTAGGATTGGCTTAGCCCTTAAGTTTCTTTTATTATATATATATATATATGGCATTGTAGAGATCATAATCTCAGCGATTGGAGTTAATAGAATTTTCCCTTGTGGGCTTATCGTTGGAGAGTGATCTTCTATGTGTGATTGTTGCAGTGGGAACCCTAATTGTGTTACGGCACTTGCGATCCTAATCGGCTAACCCTAGGATTGCAACAGAAACAATGTTGTAAAAATCGCTAGGCGGACGTTAGGTGGTTGGCATGGACTAGGGATTAATTCCGGATTAATCCCCGCCTAGCCCGATTAATCCCCTCCTAGTCCGATTAATCCCCGCCTAGCGCCTAGGCGGTGACTGTCGACTATAGGCGCCACCTAGGCGGCCACCTGTGCCGATTTTTTGCAACAGTGATCAGAAATATACGATTTATAGAAGAGAAGATGAGAGGGATGAAGAGAGACAAAGATGTTGGAAGGTGGTTGTCGTTCTTAACCCATCTTAGCTTAGACTGACATTTTTATTTATTTATTGTGAGCTATTCTTTAATATTACATGAAGACCTTGCAATTTTATGTTATTACAAATATGCATATGCATAAAACTCACTAAAAAAATGATATTTCCTATAATTTGGGCATGTCCAACGTAACAACGTCGATAAGTAGAAGTTTGGCTTGTAGGTTGATGGGCCCACCAAGGGGAAGGGGTAGGCTGAAGAAGACGTGGACAAAGGTAGTAAAAATAGATCTAAATACATGCAACTTATATGAGGATTTGGCTCGGGATAGATTGGAATGAAGAAATAGAACTCATGTAGACGGTCAACCCCAACATAGTTGGGACAAGGTCACAAGGTTTTGATGATGGTGGTGGTGGTGAAGCGCTATCTTCAGAGTTGGAAAAAGGGAAACCATATCTTTAGTTGCTCAATTGGCTCAATGAGAAAGTAAAGGGTTTATTTTTTCTCCTTTTAAGGCAGGGTTGGTTTCCACAACACGGGTTTGTTTTTCATGCTCAAAAGAGGAAAACCGTCATTGAACAAAAATAGTAATGGAGTATTTGATAGTAGTTTACAGCCACTTCAAAAGAGCTCATCCATCGTGGGATGGAAGTACGTTCATGAACTTACTCTCTCTTGAGCAAATGAATAGCTCATCCAAAGTTTCAAGGAAAGAGCAGGATAATAATGAGGACATGTAGCAGAGCTGTCACTGGAATAGGAAAAGGCGAATGCATTGTCTTGAAAGAAGAACACGAGATTGAGGAAGCAGAAACAATGTGGAGGCAAAGGAAGCGTAAAATGGTTGAAAGATTGGGATATAAACATAAATGACATGGCCATTGCAAGAAGAATAAATCATATTGAAAGCTTGGATGCAGAGAGTCTAAGAGTGGAAGGTTACCAACTACTGGAAGGGGCGGACTTCGGTAAAATGTCTTTATTTGGACTTTGGATATACGTCAATTGGTAATCTCTAATTCAATCCTATGAAGATGGGTAATAAGCTGATCCTATTAGAATTATTATTCAAAAAAAAGAAAAGAAAAGAAAAGAAAAAACTGATTTATTAGAACAAGTGTTTGAAGTCGTTGGATTTCAAGCATGTTTTCTTATTCATGAGGGATCAAATGCCGTATTCTCTTCTCCTTTTTGGAAGGCGCGATATTGTTCAATGTGTTTTTTTGGTGTCAGTGATGTTTCTACATTCTCGATTGGTTAAATTGGGTGTCAGCAATTTGGTTAAATGTTCTTAATTCCAGAAGAGAGGGTGATGTTTGCTTGGAGGGTCTGTATAATTAGTTGACCCATTGAATTCCCAGGTTGTAGGCTACTCTACTCATCCTAGAAATTTATTTTTTCTATCAAAGTTTCTTATGAAATGAGTTCTTTGATTTGGTCGATGCAGTTGAACTTCTGGTTAGGGGAACCTAGGTGGCTCATGAATGATTGCATCGACTCAAGGCACAATGGGAGTCCTTAATTATTGTCTGCAAGTTGGATTAAAAGATTATATTTTTTTATTTTTTTATTTTTTTATTGGCAACAAGAGATTAAAAGATTATGTTCTTATGCAGACTCTCAAAGATTTTTATTTTTATTTTTATATGGACCTACTAATTGCATTCTTTACGGTTGTTTGGTTTTAAAGAAACTTTATGACTGCTAACGGCAACAACCAGCTAGAATGCCTTATGCTATTTTACATTGTTTCTGTAAAGCTTAGCTGTTCTATTCTAAATTCATTTATTTCACATGACATTTACAGCATCTCAGTCAGTGAAGAAAATAATTGAAATCAACCCTTACATGATTGGTACAATGGCTGGAGGTGCTGCTGACTGCCAGTTTTGGCATAGAAATTTGGGCATTAAGGTTAGACATTTAATATTCTAGTGTTCTTTCTAACCTTCTCTTAATGTTCTGGTTTGGAACTCAGGTATGTGTCTTAGGGTAGCTTGTTGAATAAGATGCTGCTGTTTTAGGAAGCTTGTAATTCAAAATCTAAAATATTGTTTGAAGAGTTTGTTTGATTGCTGTTTTGTTTCCAGTGCCGTCTGCATGAGCTTGCAAATAAGAGAAGAATATCAGTTACAGGTGCTTCAAAACTACTAGCTAATATTCTGTACTCGTACCGTGGGATGGGTCTATCAGTTGGAACCATGATTGCTGGATGGGATGAAACGGTAAGATCTTGTTCACTTGTGGTTTGTTCTTTCATTAGGTATTTATTATCAACGACAAATCTACTTGGAAGTAAAAGAATATGGATAAGAGAAAAAGAAACTAAGAGGATGAACTCATCATTATTAAAGCCTTACTGCATTCGGGAAGTCACCAGTTTGGCTTTGGGAGTTCGACCTCTTCAGTCATACTTATTTCAGTCAAAATTCAAAGATTGACATTGAAGGTGAGATTTGCCAGTTGACACATGCCTATAGATCCAAACCATCAATTTCTGGCCACACATGCGAATTTCCCACATTTGACAGGATCCAAACTATTTGACAGGGCTTCTATGAGGTCTTGTTTTCATGGTTTGGATATGGCGTGTCTGCCTGCTCGAGTCATACTTAATTCAGTCAAAATTCAAAGATTGACATCCACCTTGAGGGTGAGGTTTGCCAGTTGACATGTGCCTACAGATCCAAACCATCCATTTCTGGTCACACATGCCAGTTTTCCACATTCAACAGGATCCAAACTATATGACAGGGCTTCTATGAGGTCTTGTTTCATGGCTTGGATATGGTGCGTCTGCCTGCATGTGGAACTGTGTAGGGTTACCAACTTTCTATGCAATTGTTTATTCATGTTTTATCATATTTCTTGTTCATGCATACTATTAGGGGCCAGGTTTGTATTATGTAGACAGTGAAGGTGGAAGGCTTAAGGGAACGCGATTCTCTGTTGGATCTGGATCTCCATATGCTTATGGTGTGCTGGATAATGGGTGAGCCTTGATCATCCTTTTCTTTGTTTTGGTTGAAATTTGCATATAGTTGCTAATAAACTTGTATCAGGTATCGCTATGACATGTCAATTGAAGAAGCTGCTGAATTAGCTAGACGTTCTATTTATCATGCGACTTTTCGTGATGGAGCTAGTGGTGGAGTTGCTAGCGGTTTGTACTTAATATCTCATATTATTATAAAGCATGATGATCTGGCATGCAGCCCTTGCTTTTACCTCCTTTTTTAATAATTTTGTTGACTGCTTTTTGGAAACCTAACCTGATATATTCCCATTGATGCTAATCAACATCTATGCCTGCCCTTGTTTTTGGCTACTTTGTGGCTTGAACTCATGCTCACACGCCTGCCACACACATGCATGCACAACCATGTTCCTAACCAGCTGAAGATGCCTGCTTTTACAAAATTGCTCTTTCCTTCTGGTTTTTATCTTGTTGAACCATATTTATGATTGTGCTATATTGATCATTATATGCTTCATGTCCAAGGGCATGTTTGGATATCCCATGCATGGTAGGAAACTAGGAACTGGTGTTCTGTTCCTACGAAGTCAATTTTTGATGAGCATCTTAGGTTGGCATTGGAGCTCATCAAACCCAATTTGAGGGCATGAGTACTGGCTTGTACTAAGCAGATTGGTGTTGTACTGGTACTGCCAGATACCAGCTTCTTTGCTTTGGGGTCAAGCACTGGCTCTTATTATTTCCTTGGGACGTGAAAAACTATTTCTGGCCTAACGCAGTCCCATGGGCCAATTCCGATTTTCAAGGGCATGTTGTATTTCGATGGGGCATTAAATGCGAATGTATAGATCTGTCTACCCACTAGTTGGCCATTTATGCTTTTGAGAATCTGAGTAGACAGTAAATTATCTTGAAAAAGAACTTTGTGAGTTTGCATGTTGGCATTTAAACTTGTTATGATTTTATGTTTCAGTTTATTACGTTGGACCCGATGGTTGGAAGAAGCTTTCTGGGGATGATGTTGGAGAACTTCACTACAAATACTACCCAGTTATTCCAAGCTCTCTTGAACAAGAAATGGCTGAGGTCTCGTCAACATGAGATATGACGGGCCTGTGTTCCGCTTTTCTTTGTTTTCTCTTTTAAACATTTGAAGGCAAAATTGGGCACAAACTCTCTTATAATGTACCAGACTGATAACAGACTGAATTTCTTTCCTTTCTGTTTTAAGAAAAGCTGTTCTATATATATTTCCCCTTCATTTTATATTGCTGTAAGTTTGGACCAAGTTCGCAAGTTCGCAGGGGTGTGAATGTATAAAGACTGGGTGACTGATGGATGCCTGGTGGGGACTTACATTGGATGGGGTAGGTACCATTTTAGGGTCACAGTGTTCTGTTGAACTTAACACATTTGTGATCATTATCATGTTGAATTCCTAGGCAATGTGCTTCTTTGGAATGGGCTAATACCATTTTAGGGTCACAGTGTTCTGTTGAACTTAACACATTTGTGATCATTATCATGTTGAATTCCTAGGCAATGTGCTTCTTTGGAATGGGCTAATTAGAGTGTATGTGTTATTTAAAGGTTAGCATAAACTAGAGAGGGATATAATCCTTTACTAGGAAATGATTGTCCACCATGGGAATAAAATCTTAGGATATTGTTGGCTCTCTTTAGATGTTTGTAGATTTCCTCTTGTAGGAATTCCATTCGAATTTTGCCGAAGTGGCCCCTGAAAGTGGTTTGACATTTAAGTGGGAAAAGTGGTCAACCGCTTGATTTGATGGTTAGGACCATTAAATTCGTAAGAGTCATCTAAGTAGGGTAAAAGTAATGGTTGCGGCATCTGGGTCCACAAATACCACTAGGTGGATGCTCCTGATCCACAGTCCACAGTTGAAATGATGATTCTTGGGCGCATTTTATAATTGTTGCTTTAGCTCAACTGGATTGATTTATATATCATATACGTTTCTCGGTATTAGGTATGCAAAATCATCATTATCATTATTAAAGCTTTGTCTAAATCATGTTAGGGTTGGTCATATGAATTCTGTTTTCCACTTAGATCTATAATGAACTAAATCATCAAACGGGTTGTATCTCTTCATAATTTATTTTTACTACTTTGATCATGTCTTCTTCAGCGTACTCCTTCCATTTTATTGGCAATCAACCTAATCATGTATTAATAATGTATATATTTTTATGTACATAAAACCAAAAATTGCAAGAACATTTTAATTGGTTCAAATCAATCTTATGATATAAAATGGGTTGTATTTTTTCTTGGAAACAGACTGTGGGGCTGGGAGACTAGCTCTCGGGTGGGTAAGGGATAGGAGACCTTGGGTGAGAGAAATTGACTTTGGGCGAGGCAAACCTTGGGTGAGAGAAAGCAAACCTGGGTGAGAGAAAGACCTGGGGCGAGGCAAGATGATCCTCGCATGAGAGAAGGTGGCGTGTTCAAGGTTCAAATCCTAGATAGCACCGACACCTGTTATCACAGCGGTAAGAGTCCGTTCTTAAAATGGGGTGTACTTAAAGTCAGTGGTGTGCACATGCCCACACAAGTTTACAGGAATGGACCGTGCATAAGGCCCAATTGAGGGGCATTACAAGCAAAGTATGTATTGGTGCTTGATCATTAGGTGGAGAGAGTTGAGCTCAACCCCAATTATCTCTGCTCGTTTAGAAACAAGCTCCACCTAAGCTTGAGCTCGGTAAATTTTTGTCAAAGATGAGCCTGCGCTCGAGCTGGTGTTGGCTCTCACTCAGCTTGTGTGGTACATCCCCTGAATACTACTAAAGGCTTTGCCTGGGCTCAAGCTTCACTATGTGTACGTGTGTAATTCTTATGATACTATATTTCTTGAACATTCAGCGAGGGGAATCAACATAAAATCTCTCTCCACATGAACAAGTGGTGTACCAAATTAGAAAAAAGTTTGCGCTCCAAAACATCCTTAGCATTGCAAATGGTGGTCTTGGGGATTCAAAACAAACTAGGTTCCTTTCAAACGCCAGAACGGAAAAAGAATTTTTTTTTTTGCTAGCGGAAGGTTTACAGTCTTGTGGGCTAAATTAATCCCCCGTGTTCAGAGAAAATTGAATAAAATTCCTATAACTTTCAAATGATAATACTAATAGCGCTCAATCTTCAATCCTTAAAAGAGAGGAAATCAGGTATCCATACCATTACTTCTAACTTCGATGAGAGAGAGAGAGAGAAACTGTGGTCGGCCAACCCTTGAGATTTAGGAAGAAGGGATACAAATGGTGAGAAGTCAATGCATTTAAGATAGGAAATATTATAATCCAGTAAAGTAATGGGAGCATAATGGGAGCATCAAGGGCCAGTCATGTCGGGGCTCACCAAGTGGGTGCCTGGGTGGGTGGCTGAATGCTGATCACATACTTTCGTGAAACGTAAGGAGGTCTCTTTGGAATTTAAAGGATTGAGACCACTTATATGACAAGGTTCCTAAACTGTAGTGGACATTGACAAGGTGCAGTGAGTGACACATGTACTCTTCACGTTCGGACCTTTAAAGGATACTCTATAGAGCATATTATGTTGCACTGGGAGGAGTTGGCCTTTCATTTGCAGGGTCACGTTAGTTTCTGTTAGGGGCACTCTCTTGTATCTTTCAGGGGTTTTGTTCTCTTTTAGCTTGTCAGCATATCTCTCTTGTACCGCTTGCTTTTGATAATGAAAGTAACTAATCAAAAAAAGAAAAAGAAAAAGAAAAAGAAAAGAAAAGAAAGGGTGTAGAAGAGAGGGTGATGTTTGCTTGGAGGGTCTGTATAATTAGTTGACCCATTGAATTCCCAGCTGGTTGTAGGCTACTCTACTCATCCTAGAAATTTATTTTTTCTATCAAAGTTTCCTATGAAATGAGTTCTTTGATTTGGTCGATGCAGTTGAACTTCTGGTTAGGGGAACCTAGGTGCTCATGAATGATTGCATCGACTCAAGGCACTAACGGCAACAACAACCAGCTAGAATGCCTTATGCTATTTTACATTGTTTCTGTAAAGCTTAGCTGCTCTATATTCTAAATTCATTTATTTCACATGACATTTACAGCATCAAAGTCGGTGAAGAAAATAATTGAAATCAACCCTTACATGATTGGTACAATGGCTGGAGGTGCTGCTGACTGCAAGTTTTGGCATAGAAATTTGGGCATTAAGGTTAGACATTTAATATTCTAGTGTTCTTTCTAACCTTCTCTTAATGTTCTGGTTTGGAACTAAGGTATGTGTCTTAGGGTAGCTTGTTGAATCAGATGCTGCTGTTGGGCATTTAATGTACTCTTTAGTTTCTTGAAGCTTGTAATTCAAAATCTAAAATATAGTTTGAAGAGTTTGTTTGATTGCTGTTTTGTTTCCAGTGCCGTCTGCATGAGCTTGCAAATAAGCAAAGAATATCAGTTACAGGTGCTTCAAAACTACTAGCTAATATTCTATCAGTTGGAACCATGATTGCTGGATGGGATGAAACGGAAAGATTTTGTTCACTTGAGGTTTAGTTGTGTCTATTTAAATGCAATATATTTTATTTTTGGTATTTTTAATGTGAAAAAATTTAGTAAAGTTAAATTTCGCCCCATCCAAACAAAAATTCTAGGTCTGCCACTTGTGGTGGGTGTACCAGTTGCCTATGTTAGTTATCCCTAACATAGCTATAGCTATGGCACAGTAAAAATTAGAGGTCGTCATGTGGAGCCTTTCCATTCCGTTCTTACCATACTATACATTCTATGCTATAAAATCACAATGTTTGGCTTTACCCAGGAATTAAGCTCTTATGGTTCTTTCCTTTCCAAGCAAACCCCCACCCAAAAAAAAAAAAAAACCAACTACCAGACGGTTGAGTTGGTTCTTTCCCTCTTGATTATAATACCTTTGAATAATAGAGAAGATTCTCATTAGAGTCCATACACCTGAACAAATAGATCGTAACACCCAAAAGAGGAGTTTGTATCGCCGATTACATGTTTCAACAGCCATTCGTTTAACAGAATAGCCCGAACCAGGTTGAAAGCCACTGATGTAATTATTAACACTCACTCTTCCTGAGAGCTTTTTTATTTTCTCAATCATAATGATGTAAAGCATTCATCAAAGCAGCAGTTGCAGTTTAACTACAGAGATTAATATTTCATTACCACTTCTCATCTGCTTTTTGTACATAAGAACATCAAGCAAAAGAAATGCTAAGAATCCGCCTATCTTCAATGTAGCAACTCAAGCATTACAAAGAATTATTCAGCCAAAACCAAAAGGCAAGAAATCATGAATCCTGACCTGAAGAAATATCTATTAAAAAAACATTATAGAGTATATGAGCCTACATTCGGTTTACACAATGTTGTACAATTGGGTATGAGAAACTCGATGACAAGTTCCTTAAACGATTTCATTGAGATCTGAATCGGAAAACATACCTGTCAGGTCTTTTAGACTTGCCTTAGGCAGGCACATTTTAAGTTTCAAGCAACTGGCTTGCATCAAGCTTATGAATGACTTCGACTGCTTTCAGGATTGCCCCCTTTGTTCGTTCTCCCAAGATTTTTTCGCAACTTTTGCAGATGAATCACCAGAGTCCTCATTTTTAGCATCCTTAGGTTTTGAAAAGAAAGGATCCCATTCATGTGGGCCAACTGTACGCTGCCCCTCCTCCAACAAAGCATATTTCCAACTGTTCTCCTCCACAAAATCATGATCTTCACGATCTTCAATTATGTCCTTCCTCAATTTGGTTACTTTGTCAATAATAGCCTGTACAGCTACATCAAATGCATCTTGAAGAGTCTCTAGCTTAGACCGAGGGTCTGCATATACTAGCCCAGGAATGAGACTAATGACCGCCTCCCTCATGATCTTGACTTCCTCAGGAGAAATTTGACTTAATCTCTCCTCTATGCTAATGTTCCTCTTACGAATATCATCCTCAGGAATAAATACCGAGTAAGTTGTATAATTCCTTGGAAGATGCCATGTGTACTGAGTGTAGGCTGAGCCAGGATGGAAGAAAACAGGTATACAACCAGCCAGCATTGAGTCAAAAGCTGACCTCCGTGTATAAGAGTCACCCTGAGGCTGGAGGCAAAATAGAGAACTCTGGAACATCTGCATTATACTGCTTGGAGAGTGACATTTGCTCTCGCCAAAATCACACTCCAGTAACTTGCACACCTTGGAGTTCTTGCACTGATCAATGATTTGCCCCCTGATCGATTTGGGGTTGTCAGGACGGGGAGCCCCAGCAAATGAAAAGAGCCATCGCCTGTCCAATTTTCTCATCCGTTCCTGCCAAAGAAACACATCAGAGTCCTTCGCTGGATGAAAGTAGGTGGGATACGGGATACCAAAATCATTCCCATTCCATGGGCTGGATTCAACAACCAGCATCGACATGTTCTTTGCAGCAGGTAAAAACAAAAGCTTATTGCCCCAATCTGTTTCAGTATCAGTTAATCTCCTGAAATCCCAAGTTATCCTCCCTGCCACCAGAAAATGGTCTCTGCCATCCATGACACTCCATTCTGGCCTATTAACAAGCCAGTCTACCAAAGCAAGAGAAGCAGCATCTCTAACTGAAATGTTATGACCCCAGAGGTACCGGGAAATATCCAACCCAGCATAGAAAGGCACAAAGACGGCGGCGGCAATGGAAGAGTCATTGGTCAGACACTTATATTGTTTCATTCGGTTACTGAATATCACATCCACCGCAAACTGATTTGTAGCGTACCACCCAGTATTCGAGAATACCCTTCCTCATTCTCAAGTGGGGGACCTAGCCCTGCATTGCTGGTGAATTTACACATATTGGTCCAAATGCTAAGACTCTTACATTCCCTGAGCATCGCCTCATTGAATTCAGACGGGAGATCGTGGACGTATATGTACCTGCCCCCACAAGGATCACTCTTGTTTTCAACTGTTCTCATCGCCCGCATAAATGGGTAATTCTTAGTGACGCGATGAACCTCAAAGGACCCTCTTTTGAATGATATGGGCTGCACTGATGCATCCATGGGGCTGCCACCTCCGAGGATGGTGAAGTGGAAGTAAAATAATAAGAACCAGAACAGGGCAGACAAAAGGCTAGAAAACAAAGACGGCCCCTGGAGTGCTTTCCAACTACCTTCTCCATCTGCTCGCAAGGAATGCTTACAGAGGGGCGGCGTCTCATCAGATCTTATACAACCCAACAACAATCAAACACAGAGATCATATTATATCATATCATATCAGTCCACAGATGAATGTCCCCTCTTTTTCTCTAAAAGTCTTTTATATCAAATCAAATGCATGAACACAACAAACAAACCCAAACTATACATAAAATCAATCGAATTAAGAACAAACCCTAAAAAAAAACAGCTCAATTCCATCAAACCCTAGGAAAACATCCAAATCAGTGAAACCCAGCATCAACAACAGGGAATCCCTCCCAAATCCTGCATCAACAATCAAGATACATGTCAGAAACCCACACCACCAACAAAAAAAAAATCCAAAACTAATCACATAAAGCTGCACAAAAACCCTAACCCTACTCCGATCGACAAAATCTTCAAATCGGCTCGACGACATTCATCGAATTTAAGGAAAATAACCATCACATCGCATACGAAAAGCATTAAAAAGAAAAATCTAACGATACCAGCTCAGGTCAAACAGGATGAATCACCATCAAATCCAAACGAAACAAAATCTTTAAAAAAATTGAAAGAAAAAAAAAACGCAACCTTTCTTCAATTATAGCCAAATCAGATCTGCCAAAGAGGAATGTAAATCAATCAATGAGAGAGATTGAGGAGGAAAATGAGATCAGAAGAAGAGAAATCTGAAAAAAGGAGGGACTTACAGAGAAACTGGTTTGAAGAAGAAAAGTGTGAGAGAAGTTTGTTTGGATCTGGATCGATTTCAAGAGTTTCCGCGCTTCTGATTGCGAAGTGGAATGGTGGGTATTTAAAGCGGGGAAAAGGACAAGATGCGCATTTTAGAACTTCTCGCGTCTTTCCCTCCGTCGGCAGACGGTGGATGTGCGACACGTGGGACGGATGGATGACGTCGGGTTTAGGACCACAATGTTAACGAGAATCTCGTCCATAAGAAATTGGACTTCTTAGCTTCCTGATTGAGGCTTCAAGGGCGATGGATGACTTGAAACCTTATTTATGATATCACATGATCACATGATATCGCACTAATACTTGGATACTTTCATGAAAAATATTTAAATTTGGACCGCTATATTATTTTTTTTACTAAAAATCGAATAATTTATATTCGAAGAAATTTTAGATTCTCGAAAAGTTATCTTGTTGAGATGAGAATCCAAATCTCTCCTTTTTTTTTTTACATAAAGATTGCAATTTTAGGAATTTGGATATGGAATTATGATGAAATAAACACGGCATTCAATTGCCAGGATATAAGTTGTCACATTATGTAAAAAATAATAATAATAATGATATGAAATAGGCTTTAAAGGCAGGTGCACAGACAATTGACATTTTGAAGCAACATTCATGTTATAAAATACTAGCAAAATCCCGTGGATAACCACGAAACCATCAAATGCACAGACTGATATGAATTATTTTTAATAAATTTATTAATTAGTAAACTTGTGAGTCCTTTTTTTTTGCTAATTTGATCTTTATGTTTTTTTTTCAAATGTTTTATTCTTTAGGTGAGGCATGAATTGATTAAGAAAGATCAAATGATCATAGACCTAACAAATTGACCTAATATATTTAAGTGGGACCAAGATGAATAGGGTCCATCATCTCTATTCTAACCGTTCATAAAATCATATGATGCGGGCTAGGACCCATTAATTGATTGATAAAGATCAAATGATCAAATGATCATAGACCTCTCAAATTGACCAAACCTAACCTATTTAAGTGGGACCCCCAAGATGAATGTGTCCACCATCTATATTCTAACCATCCATAAAACCATATCATGCGGGATGGGACCCATGAATTGATTTAAAAAGATCAAATGATCAAACGATCGTAGACCTAACAAATTGACCTAATATATTTAAGTGGGACCCAGATGAATAAGGTCCACCATCTTTGTTCTAATCGTCCATAGAATCAAATGAAGCGGGCCGGGACCCATTAATTGATTGATAAAGATCAAATGATCAAATGATCATAGACCTCTCAAATTGACCAAACCTAGCCTATTTAAGTGGGACCCCCAAGATGAATGGGGTCCGTCATCTATATTCTAACCGTCCATAAAAACATATGATGCGGACTGGGACCCATGAATTGCTTGATAAAGATCAAATGATCATAAACCTCACAAATTGACCAAATCTAACCTATTTTAGTGGAACCCCCCAGATGAAAGGAGTCCGCCATCTCTATTCTAACCGTCCATAAAACCATAATATGCGGGATGGGACCCATGAATTGATTAAGAAAGATCAAATGATCGTAGACCTAACAAATTGACCATATATTTTTAAGTGGGACCAGATGAACCCATGAATTGATTAAGAAATATGATCAAATGATCATAGACCTAACAAATTGACCTAATATATTTAAGTGGGACCAAGATGAATGGGGTCCATCATCTCTATTCTAACCGTTCATAAAATCATATGATGCGGGCTGGGACCCATTAATTGATTGATAAAGATCAAATGATCAAATGATCATAGACCTCTCAAATTGACCAAACCTAACCTATTTAAGTGGGACCCCCAAGATGAATGGGTCCACCATCTATATTCTAACCATCCATAAAACCATATTATGCGGGATGGGACCCATGAATTGATTTTAAAAGATCAAATAATCAAATGATCGTAGACCTAACAAATTGACCTAATATATTTAAGTGGGACCCAGATGAATAAGGTCCACCATCTTTATTCTAATCGTCCATAGAATCAAATGAAGCGGGCCGGGACCCATTAATTGATTGATAAAGATCAAATGATCAAATGATCATAGACCTCTCAAATTGACCAAACCTAGCCTATTTAAGTGGGACCCCCAAGATGAATGGGGTCCGTCATCTATATTCTAACCGTCCATAAAAACATATGATGCGGACTGGGACCCATGAATTGCTTGATAAAGATCAAATGATCATAAACCTCACAAATTGACCAAACCTAACCTATTTAAGTGGAACCCCCCAAATGAATGGAGTCCACCATCTCTATTCTAACCGTCCATAAAACCATAATATGCGGGATGGGACCCATGAATTGATTAAGAAAGATCAAATGATCAAATGATCGTAGACCTAACAAATTGACCATATATTTTTAAGTGGGACCCAGATGAATGGGGTCCACCATCTTTATTCTAACCATCCATAAAATCAAATGATGCGGGCTGGGACCCATGAATTTATTGATAAAGATCAAATGATCATAGACCTCTCAAATTGACCAAACCTGACCTATTTAAGTGGGACCCCCCGATGAATGGGGTCCACCATCTATATTCTAACCGTCCATAAAATCATATTATGCGGGATGGGACCCATGAATTGATTTAAAAAGATCAAATGATCAAATGATCGTAGACCTAACAAATTGACCAAATATTTTTAAGTGGGACCCAGATGAATGGGGTCCGCCATCTTTATTCTAACCGTCCATAAAATCAAATGATGCGGGCTGGGACCCATGAATTGATTGATAAAGATCAAATGATCAAATGATCATAGACCTCTCAAATTGACCAAACCTAACCTATTTAAGTGGGAACCCCAAGATGAATGGGGTCCACCATCTATATTCTAACTGTCCATGAAATGATTTGATTCGGGCTGTGACCCATGAATTGCTTGATAAAGATCAAAGGATTAAATGATCATAGACCTCACAAATTGACCCAACATAACCTATTTAAGTGGGACCCCTACGATGAATGGGGTCCACCATCTTTATTATAACCGTCCATAAAACCATATTATGCGGGATATGACCCATGATTTTATTTAAAAATATCAAAGGATCAAATAATCGTAGACCTAACAAATTGATCAAATATGTTTAAGTGAGACCCAGATAAATGGGGTCCACCATCTCTATTCTAACCGTCCATAAAATCATATGACGTGGGCCGGGACCCATGAATTGATTGAAAAACATCAAATGATCATAGACCTCATAAATTGACCAAACCTAATTTATTTAAGTGGGACCCCAAAGATGAATGGAGTCCACCATCTATATTCTAACCATTCATGAAACCATATGATGCGGGCTAGGACCCATGAATTGCTTGATAAAGGTCAAAGGATCAAATGATCATAGACCTCACAAATTAACCAAACCTAACATATTTAAGTGGAACCCCCCAAATGAATGGGGTCCACCATCTCTATTCTAATCGTCCATAAAATCATATTATGTGGGATGAGACCCATGAATCGATTAAGAAAGTTCAAAGGATCAAATGATCATAGACCTATTAAATTGACCAAATAGTTTTAAGTGGGACCCAGATGAATGGGGTCCACCATCTTTATTCTAACCGTCCATAAAATCAAATGATGCGGGCCGGGACCCATGAATTGATTGATAAAGATCAAATGATCATAGACCTCTCAAATTGACCAAACCTAACCTATTTAAGTGGAACCCCCAAGATGAATGAGGTCCACCATCTATATTCTAACCATCCATGAAATAATATGATGCGGGATGGACCCATGGATTGCTTGATAAAGATCAAATGATCAAATAATCATAGACCTCACAAATTAACCAAACACAACCTATTTAAGTGGAACCCCCCGGATGAATGGGGCCCACCATCTCTATTCTAACCGTCCAAAAAAGCATATTATACGGGATGGGACCCATGAATTGATTTAAAAAGATCAAAGGATCAAATGATCGTAGACCTAAAAAATTGACCCAGTATTTTTAAGTGGGACCCAGATGAATGGGGTCCACCATCTTTATTCTAACCGTCCATAAAATCAAATGATGCGGGCCGGGACCCATGAATTGATTGATAAAATAATTTTAATCAAATCACGAGGGTGTAACAGAAATGTCTTGCTAGATGTGTAGATGACATCCAAATGGATAAAAAAACAGAGATCTCCCCTGAATCACAATGGATCCATGTAGGTTTGCACCCATTCTGACCAATTGAGCCCACAATCGACCACTCTATTTGTTTCTTTTTTTTTTAAGCCATTAAAATTTGTGGGTTCCTGTTGAATTGGTTAGGATGATCAGTGGGTTCCAACCTTGACAGTGATGTAGGCCCAAGTGGGCCCCACAGAGAGCACATATTTCTTCTATGGAATTAAGGATTATATTTCAATCCTTTACAATTTGGGATTTTCCTCTTCCCCATTTTGTGTGGTTGTCTTGGAAGTAAAATTTTAGATGGAGAATTAGAGATTTTAGGGATTGCATTAGCATGGAGAAGGAGAGATTTTAGGGAGGGAGAGATGGAGAAATTTTAGATGGAGAATGAGAGATTAGCAGAATACCATTTTAGGCTGGCTGCTGCCACGTGTCCATCTCCAAGACATGCCAAGTGTCCTCCTCCAGGAAGTGTATACATCCCTTTAGTAATATAGATAGTCCTATTGGGAATGAATATATAACTTCGAGGAGTAGAATGACCGGAGGTGATCACCTATTTAACAATCTGAGTCGCTCAAAATGAATATCGTCGCATGACGAATTTGAATGCCATCTCATGCTATGCTTGCTTCTATAATATCTTACGATTAATCATATAGTGTTAATTACATTAATAATCATGTGCTCAATTTTATATTTGAACTAGCTTTAAATGGAGTAAGATTTGAGGACATCTTATATACAACAAGGGCATTCATTTTGAGCAACTTGAATTTTTAATAGATGAGCTCCTCTATGGAGTTCCACTTAGTTTACTTGAGGATACTTCGGATTCCATAAAAATGTGCAATTGTAGGATGGATTGTGTGGATGGTTCATTATGTGAGGCTCACTGTTTTGTATGGATGATGGTTCATTGTTGAGGCTCGGTGTTGAAATTGAAATCTCCTTAAATCTCCGTCCTTTCATTGATATCACTATCTGATCATGGTAATTTTTAAAACACATCATTATAAATTTAGGGTGGTGATTTGAATGATTTGATATTGAGAACAACTCTTTACCCGAATGGTAAGGAGTGGCAATTCTAACCTGGCTGTCCACGGTTCGAACGATGGGTACGCTACCTCTTTTCGTGTGTGTGAGCTCCTTTCTCACTTGAGTAGATTGTCTTCCCGTGCGTGTGGGAGCTCTCACTTGGGTGAGTTGGGTCCCAACCCCTTTACCTGAGTTATCTAAAAAGAAAAAAAAGAGTTGGGGATCGAGCATTGTGCTTCACAATAGAATCACATAACATTTTCATTTCCACGTAATATATACATATATGATTTGAATATATAGGAATTCATGTTATCAATGGTTAATATAAAAAAAATGACCATCAAATCTAGATTTGTCAT
Source organism: Litsea cubeba (assembly GCA_012931725.1). NCBI lineage: Eukaryota > Viridiplantae > Streptophyta > Magnoliopsida > Laurales > Lauraceae > Litsea > Litsea cubeba. The sequence continues at coordinate 1,600,765 of CM022952.1, read as the reverse complement.
CTACATTTGTACCTTATATCCTTCACCTTTTATCACTAGAATAATCTTTTGTTGGAGTCCATTTTGACTAAGGTCTTATACATTGAATTCTCATACCTAGACTTTTTAGATGTCAACAGGTATCTCAAATTTTAAAATTTAAGGAATTATAATTTTCAAAAAGACAATTTCCCATAGCATCTTGGATTTTAAAGTCCTTCAATCAGATATTTTGTTAGGTAAAAAAAAAAAAAAGCTTCAATTAACATTCGAGATTCTCCAACTTGACAAAAGAAAAAGAAAGGAACATGTAATAATCGTGCCCTAAAAAGGTCCAAGTTAGGAAAAAGGCCTTAATACTCATTAAATTAAGAAGTTGGTAAGGAAATGGATGCAAGACGTGCTAAAGTTGAAGTTTTCTTGGTAATGTTGTTTTATCTTTTGAGGGACACTAATATTATAATTGTTTTGGAGGTTGTATATAGTTATACTAAAAAGGTTAAACAATAAAATCAAAGAAACAGAGAAAACGACAGAATAACTTTCTCTATATTCTTTCTAACAAAAGAAAAAAAAAATTTTTTTCTCTTTTCTTAGTAAAAATGACACATATTGATAACTTAACAAACTTGATAATTTTATCATCCCTCAAATGTAGCTCTTTATCTTTTCTTTTAGGTACCCCAGCCTAGCAGGTTGGGACACATGTGTGAGGGGAGAGTACTCAACAAGCAAAAAGAATACACTCGCACACGTGGAGATGGACACACTCGCATATGCAAATAGAGAAAGAACGGGGATCAATCTTTGGTAATCTGGGTGCGAGGGGTCCCAACCAATTAGGCAACCCTTCGTTGTATCGCTCGGCTGGTTAAATACGTAATAAGACTGAGCGAGTGAGTTCCAATTCTTGATGTAAAAAAATTAATAATAAAAAATAATAATATTTTTATTATGCAGCTGTTACCCCAGTCAGAATTTTAAAAAAAATATCTAAAGAATCAATCCAAACCGTTAATCTAACCAGGTGAATGTTCCATGTCCTAAGAATCCCTCTAATCATCTTTTTTTATCTCTTAATTAATGGAATGACAATAAGCCAGGACCAGGTAGTGAGCGCAATGATTTAAGAATCCGCAATTTACGCCGTGGACAAAGTACATAGAACGGCGAGCAGTACAACATCTCTGTTGCGGTGGTCTTCTTTTGACGTTACGAAATACGCACTGGCCTGCCTCCCATTACTTTACAGTGAAAAGTTGATAGTTACAAAATCAAGATTTCAGCAGATGTTAAAGTAGTTTACAACTTTACATGGCCCCTTGGTGAATCTAGGCTAATCCACATTTCAATAATCTACATCTGACCATTTGATTTGGTTGATCATATCATCAGACCACTGTTGTAGTAAAAAGAAAAAATAGAGTGTATGCATGTCCCACGTAAAAGGCATAAGTGGGGCCAAGGGTTGGGAGGTGCAGATTCACCAAATATACAACCACATGTACAACAAATGTTTGCAAGATTCTAAGCTGGAGTCTGGAAAAGACTCCACCCAAGAGAGGAAATTAAAGTTACCAATGACAAATCAATCAATGCCAGTTTTTTTATTGTTTTTTATTGTTAAGTAAATGGGAAGGACTCATTAGTCATCACCCATAACAAGAAGATTATTCTCTCTCCCTCTTTTATGTGGTGTCTTTCCTTCTTGTTAAGCCGTTTAGGTGGACATAAAGCTTGTTTTTGTTTATATTTTCTTGGACATGCTGTCTTCACCTTTATGAGATGGTCCATGGGAGAGGAATCTTTGATCAAGTTTCTGCATTTTAAATTAATTTGGAAGAAAGCAAAGTGCAAGCCACATTTACTAATTTGGAGGAAAGCAAAGTGCAAAGCACATATATCACAACTATGGCTCAGAAGTTGCCATTATAAGTCTATCCATCATGCCCACCTAATGAAGTCTAGACCGGTCATTGCTACCATCCATCCATCCCTACAGTCAAAATGGTTGATTGTAAAACACATGATTTGGCTCCTAGCTTTGTATTTCAATCACATGTTTTAGGCATAAACATTTATTTGTCATACAAAGTAGAGATAAAAGATGATTTGATAGTGATTTGGGCTGCACTAAAGAATTTACAGTGCTTAGCTCAGAAAACTCTAGACGCCTTGCTGAGGATCACGATTCAACCACCAGACAACAAGCAGATCATTACAGTGATGAAACCCAAACTTGGACTGTTTGATTTATGGGCTGACATAATGTGATCTTCGACTTAAACACTTATAAGATCAGTGGTACTGCATGATCCGTCTACCTCCAACAGTATGAGCACATTACATCACTAGAGGTAAATAAAAGGACAAAGTTCCCCACATCACTTGGCCCACTAGCTGTCCAGCTTAATGGTAGGGATTACCCAAGCATGATGCCTAGTATGGCGAGTGTAGGTGCAGAAAATTATGACCCACAATAAGAGGGTGCCTTATAGGACTTATCCGAGAAGATGATGGTGTCTGGAATGTCTGGATGCCGCCCGAAAGCCTGAAAGAGAGTAGCAAACGGTCAGAGGACCCTGGCCTGAGCGGCGCAAGGCTATCCGATGCCAAAGTCAGTGTGGGAACTGGAACAATGGAAGGAGAGGGAGAAGAAAGACAGAGTAAGGGCTCTGTCAATGGGATTATGCGTACCTTGCATGGTGTTTGGAGTTCTATTTATAGAGGTTTGGATCGTATCTCTCAGAGAATATCTTGGTGTGGGTCCCATGATCTGACTGGGAAGTCATGATCAGCCCACAAAGTAATAAATGCGGTCTAATCCGGCCCACTCAGCATTTAATGCTAGTCGGGTCAGCCCACATTGCATTAAATGCGTGTCTTGTTGGGCCAGATTGTGTTGGGCGCCTTTGGCGGTTGGAGTACCAGCGGATCTTCCCTCGGGCCTTGCCCTGATGTGGCCTCAGCCGCTGGATGCTGCCATGTGGCGATCTGGTGAAGATAGTGGGCGGCTGGATGTCGTGTCTGTCCCACTAGCTCGTGACCCTATCCCTCCACGTGCCTGGTGACGTGGGGGATGAGGGGCCCAAGCGGATGTTCTTTCTTGCTTCGGTTACTGTCCTGGCTTCTTCAGCCGAGGTGGCTTCAGCCGAGGTAGGGCTCTCTGCGGAAATGGCATCCGGGGTGACCCTGCCGGGGTGGACTCTTTGCCGAGATGATGCCCGAGGTGGTCCAGTTCGGCGCTTGTGGCCTGGAGATGCCTGGTGTCCGCCAAGGCCTCTGCCCTGGTAGCCGGGATGAGATCGGTGCCACGTAGATGGCACACGGATGGCACGTGAGAATGCTTAGCCCCATCTGATGGCTGTGATTAGCTTAATCCTGTAGCTCTGGAAATTTCCCCACACAATTGCCCCCTAGCTTCTGAGCTCGCGTAGAACGTCAGTGTCGTGAGGTCGGGAGCTATGTGCCGGGTCTATCTGGAGGAGAGAGCCTCTTTCGGCTCTGACTCGCTGTCGCTTTGAAGGAGAGGAAGCGGGCTGCCAGATACATCTGGAAGAGGAACGAGGCCTGGCTCCGTCTGGTGAAGCGATACAGCGGTCACGACGGCAGGGCGGCTTGGTCGCTGCTAGGGTATGAGCCGAAGTACCGCGGGTATTTGAGGGGGCACCGTAGAACCGATCAAGGGTGAAGGTGCCGGACTTGAGGTCGGTCAGGAGCAGGCCGTTCCGGAGGTCGCAGAGCCCTCGCGGGTGTCGTCTGACGTTAGGGCCACGTCTGGAACCCTAGCTTCCACGTCGGGATCGAGACTTCCCGAGGTCTCAGGAAGGGAATCGAGTCAACCTGCCCGATCTCCCTCGCCAGGAATCCCGAGATGAGGCACACCAGGCGTTTGTCCTTTGAGGACCTCGAGGCTTTGGCGCTTGGAGTGGAAGACGCCCGAGCCCCCCCCGGAGCCGGTGAGTTCTCCGAGGCATCCGTCTCCGAGGGCTCGGGTGGCTTCTCCTGCAGAGGTGGCGGAGGTTCTCGCGCCCCTAGCCCTGTTGGTCCAGGGGTGCGCCCGCCCCGGCTGAGGTTGAGCAGGAGGAAACTCGGCCGCTGAAGATGCCGAGGACTGACGCGGCCCTAGCTCGGCCGCTGGTGCCTCGTTTGCCCCAGGGGCCGCCGTTATGGGAGCCGAGCTTCATGCTTGGGCCGGGGAGGCCGATGACGAGGGGAGGATTGCATTCTTCACAAGATCGATCTCCCGGTCCTCGAGGCGCTAGGGCGAGCTTGCGCCCTTCCCCCGGGACATGGAGACGGCTGGACAAGTACAGCGACCAGAAGCTGATCCTGTCATGTTGCAGTCCAACTTCGTGGTAATTCTTCATTTCCCTTCGTCAAACCGGCGATTTAGCGGTCTGACGCTCTTTGGACCCTAACACGTACATCTCGTTTCTTTGACAGGCGGCAGAGAAGTCCATGGCCGTTTGCTGACAGGATCCGTAGGTACAGCGCGGACGTTGCGAGCTTGTCCGTGGAGAAGAATGGCCTGCTAGGAATCCCTGGACGCCGTTAGCCAGAAGTTGGCCAGGGTGGAAGAGGAGTACGCGGCGAAGCTCGAGCAGGTGAGGGAAGAAGCGAGGCGGAGAGGACTAGAGTGGCCGAGCTCGAGGTCTCCATCTCGAAGATGGGAGACGATTACGCGGGCCCTGCTTCAAGCCGAGTCCAAGAGGGCGGACCGAGGCCGAGGCGAAGCTTGAATCCGAGTCCAAGAGGGCGGATGAAAGCCGAGGCGAAGCTCGAGTCCGAGTGCGATGCTTGCGTTCGACGATGCCAAAGTGCAGGTCACCGCCCACTATAAGGAAAGGGTTCTTGTCGTGAGGGGTAAGGCCTGGGCGAAAGGGTGGCTTGCCGGTCTGAAGGAGGTCGGGATCTCGGAGGGCACCCCCTCCTTTCGGGAGCCTCCTCCGTACACGCTTCCGGTTGCCGACCTCTGCCCGTCCATCGAAGCTTCTGACGCTTGCAGCCCGTGCAACTGACCGGCCATAAACCTCGGGACTCGGGATATTTGCTTTCTTGCTTTTTGCTCTGTAATTTTCTGCAATGAAGCAGTTTTCAATGGATAAGAGGAATTCTCTGGTTACCCAAACTGTGTACAGTGCTTTTGAGTTCTTTTTCTCATTTCTTTGCGCTGTTCCGGAATGCTTGGGTTTTTGAATGCTGGCACTGACCTCGGCCGAAAGGACTAGCTTTGGCCGAGACGAGCTGCATTGTGCCGACGTGGACCCATTTCGTTGGTCTCGGCTCGGCGACCGTGAGTTTGGCAATGGCCTTCTGAGGGGTGTATGAACCCGGACTTTAGGGAACTGTCCTTGGCCGAACTGCCGTTGTGAGGGGTTTATGAACCCGGACTTTAGGAAACGGCTGAGTGTAGGAACTGCAGGCCATTTCCAAGGCGTAGAGCCTCGATTGTGTCCAAGACACGGGGGCTTTAGGAAAAGCTGAGTGTAGGAACTCTTCCATGCCGTTTCCAGGGCGTATGTACCCAAAGTGTGTCCAAGACACGGGGGCTTTAGGAAAGGCTGAGTGTAAGAACTCTTCTATGCCGTTTCCAGGGCGTGGAGCCTGTGTGTCCAAGACACGGGGGCTTTAGGAAAGGCTGAGTGTAGGAACTCTTCCATGCCGTTTTCCAGGGCGTAGAGCTGTGTGTCCAAGACACGGGGGCTTTAGGAAAGGCTGAGTGTAGGAACTCTTCCATGCCGTTTCCAGGGCGTAGAGCCATGATTGTGTTTAAAACACGGGGCTTTAGGAAAGGCTGGGTGTAGGAACTCTTCCATGCCGTTTCCAGGTGCGTAGAGCCTGTGTGTCCAAGACACGGGGCTTTAGGAAAGGCTGAGTGTAGGAACTCTTCCATGCCGTTTCCAGGGCGTATGTACCCAAAGTGTGTCCAAGACACGGGGGCTTTAGAAAAGGCTGAGTGTAAGAAACTTTCTATGCCGTTTCCAAGGGCGTAGAGCCTGTGTGTCCAAAGGACACGGGGGCTTTAGGAAAGGCTGAGTGTAGGAACTCTTATATGCTGTTTCCAGGGCGTAGAGCCTATGCTGCCGGAGTCGACCAGAAAGGTGACAGATTGATGACGGGGCGAACGCCATTTCCATTGATTCAGAGATTCATTACATCTTTTAGAAATTGAATTTCTTAGGATACAGATGGATACAGAGGACGCCAGATGGATCACGTAATGATCTTCTCCGAATCCTCGTTGTCTGGAATCTGGGCTGCGCTCTGGTGAACTCGGCCCTCGCTGCCGCCAGCATCTACTGCCTCAACGAACTCTGGAATGTGGCCCTCTTCGGCCAGCTTCTCCAGATACCACTGCAGAGAGTTGCAGTCTTCGGTCCTGTGCCCATTGCCCTATGGAAGGAGCAGTAGAGCTTGCTTCGGGCGCCTGAGGTGGGCTCATTCTGCATGGGCAGAGGGTACTTGAAGAACGGCTTGGACCTGATCTTGGTCAGGATGCGGTAGGTCGGCTCCTTGAAGACGACGTTGACGCCCTGACTGGCGCTGGTGGGAGGTCCGGGCTGCAAGGTGCCCCCAGACCTGGACGACGCAGGCTTCGCCGAACTGGAGAACCAAGCCCGCTTGGGCTCCTGCTCCTGGGAGGGCCTACCCGCCTTTCTGCCGAGGCTGGCTATTCTTCTGTTCGGGCTCCGGATGCCCGTCCTGATCCTTAGCTCGGATCTCGTCTTCCTCCCGGGCGATAAGCGCTTCACCCGGGACATCAATTCTGACATGGATTCTGGGGTGTCCCCGGCCAAGTCCTTTCGCAAGTCGGTGCCAGGGATCAGGGCATGCTGGAAGGCGTAGATGGCTATCCCCTCCCTCGCGCCCCTCGATCTGGCTGTAGACCGCCCAGAATCGGTGGGTGAACTTGGCGAGAGTTTCGCCCTGCTTCATTCTCAGGGCGATGAGGTCCCCTTCCTTCTTGGGGATGACGGTGTAGGCTTGGAACTTCTTCAGGAAGGAGAGCTGGAGCTCCTTCCAACTGGAAACCGACTGCTCCGGGAGGGAGCAGAACCACTTCAGGGGGAGGTCACCCAAACTGGAGGAGAAGATTTTGCAGTTCAGGTGACCCTCGTTTCCCCAGATGGACATCTTCTGGGAGAAGTGTCGGAGGTGTGCAGATGGGTCGGACAGTCCGTCATAGGGGACGAACCGCGGGACGGAGAACTTCTTGGGCAAGGGGGTGTGCTCGATCTCTTTTGTGAAGGGAGAGCCCCCGAGATCAGTGTGACCACAGAACTGCTTCTGATCCCGCATGTCTAAGTTGCGCTGGAGAGCCAATCTGACACGTTTGTCAAATTGCTCTTGCTCGTCGTCCTTTTCTGGAGTCTGAGCTCGGGTCTTCCGCTTGGGATGGTTTGGGCTACGACAGCTATGAGTTCGGCCGTCGCGGCTGTGGTGACTTCGGCTGTTGCTCGAGCCTTCATCACGGATCTGGCTCCGTTTCTGGTCCAGATGATGTCTGAGTTCCTCACGAGGAGGCTGGGCTGCCCTGCTGGGAGCGTCCTTCTTTTTCCCTTGAGGCTCAGAGACCTCCCTCAAGGAGGCAGTTTGCACTGCCTTCAGCTGCTGCTGGAGCTCGCGAATCATCCGTTCTTGCTTCTGGAGGAGGGCAGCTTCAGGAACCTCTCCCAGGGGGTTTGAGCGTGGCGCGTTTCTCCTACGGCCACGGCTTTGTCCTTCCGGGGACGCTTATGCTGACGCTCACTGCGTCCGGGTGGCGCGACTTCGTCCGCTGAGAGCGAGGCCTCGACTCCCTCCTGGAATGGGATCTCGACAAAGAGTTGGGAGCCCAGGCGACCCTCGCCTGCGGATGTGCCTTGGATCGTTCGGACCGTCCTGAGGAGGGACGTCCGCTGGCGGTGGTAGCAGCCCGAGTGCTGCTCTCGACGATTCTACACCCTTCTTAGCTTTCGGAGGCATGGCTTCTGGAGATTGAGGTTTAGAAAGATTGTTTGAAAAGGTTCGGAGAAGGTTGGGAAGGCTGGGATATTGCTTCCCCACAGACGGCGCCAATTGTAGGTGCAGAAAATTATGACCCACAATAAGAGGGTGCCTTATAGGACTTATCCGAGAAGATGATGGTGTCTGGAATGTCTGGATGCCGCCCGAAAGCCTGAAAGAGAGTAGCAAACGGTCAGAGGACCCTGGCCTGAGAGGCGCAAGGCTCTCCGATGCCAAAGTCAGTGTGGGAACTGGAACAATGGAAGGAGAGGGAGAAGAAAGACAGAGTAAGGGCTCTGTGAATGGGATTATGCGTACCTTGCATGGTGTTTGGAGTTCTATTTATAGAGGTTTGGATCGTATCTCTCAGAGAATATCTTGGTGTGGGTCCCATGATCTGACTGGGAAGTCATGATCAGCCCACAAAGTAATAAATGCGGTCTAATCCGGCCCACTCAGCATTTAATGCTAGTCGGGTCAGCCCACATTGCATTAAATGCGTGTCTTGTTGGGCCAGATTGTGTTGGGCGCCTTTGGCGGTTGGAGTACCAGCGGATCTTCCCTCGGGCCTTGCCCTGATGTGGCCTCAGCCGCTGGATGCTGCCATGTGGCGATCTGGTGAAGATAGTGGGCGGCTGGATGTCGTGTCTGTCCCACTAGCTCGTGACCCTATCCCTCCACGTGCCTGGTGACGTGGGGGATGAGGGGCCCAAGCGGATGTTCTTTCTTGCTTCGGTTACTGTCCTGGCTTCTTCAGCCGAGGTGGCTTCAGCCGAGGTAGGGCTCTCTGCGGAAATGGCATCCGGGGTGACCCTGCCGGGGTGGACTCTTTGCCGAGATGATGCCCGAGGTGGTCCAGTTCGGCGCTTGTGGCCTGGAGATGCCTGGTGTCGGCCAAGGCCTCTGCCCTGGTAGCCGGGATGAGATCGGTGCCACGTAGATGGCACACGGATGGCACGTGAGAATGCTTAGCCCCATCTGATGGCTGTGATTAGCTTAATCCTGTAGCTCTGGAAATTTCCCCACACAGCGAGCAAATCAACTAAAGAGGGAGATATCAGGATGACTGATAGCAAATTGGTGACAATATATAGTTGTTTGTTTAAATAATTATAGGAAATCGTGTAATTCGCATGCCATAGCAACCACGTGTTAGAGTCTTTCACATCCAAATCCTTCGGTAGTGTAATTAGTGATCAACATAAAATCCTCTTGAGAGTGGTGGTAGTTATGTTAGAGCTTTTTTGCAGGTTTGTTGGGTACATTTAGGAGGATAAACTAGCAATTGAGATTTCTCTTGCAGATGTTTCCATATCTTGATCATGTCACCATCATCACGGGACACCTTTAAATTCAGAGGGGTCTTGGTCTTTTGATGGATCCCACTCCCACATTTTTTTTACATTCTGACTGGAACATCTGCATACATGTGAAGATTTTGTTAAACTAGTATATTCTATGGTGGGGACAAGGATGGATGGATAAAGAACTGTTCGGGGAGCCTTAAACAGGAGAGGTTGGCCAAGAAAACCAATAATTCAGAGTGGGCTCCATGGGTCAGGTCATTTATGCTCTGGGAGGGCCTTGCCATATATTGGTAAAGAAGTAAAGATGACAACCAAAGTGACAGTAGATTGGAAGTTAACCAGACACAAGGATATCTACGATTACTCAATGAAAAGGGAAGTACTTTTCTTGCTTTGATACATCATTTGATTGTCTACCACATCAATGGTCTCGATCCTCTTGATGTTCAATGACAATGAGTGAGACAGAGATAGTGGGAAGGTGGTATTCCTATAGGAACATGCCATTATTATCTTATTTCATCCTTTCTCATAAATAAGGCTTCATGTTACCATACTTCTGTAGTTTTTAAGGTCTCCAATGAAATCACAGATCTTAGAATGAAGTCCTAACAAGTAACAAATACACAGCACCAGTCTCCACTAACCAAAGTGCGATCAGTTTTGAATTGGGGCAACTCATCAATTTTACATTTTTCATACATTTGCAGCAATGAGAGTATGGGACAGTGGTTTTAATACTAAGCCTTATCCTTTCATAATTGAAAAAAGTTTCAAATATAGATAACTAATCTAGTACGTTAAGATTTGCCATTATGATAAATAAGACCACCTTTGGTTTCTTCCATCCTTAGTTTGACTGATTCGGGATCGCTGAGTGTTTCCCAAACTATTCCCATGAGCGAGATGTTTGTAACTCTATGCGCAGAGGCAGAACTAGGGAGGGGCTTGCAGCGGCCATGGCCTCGCCTTAAATTACATAATGGTCCTAAATCGTATAGAAAGTTTCAGAATTTTTTCACATTGGTCCCTCCAAGAAACTTTTCTCTTCCTATTGGCCCTTCCGAGATATATTTTCTGGTCCTCCACGGTCCATGCGGGTACTACTTATAGATAATTCATACCATTCAATATGAATATCATCCCCTCAATTGATATATCTTCAAACTTTACTTCAATAAAAGTTGATCCTATTGTAAGATTTGGCATATGATTTCCAACCCGTTGTTTTAGCTTTCAAGAGCTGTTTCTTTAGAGGTATTTACAAAAAGAACTTCTCATGTTGGAAATTCCCAACATTGATTGGATGGATGTCCTTTTAGAATTTCAAAATATTATATTTCATTGTGTAAATTTAGAATCTCAGCCTATTTGAAAAGTCACAAATAGCTTTAGAATTCTTAAGATTTCAAGTTCCAACCCTTTAGCCGTTTAAAAAATGCCAAATGAACTATGAGGATTTTAAAATTCCATGAAGTTTGGAGAATTCCACGATTATCGGGACAAGAATTTTCATAAAGAATTCTTGCAATAGAAGAGGCTCTTAGAATCATGACGATTTTAGACTTTCTAAAGCACAGCCAGGCACCATCCACGGTAGGCCATGTTTTGGAAGCTTTAGATTGAGGTAAAAAATGAATCGGGGTCCTTTGAATGGTTTTCCTAGAGTGGCATGGCGGACCGTGATTGATCCATTTACGGTCACCGTATGATAAAACCTCACCGGAGAGGTCTCACCTCATTTGTATAAACTGCGTTAATTGTAATGTTGGGAGTGAAATAGACATACACTTTTCAATGGCACTGGCAAGATCCTGTTGAACATGTTACTTGTTTCCGGCTAACGTGCGCGTGATGGTGCCATGATCCGGGAGACATGGGACGTGATTGTAGCAAAAACATCGCCCCTCTCGAGTACGACTTTTAATTAAAATCACATCTTCCACGCCATGTACACTCTCCATCAACCAATCCATGCATCAATGCATCTGGGTCATATAAATCCAATATCAAGAGTTGGGTCCCACCACATCTATGTGAAGTCACACAAGTTAGTGGGTCAGCACTACTGGGGCTCACCCCACCACCCCATGCCCTTATGATTCCTAACCTCCCAACATGAGCTTCCCCACTTGACCAATGAAGAAATTACATTACAAACACCATTCCTATTTTCATAAATCTCTTTCTTTTGCAATGTAGTGGCTCAATTTCAATCCTATTTTTGACCATTGCCTCTTAACATTTATCCAATTGGACCAATGAAGCTACTGGTTCTGGTGGAAACCAGTTCCACCTGCAGGTCCAAATTGTCCAATCCCCTTCTAAGCCACTGATCAAAAGTCATGCACAAGGAGCTTATGGCTGGTCTCCAGGACTTCAATTAGAATGTTTGTAAGACCTGCATACAAAGGCCTGTGAAGTGAGAACCCCTTTTTATGGAGTTTTTGTCTCTGTCAGGAATCATTATATGAATAATGATCACCACCTTTACAATAGTGCTAGGGACAATCATGGAGATGAAGTCCTAGATCTCATGGACCTAGTTGCATCTGGAACTGTTGGAAAAAGCAGGGTAGAAAGGCTCAAGACATCATTCATTAACTTGCCTGAGGTTGCTGAGAACACTTCACTGTCTAATATCACCTTAGCTCACATTAAAGACTTTGGCCCACTTAATTTCATACGAAAAACCAAAGCTGCCCACTGGTTCAATTTGTTTTTACAATGCCTTTGTTTGTTTTTGGTAAAGTGAAAACCATGAAAAAGTAATCTAAATAGTATTATATATTTTTTTTCTCTCTTTAGTCATATTTGGTTAGTTACATGAATAGATGGAAAAGTAAAGTCTCAGCCACCAAAAAAATTACTTTTACCTTTTCAGCTCCCAAAAAATCTTTACTTTATAAAACCGTGAGTAAATTAGTAATTTTACTAGTTGTTAATTTATTATCTATATCTCGCTTCATATTGCTTTACCATAGAAAAACAAACGTAAATAAGATTTATAGGAAAGTCATGTATTTCTTTACATAACTACTACCTTTTCCACAGATATGATATTTATTTTAAATTACTTTCTTAGTAAATTATTCAAACATCACCCAAGAGAGAAAACTCAGTGCTTATCAATTTCTTTTCTTTTCTATTTTTTTCTGTTTTTTTTATTGAAAAGACGATTTTATTAAACAGAAACAAAAGGTCCACATATCAACCCAAATGAATAACAAAACATCATTTCGGAACTCATATACTATTGTAGGTGTGCTCACTCAATGATACTTGCCCAAGAAAAGCCCTCCTGGCATTATTTAGACATTCATTGCTTTCAGTTAGGCTCTTGATTCTGGTTTGACACAAACCCTTGGCTCAGTTCTACCTTTGCCTTTAGAAATGGGCAGGTGTCCCAGCTCACTCATTTAAAACCTGTAGTGTATAATTTATACTTAGATTCATGTTTTACGACTGATTCCTAATCCATGATGATGGGAAGAACTAACAAAAATGTAAATAATCGTGTAATCAATTATTCAATAATAATTTTTGGTTAAGCTAGTAATGAGCCTACTTTTACAGCATTTATACGTCTGATTTACATACAATATGCATAAATAATTATAGACAAACATTACTTATGCGTAAATGTTACATATATTCACCATTTACATATGTAAATGGGTGTAGACAAACGACCCCTAAGACAAACGTCTTTGCTAGGCTCGAAAAAAGCCCAAACCCACCTAAGAAAAAATATAAATGTTAAAGAGGGATTAAACATACAACCTCAATGCTGTGCGTTTCAAATGTCAAATGCCAGCTAAGTTAGAATTTGTGCATTGTACTTTAACAATACATATAAAAACTAATCACAAATGAGATAGGTTAGGTCAGGGCAGCTAAAACCCACCTGGTACCCAACTCAGGTCGAAATATACAAACCCATATTTGCTTTGAGAAAAAAAATCTTAGTACGCTTGGCCAGAGGTAGGGTTGTAAATGGGTACCCGATTCTCCGATTACCCGAAGGTTCCGACCCGTTAGGATCCGGGTCTGGGTCCTTATTTTGGTCCCGATAAGAAAATGGTTCCGGTTCCGGATCCTTTTTTTGGAACCGATACCTAAACGGTTCCGGTTCCGGATCCACAGTAGCTCAGACCCGTGGACCCGGGACCCGACCCAATATATACTAACATAAGGTAACTTTATTATGCGAGAATAGAACCTTTTTTACTTTTCTACTTTTCTACATTAGGGTTTTCTACTTTTCTACATCTCATTGCCTGTTTGGATGTGATTTCTGAGTTTTTGGTTAAAAGTGTCTGTTATTGATAGACAAAATGTCACATTAGTGTTTGTAGGTACGTGATCCAATTGAAATGTGAAAAAAGCATAATTTTTTTAAAGAAAAATACAGGTATTAGTCTAGACCCGGAACCGGAACCAGACCCGCCTCACAAATGGTTCCGGTTCCGGTTCTGGTTCCCATTATTCTTAACGGTTCCGGTTCCGGTTCCGGTTCCCTTTCTTAGAAAACGGTTCCGGTTCCGGTTCCACCCTGGACCCGGACCGGAACCGACCCGTTTACAACCCTAGCCAGAGGTGGACTCAGGATTATCGCCTGAGGGGTGCAGACCTAAATGAACCTAGGGTTTTCACATAGCTTTTGGGAATGGATGCATAATTTTTATGTGGAATTTCAAAGCAGAACCAAAATATTCATTTTGGTTTTAAAAGTGAACCGAGGTCTAACAATTTTTATGTGGAATTTCAAAGCACAACCAAAATATTCGTTTTGGTTTTAAAAGTGAACCGAGGCGGCGCCCCCCCGCCCCCCCCCCCCCCCCCCCCCCCCCCGCGGTTCTACCTAGGTCCGCCCTTGGCTTCACATTTCTGACTTGAATCTTCCTTGCTTTTTTATAGCAGAAGAACAAAACATTGATATATTTTGCAGAGTCCATCATTCTATCAAACAAGAGAGATCCATCTCAACAAATAGGGCCATCAGATATTTTAAGTTGTATATTTTAAGGTCATGAAATAGATTATTAGTGAAAATTTTCTTTCGAGAATCCACTTCATAGCCTTAGATTATCCAATTACAGATCTTCTATCTAAAAGAACCCTTATTGGATTTATCTTGGAGTTCAGTTTCGGATCAAAAGAACCCGTCATCGGATTGATCTTTTCAACAATTTCATTTAGGGTGATGGCTAGTCAATCATACTATGCAAGAAAAGACTTTTTGATCGTACTGGTGAATGTTATTTTTAACTCATCAATTTTATGCCCCTTGATAGAATATTGCAATGCATTGATTTTTCGTGGATGAGTCTAAACACATAAATAAATTATGTTATCTCATAATTTTCTCTACAACATACCATCTGATTTTGTGGTTGATCCAAGAGGTAGACTATTAGAGTTGAATTTGAGTATGAGACTAAACATGATACCTAATAACTAAGAAGAAGTTATGATCTCATGCTAAAATAACCCTTGTAAGAATCACATAAAATCGTGTTAAAATAAGCCCACATATATTTTGTCGAGATAGTAAATAAATCCACATATACAACAAACTATATCTGAAAAAGTTTGAAATAGTAAAACTAGCTAGAAGGATAAAATTAGAAATAAGAGCTTTCGAGAGCATCTAAGTATTGTATCAATAATAAAGGATAAAATTAAGAGTTTACATTTGAGATGGTTTGTACATTTCCAACACACGTGGGCAACAACACTAGTAAGAAGAAATTTGACATGTAAGTTGATGGCCCACTAAGGGAGAGGGTAGGCGAAGAGGATGTAAAAAAATATAAAGAAATGCAACTTATTCAAGAATTCAGCTTAGGATAGATTGAAATGAAGATAAATAATTCATGTAGTTGATCCCAAAATATTTCTAACAAGGCTTTGAAGATGATATGAAATGATATCTGAATAAGTCATTGGGAAAAAATAAAATATACTTAAAAATCATGTTTGACCTATTTAGATAAAAACCACATAAGCATCACATGAAAATCACGTCAGAATCATTTAAAAACTAATATAAGAATCACATAAGAATTTACATAACAACCATACTCAAATAGTTCCACGTATATGTTCAAGAAAAATCAGATGGTCATCCCTTGCATTTTCCAACCCTTGCCCTCAAATTAGCAGGCCTATAGAAATCTATTCCAAGCCCAGCCCTCAATAAGCTTTTCACAAAAAACAAAAGCTCTCATTTTATGGGCTTTCTAAGGGCCAGGCCGGACCGGATACCCTCATAGGAGGGTCCGATCGACAGCCCGCAGGTGGAGTCATAAGATTTATCATCCTTTTGCTTTTAAATTTTATTGCTTCAATGAAAAAGAAAAAAAGAAAAGAAAAAAGCATCACATGGGGCTTTTAGAAGACTTGATGTTAGAACTGTTTTTGAAACTATATTCGGTCCTCTAGTTGGATCCTATTTTGAAAACATATCTAGGTCAAAAAAAAAGTTCGAAAACTTTAATGAAAAATTAGTATTTAGAAACTAGCCCGGGTCTGGATCCACCTAGATTCCGACTTCGAAATGTTCCATTTGCTGTCCTAAGAAGAATTTAGGAGTGGGCCCATTCACATAGAGACAAATGCCTTACCATGGAACACAAGGGAGGTAGGACCAGGACCGAGGACCCAAACACTTCCACTCAGTGCGGATGCCACCACCATGAGCACCATCCTAATTTGCCCACGACATTGCTACCACCACCACCACATGCATATACAAATACAAACACAACACGAATCGCTTAAGCGCCTACGTGTCGTCTCACCATCCAACCCCTCCGGACGCCCTGGACCCACCAAAACCTCTTCTTCTCCTTCTTCTTCTGCTGCTGCTGCTGCTGCTTCTTCTGCTGCTTCTTCTACAGACCGAGCAACTTCTCGACTGTCGTTCGATCGAGCATCGGGCCTCCATTCTCTCGGCCATGGACGCTGCGAGTCATAATCTCTTCTGCGGAATCAAACCCTTCCAGCGCACGTTAGCACACGACGAGGGTTTCCGTTCCAAGAGGAGTTCGATTAGCTGCTCGTTTCCTCTCCCGGCGAACAGTTCCCGGAGCCGGCGGAGCGTCGCCGTCTCCGTCGCGACGGAGCCGGTGGCCGAGGCAGATTCCGATGACGGCGCCGGACCTTCTAGAAAACCTCCTCGTGCAGAGCCCAAGCGCATCAATGGAGTTTTGAAGCGCGTCAATGGAGTCTCCAAGCCGGTCAATGGAGTCTCCACGGTGATTCATCTGAAATTCTTAATTTGAATTCGATCTAGGGCTTTTGATTTTAAAATTTTCCTCTTTTTTTTTTTTTTTTTGCTAAGTCTCTGGAGATTTGTGGTTTTGGATTGGGCAGAGGATTGGGAGTATGTCGAATGAGATCAGGAAAGTTCGAGCTCAGATGGAAGAGGACGAGCAGCTGGCGACGCTAATGAGAGGTCTTCGAGGGCAGAATCTTTCAGATTCTCAGTTTGCTGATGATAATGTCCAGCTTCGTCTTGTCGAGGTTTGTCATGGTTTTCAGATTATGTATAGAATGTAATGCATTGGATTTTAGCTAAATTCAGTACAAGAGTAGGAAATGCATTGGGTTTGTTATTGGAAAAGAAGATTGAATTTCAGATTTCAAAGAAAAATCCATTCTTGACGCATTTAGGACTTGTTTGTTTGCTAGGTATTGAATTCATAGGAGTTTCAGGAAATGCCTTTCTTACAAAGGGGCTAAATGATCATTGTAGAGTCTACCTTTTGGTAGGAAATGATTACTCAGCTCGGATGTTGCCCCAGTAAATCAAATCCTAGGAATGTGAGGGTTCTATCCATATCCTCACTTTTTATATTCTTCAGTTGTCATCTCTGGTGGAAGTTGGAACCCACTTTACTGTGAATTTCTAGGATAATAGAAAGTGGGGTAAAGGGGCCTTTAGTGCAAACGCTTCTGTTCACCTGAAAAAAGGTGTCATAGGGAAGGTATATAATTTAAATGTGCGTCTGTGGCTACTTGTTTTTGAGATGGGAACCTTGGTGAACCTTGGTGTATTCACCATACCTTGCTCGCTATGGTATTTGTTGCCTATGTGATACAACCCGAATCGTGGTTCTTAGGATGTGCTTCTTTTAACTGACAGAAGGGCTATCCATGACAATTCTTTTGCTCCAAAGGATGCTGAATCCTGAAAGACATCAAGGGAGGGTAGAGAAAATTGAGATGTCAGAAAATTGTTAAATGCTCTCAGGAACTATGATGCCCAGATACAGCATGGATACAGCAGGACACGTTGTAGGCATAGCAGGGACACGGATTTTACTCATAAAAAGTGAATTATCGGATACGACAACACGATACGTTGCCCGTTTTTAAGTATCCATGCATCATAACTCAGGAAGGCCCCTTTTATGCTTCCAATTTTTGCTGTGGTTGATGTAAGTTGTAGGCTGGGCTAGTCCAAAATGCATCTTTTATTCATGCATTTCCCCTTGAAGTTTCTGAAAGAGGATTTGTTGGTCCTGTTGTCAACTTTTGGAATGTGCGCCTTTCAGGTGCAAAGTGGTGAGACATTGCCTTTGGTGTATGATCCTGCCGTTATCTCATCATACTGGGGAAAGCGTCCTCGGGCTGTCGCAACACGTATTGTTCAGTTACTATCTGTTGCTGGAGGTTTTCTATCTCAAATAGCCTGGGATGTGATAAACAAGAAAGTCAAAGAGGTGAGATTCTAACTGCACACTTGTGATTGCGCATCTGTAGATATTGCATTGAATCACATTGACTTGTTGGTCCAACCCTGATACTTGGTCCTTAGTGGAAAATATATCCGCAAGTTGCAATGTGTTGCAGTTTAAGGTGCTTCTTGTTAGTTAGAAGCAACAAGGTGTAACTCTGTAATTTTTTATAAGGAGTGATAAAAGTACAGGTGGCTCTACTAGATGCCTTTGGTATTCCAGTCACCATATCTTTGTACCAGTTCCCATCTGCCGCCCCCCCCGCCCCCCATATCATGCCAAGTCATAGAACCGATGCCTCGTGAAATTATGCGTCTGAAGCACAAGTTCCTACAAAACCTCTTATTCACTGCAATTATTTATTTGGCTTTGTCTTGTTTTGTTCTAGAATGAAGTTGCACGAGCCATTGAATTGCGGGAGATTGTAACCTCTTTGGGTCCAGCATATATAAAACTGGGGCAAGCATTGAGCATTCGACCTGATATATTGTCTCCTGCAGCAATGACTGAGCTGCAAAAGCTTTGCGATAAGGTAAATAGAGCGTGTCTCCTTGCTGCCAGTTCATATTTCCAAGTGAATAATGTTATATTTCAATTTTTATTGTCGGTATGACCGTTATGCCATTTAATCTAGCATTGGTTGCTTTACAGCCCTATATAATGATCCATCAACACCTGGATTCTACTTTTTTTTTTTTTTCTACTCACTGATTGGATTCTACTTGATTATATTGAAGGTTCCTTCATTTCCAGACGATGTTGCGATGGCCCTCATTGAAGAAGAGCTTGGTCGGCCTTGTAATGATGTATACTCCGAGCTTACATCCTCTCCAATTGCTGCTGGTAGGCTCTTGTCCTGTATTCTATTGTCTCAAGTTACTTTTCCTACTTCTTTTGGTTGTTTATTCTGTCTATATGATGTGGAGACCACTAGCAAATAGCAATCTCTCCCTCTCTCTTTTTTGCCATTTGTTTCCAAAGATAGTATCCGATGCTTGCCTATGTCATTGTGATCTATGATACTCACATATGGATATGGATACGGACACATATACAAGGATCAAGGATACGACTCCTCATTTTTGAGAATCTAGGACACAGATACGGATATGGGTGTCCTAATTTTTTATTAGATCACTTTTGAATCAATGAAATTGTCATTATTTTCGTCCCTTTATAGCATTTTTTTTTTATGGTGAGAAGCAAAAATATTAAAAGAACTATATGAAATGAAGGACTTTATAAGTAGGATATTTAGTCCGATACAGATACGTTGGACTAGTACAAGTATCCGGTATTATAGATTGTAATATTTTATCCATCCAGGGATTTAATCATGGTAATTCATAGTGGAGTGATGTTTTTTGTGCAGCATCATTGGGACAAGTATATAAAGGCCGTCTAAAAGAAAATGGGGACCTGGTGGCTGTTAAAGTACAGCGGCCTTTTGTGCTCGAGACTGTAACAGTTGATTTGTTTATCATTCGTAACTTGGGATTGGTTCTCCGTAAATTTCCTCAGGTAATTCATCAAAATTTCAAATTGAAGCAGTCACAGTTTTTCTCCCATCATTTACTTCTATTTTCCCCAGCCACTATAATCTGTAGTTAAGTTATGTTTTCCTTTCTCTCTACAGATCTCGATTGATGTAGTTGGACTGGTAGATGAATGGGCTGCTCGCTTTTTTGAGGAACTTGATTATATTAATGAGGGGGAAAATGGAACACGCTTTGCTGAGATGATGAGAAAGGACCTTCCTCAGGTGCTTTTCATTATTTAGTACTTTACCATTGTTGCAAAATTATACAGGCAATATCATATTAGTGATTCTTTAAAAGTATGCATTAATTCAGGGCAGCAAACCTCTGAAGTCTGACCCGTGGAATTCCTGATCTAGCCTCTTTCTTATGAGTACTCCTATCATTTTGTGCTCATGGGAAAGGTTCCTACATTCACTTTCTCATTCATTAGTTTGATAAGTTTTCCACCCGTACCTAGATGTAACCATATCAAAGGAGCTTCTTCAGGCCATGGATCAGTTCTTTTCCATCTAAAGATTTTTCTTTATTGGATTTTTGTGTTAATTTATAATCTTTCTTTTACTTATCGAAATATGCCTATATAAATACACATTATCTATGCATTATTGTGCTCCTATAGTATGTTATGTCAATTCGTTTTGGGAAATTCTGGATATTTCAGGTTGTTGTACCGAAGACATACACCAAGTATACCTCAAGAAAGGTCCTTACCACAGGATGGGTTGATGGAGAAAAGCTATCACAAAGTACTGAAAGTGATGTAGGGCAACTGGTTAATGTCGGAGTTATATGCTACCTAAAGCAGGTTTAACATTTATACATGGGAAATATAGATTTAATTCTTCAATTTTAGTTCTTTGTTTTAGACTCTTCTTTTTCTAACTGGTTACCATTTGGCTTTACAGTTGCTTGATACTGGCTTTTTCCATGCTGATCCACATCCAGGAAATATGATCCGCACTCCAGATGGGAAGTTGGCCATACTTGACTTTGGTAAAGATCCACTTTATAAGAGTATATTGTGAAGGAACATCGTTCTTCATGGTTTGCAGCATCATATATGCAATTTTTTTCAACATAATTTTTTTCTAGAAAAGTTTAGATGTTTTCAATGGGCATGTGAAGGTTCAAACATTGTAAGATTTTTGGGTTGGAATATGATGTGAACTAAATAGATGCTACACTAATTATTAGAAATGTGGTGTAAGCATCATGGTGGAGAGCTTACTTAATAAGTGAAACCAATCCAAGGGCATCTGATTGAAGCTTTATTTATTTATTTTGATATGACTTGGAACAAATTTGTATATGTGGAAATAGTCTGATCAATGACGCCTCTTCCACCCTGATTTTTGTCATGTTTATATTGTTCATTATGTACAACTTCTCGAGATTACAATGAATAATAATAATAGTAACAGTAATAAAAATAATAATAAGGTGTAGCTTGGATTGGAACCACATGGATCCAAAGCCATTTAGATCTGTGGATCCAGGTCCAGATTCAATTAAGGATCCAAGGGAGCCCAGGTCCAAAATTCTTCCAGTAAGAATTAATCAGACACATGTCTTGTTTGATCCAATTATCCAAACCTACAAATTCAAATTCTAGTCCCAAGTCCTAATTCAAATTCAAACAGGAATTTTTATAAAAAAATATTTTTTTATCATCAATGGGCATATTTTCAAACTGAAACAAGCATATTAGGGTTTGAATTTGAACCCAGGTCTCAATCCACAAAGGGCCTATTAGAGTCCAAGTCTCTCAACTATTAGTCTCTGATTGGCCATGTTCGTGGGTTTGGATCTTGTCCACTGAGGAATTTGAGACATGGATTAGCGTTTTAATATGTTCTGCCAAACCCGAGTCCATTTCCAGCTGGACGGACTCTTTAGACCTGGGCTCAATGGAGGCCCATTGGCAAGATTCATTATATTAATGAGGCAGGTTATTTATGTCATTCTTTTCTTTATGTATATCAGTAAAAAAAAATTTGCAGGTTCATTCTTGGGGAGGATTGTAACATCTTTGAGCTTTAGATCAGACGTAGTGGCTTTTGAGTTTACTGCAACTTACCTAACAAGTGCCCAAACCAATGTTGAATGCTCTTTTCCCATCTAATGGTGGATATGAATTATGCAATGAATCTTATTCTTGTTCAGTTTATTTCTCTTATACCTCGAGATTGGCCCTTATTTTCCCCTTTTCTTTTCTATTTTTGCTCTCCTGTTTGGTGTACTTCTCTTATGCAGATTTTTCTTTTATGTATTTTTAGTTTCATCTTAGTTGAATCTTTACCGTTATTGATCCTAAAATGTCAACATTATTATTGTTTTTTACCAATTGCCAGGATTGAATCATTTGAATGATTTATCATGAAGTTACATCTGCTTACTTTTATCACTTATGGTAGTGTTTTGTCTCCTTCCTTGCCACTTCTGTACTATAGTGTGGTGAAATCAATGGTTTGTTTTTCATTAATCCATTCATGCTAAGGGAGGTCTTCTTATGTTAATATTCATGACATTTTAGAGTCATTACAGGGAATGATATTGTTGAAATGTCTGTGATTTAACTCCCTTTTGGACTGCTTTGCTATTATATTATTCATTTTTTTAGTACTAAAATTGAATGTTCTAATGATGTTGCAGGCCTTGTGACAAAATTAACAGATGATCAAAAGTATGGAATGATTGAAGCAATTGCTCACCTTATTCATAGGGATTACCCAGCTATAGTAAAAGATTTTGTCAAGCTTGATTTCATCCCAGAGGGAGTTAATTTGGAACCTATTTTGCCAGTTCTTGCCAAAGTTTTTGATCAGGCACTTGAAGGGGGAGGGGCCAAAAATATTAACTTTCAGGAGCTTGCTTCAGATTTGGCTCAAATAACATTTGATTATCCTTTCAGAATACCCCCTTATTTTGCTCTAATTATCAGAGCAATTGGTGTTTTGGAAGGCATAGCTTTGGTTGGAAACCCGGATTTTGCCATTGTGGATGAAGCGTATCCATATATTGCCCAGGTATACCACACTATGCATGTTCCCTATTTATTTAATGTCGATGTCGTTATTGGTTAACCAAACTCGCCTATTGAGACTCATACCTGAGACAGTTTGAGGGCTTGTTTGATTTGGAGAATTCAGAGAATTCCGTAATGCTCTTTTTGGGATTTTCCCTGCTACATGGAAGAGCACTTAAAAATCTGGAATTCTGAGAATGCCAAAGGGTTAGAGTGAGAATTCACTTAGAGTGAAAATTCAAGTGAATTCCAGCCACTATAGTGGAGTCCGGCAACCATGTGGAGAATTCTACAGATAATCTCTGACAGGAACGTAGAATTCCCAATGGTGGAACTCCCATCAGAAGTTCTAGCAACCAAACAGGCCCTGAAAATGCTCGTTACTTAGAGGTGAAAATATGTAAGTTATATAAGAGATGGTATCCACATTCTCATGCTATATGAAGCCACTGTACACAGACCACTGATTTCATCCCTTTTTTTTATTATTATTATTATAACGGAGGGTGTCCCAGCCCTTTGGGCCAAAATAATCCCTACGGGCCCGGAGGGAGCCAGGTAAATCCCCTGTGGCCCCAGTGTGGTAGTGCAGTTTCGAACCCACAACCTCTAGGTGCAAACCGTGGTCGTAGGCCAACTGAGCTACGCCTCGGGGTTCGAAATAGACCAGTGATTTCTGTCTAAAATGTTTGTTTTTGGAGATGTAACAAGTAGTTGTTTTTCATCTGGATGAGTTGCATGTTTTGAATATGCATGGAGCAGTTTCTTGTAATAACTAGGGGTTGCTAAACCAAAAGAAAGCTGACATGGATTGACAAATCGAAATGGAAGTGAGCCTTTTACCATGAAGAGACCCTGCAACTATAAGTATTAGCTGCATTTCATAGAACCATTGAATATAAATGTCATTTATGAATCTCTCTCTTTAAACTATTGATATTTCAAGCTAAATTTCTCCATGTGAAACCTTCATAGATTTTGGTGGTAGTAGTTTGACATTGCTTGTGTTTACCATAAGATACATTTTGTGATGAACAGAGATGTTGAGTTGCTTAAGCGTTCCACCTAGTGATTGTGTAGGTTAAATTTAAATGAAAATCGAAATTTTATTTTGTTGGTTGCTACCATCCAAAGTTTGATTAGCATGCTATTGTCGAGATCTCACTTTTTAACTACATTCTTTCAAGAATAAATAGTATATTTTTCCTTTCCTTCCAGAGACTCCTGACGGATGAATCCCCGAGGTTGAGGAGTGCTTTGCGTTACACCATATATGGAAAGTCTGGAGTGTTTGATGCTGAAAGATTCATTGATGTCATGCAAGCCTTTGAGAATTTCTTAACTGCTGCCAAAAGTGGAGGCGGTGAGGGCATGAATGGGAATATGGCTGAACTTGGAATTTTACAAAATCAAACAGGGAATTTCCTTCCTGGATTTCAATTAATTCCATCTCAGCCAGAGAAGCCAGTTCAAACAAGGGCAGCTTTGGCATTTCTGTTGTCTGACCAGGGAAATTTTTTCCGGGAATTTATTCTAGATGAGGTAATTCTGGAAAACCATAATGGTGAATGGATCACTTGAGGGAAAAGTAATAGACTATTGTCTACATTTAGTATTAAGCATCAAATACTGGCGTAGTTCAAGATCCATGGCATCTTTAATGCAGTTTATTCTGTGTTTACGAACAAATACTCTTTCATTCTTGAAATTACTCTGGTCTTTTTCTAGACTTTTTATTGCAAGTATTTGCTTTTTTGGTGGTTGTACATTAATTTCTACAACTCTGATTTAGTTGCTCTGTTCTTTTTTACTGACCCAAAGCCTCTACATGGTGGACTTTGTTCTGCTGACTTGTCCCAAATATGCTTTTAAATTTTGATAATTACTGGTATGGTGTGCTGCTTTGGTCAGGTTTGGTATATTATGATTCTAACTGCTGGTTTTTACATATAAAGCAGATTGTAAAGGGTATTGATGCTTTATCAAGGGAGCAGTTGGTACAAATAACTACAGCCTTGGGGATTGGTAATTCGACCCCAATTTTCAGCATGGTTCCTACTTTTGGGCGTCTCAGGCCTGCAGGGTTGCTACCTACCATCACAGAGGAAGACAAAGTTATACTGAACAATGTCCAAAAGGTTGTTGAATTCCTCACCCGTGGAGGTTCAACGTCCACAATAAATCAGGTGTGTTTAGACTCTGTATCCACTAAAAGATATTGCTCAATTTGACCCTTTTAGGACCTGTGGCTTTTCAGCTTTCATTGTGGCATTTTCCTCATAAGATTCCTTGAGGACTTGCTTGCATTTGCTTTATACCAGTTAATAATTTTGAAAATGCAGTAGAAATATTCTGAGGAACTTTTAGCAGTGTAGATGCTGTAAGAATAGATTTGGAAGTTCTTTTTTTAACTTTTTCCTTATCATTAAGATAGCATTACAGGATTGATGTTTGACATCTGTGTTGTGGGCATTGGCAGGATGTAGATGTCACCCAGGTTATCCGGGAGCTACTTCCAATATTGCCAGGCATATCAGCAAAAGTGCTTCCCGAGGTGCTCAGTCGATTGTCTTCGCGGGTGTTGGCACGCTTAATCCGGGATACCTTTTTGTAGTGAATTCTTTTTTTCCGCTAACATATCAAGCAGCTTGACTCTACAGCAAATCAGGAAGCCCACCCCATTTTATTGTATGTAAAACAATATTTCACATATCAAAAGGTTACCATGTAAATTACAGGAAGTTGAGAAGCACCAGCCTCATTGTAAATGGGTTTTTTGAATAGAATAGAGCTCAGCTCAGGGAGGTGCAAATTTCTCCTCTTAAAGTTTGTATCAATGGCTGACTCATGGAGAGATGTGTAACTCTGTGTAAGCTCCTCGATAGGATACTAACAAACTAACAAATGATCTTTCTTGGGTGGTTGTGGGACTCATACCATTGTGCAGACTGAAGCTATCCCTATCCACCTTATCCTCTTTGACATTGGATGCATGGTGCCGTATTCCAAGTACTGTATAAACAACAAAAGCCCATGCTTCAGATTCAAGGTTGGCAATGCAAGCATTGGTATTTGAACACTCAAATGCATGTGGAGTAGCTACTGGTTGGTGACCCACCTGGAAGAGGCAACTTATTGTGTAAAAGTTACTGCTCATCTCCATTGGACAGTGAAACAGGATTTTGGCCCCTGTGAAAAGATTGCTCCATTTCTTGTGAAGTGTTGGGTATCTTCATATTTGGGGTTTTTATTCTTTTTTGGGATAATATTTGAGGAATTGGTGGATAAAAATGAACAGGTCTTTTACATAATTTCATTGTTTTCAAAATATTGGTGGTATTAGCAACCAAGCCACTGATAGATGACTTGGTGGATATGAATGAAGGTTATTTCAAATGTTACAAACATATACCCATCATGACAAACTACTGTACCATGTCATGTCATTCCCGATAAGATTTATATTCATCTCGAATTTGGTTGCATTTGTCCAAATTTATTAGTGTATGTACTTGTTGCTTTTAGCCTTCCCTGGTTCCTCCACAACCGTTTATATAATCACGCAAATTTTTTTGTCAAAATATAATCATGCAATTAGAACTCATAGGAAAGAAGTTGATAAAGTGTAAGGTTTTTCGCTTAAAAAAAAAAAACACTCAGGATTGAATGGAATCTGTACATAGCAATCAATTCCCAATGGATGTTCCCCATCCATCTAACTTTAATGTGAATTCGTTTAGCTCCATCCAACTGCTTTTGGTAAAAACAGTCTTTTCCTTTCAATGTTTTGATATCCAGAAGCGGTTTCAGGGAAAGAATAAGAATAAACTCATCCATTTCTATCGGTTGCATCGAAATAACCAAAATCTTAAAATTGAAGGAGAAAATGGAAAAAGTTCTTTCAATGTGAATGATAATTACAATGGCGTGATTTGTTTCAATGTATGAGCAACTCCATAGCCCCTCCCTACAGCTACCTGTCAATTTATTGCATGCCCAATTCTCTATTGGTTATCAGACCTCTGGAAAAATTTTGCGAAGGTCTCTTACACATGAAACTAGTAAAGGACCCTTCAACTGATTTCCCGAAGCATTCTCTCTGTGAAGGTTTCATTTTATAAACCCTCCTCCCTTTTGTCCTTGCAACATACGGACCACTTTACACATCAATTGTCCTTCAACAAATTGATGCTGTCTTCCAACCAACCAATCCAAAATACAATGCCAAATGAAATATCTCCTAGGTAGGAGGTGAAAAACATCACAGTATGCAATTTTGGTAAATAACAAAATAGAATAACCATTTGGGTTGCCATTTGTAATTAAATGAGGGTGGCAAAATGGAAGGATAGAATCCCTGATTTATGAACATCATAGAAACCCTAGGATAGCAGAAGAATCGCCTTTCTGATAATTGCTGACGTCCATGCTTGTGCAAATGCACTTTTGACTCTTTATTTTCTCACAGATCACAACATAAAGATAACAATGCTTTCTATGAAATTTCTAAGTGAAACTTAACCAAATCATTGCCGTAGTATCAGATCACAAGTGCACATTAGCATTGGCAGGCTCCAGCTAAGGCTAATTTGAAGGCAATCCCTATGGTTTCTAGCATCAGCTGCACATCTTTCACATTTATCACTGAAAATATAAAAAAAGAAAATGGAAACAATCAATTAGAGTTAACAAAAATTACAAGCCCAGGGCTTTAGGAGGTTCAAGTGGGTCATTCAGATATACACTGTTGGGACCAAAAAGTCTCATTTGAAAGAAGGTCTACAATAACTTTCTCAAATCTTTTAGCCCCTGATCCAGGTCTTAGAACATTAGCATCTCCCCATACTGTGCATGGGTCATCACCCTCACCCAAACACCACCCACCAGGCACAATCTTCCCAGGACTGCGATTCAAGACCTCTCTATCGATGCTGTCGAGAACTGGATCATCACTAGAGAATTGTGTTCCAAAGGCTGCTCCACTCTCGATCATCTTTTCAAAGTCATCCAAACCAAGTGGTCTTGGGTCCCTTTTTGGGGGATTGTCCCACGAAACATAGTGCATGTTGTAGTTCACAGTAGTCTTATTAAATTCTCGAGAATTGCATACTGTGGTGTGAAAGTAATTGGCATGAGATGAAGGTGTGTTTGAGTAGTACATCAAAAGAGTCCTTGGGAAATTGTCTGAACCCAAGATGCAGAACTCCACAAACTTCCGACTTAGAACAACAGAAGGGGAACCTACGGAAAGGACATGCATTAATCTGGGAATCTGATCCTTCTATTTCCTTACATAAATGAAAAGACAGGGTAAAAAAATCTGAAAATGAAAGGGCAAAGAAATCTGATTACTGAACACTAAAGATACAAAATGCTATTTTGTGGGAAAGTGACATCTTTATCAAAACTGTTCTGCTTATTTTGTTTATATGATAGTCTTTTTATACAATGAATTTTTTTTAAGGATGGTTATCTGTAATTAGAGCATATGGAAGCAACATGTCAGTGTTAATTACATACAGGAATGCTTACTTCTGGTGGCACTCGATGTCAATTGATTTGAACCATCATTTTAGTCAAGTACACTTCATAGGAAAAAGGGCAACAATCACAAACATTGGATGTTCTGCATGAAGGATTAATGCATAGTGATAAATGATCATTTGATTCAGACAAGAAATTGCCCACTCCATCAGGGCAACTAGACAATTATTAAAAAAAAAAATGAATTATTTGTTTATTTTTTAATAAAGGGAACCAGAACAACTTTCATCAGTCACATAATGATAACCTCAAAAGTCACTCCAGTTTGGGGAATCTGCATATTAATAAAAAAAAAATTATTCCAATCATTTATTAAATTTCTATTATGTTTCTCGGCAATGAAAAGGCAACATATGGAACTTGGAACTATAAAACAAAGGGGCAGTTCTTCCAAGATATTTCAGAAAGAGAATGCACGCACACCCATGCAAGGATTTCTTCTTTTTTGTTGAGGAAAAAAAAAAACACAACAACAATAACCCACTTATTAGTAAACAATAAAACTTAACCAAGAACATCATTTTAACTAACATGCCACCTCCTCCCACATATTTCTTGTACATCTTTAAAGACAATTTGAATGGAGCATCTGCTTCTAGCAAGAAATAGTTTAATAGAATATTGACTAATATTTCGCACAGACAGGAACATTTACACAAGTAAATGCACCAACTCCTTGTATACTCAACAACTGCAATCTGTTAATCATAGAGGGTCTTTCTCTATCACAGAATTCTTTAAGTTAATTCAGTAAAACCTACACTCCACGCAACTCCACACATTTTCATACTGAAATCCAAGAAATTCCTAGGAAAAATTATTTTTTATTAAAGGGGTGACAAGTGAAGGGCCAAGAGTGGAGATCTACAAGGGACCATTAAACTTCCCCTCATATTTTTAGATTCAGTTTCATGGGGAAATGGAGATCTACAAGGGACCATTAAACTTCCCCTCACATTTTTAGATTCAGTTTCATGGGGCAATGAGATCTACAAGGGACCATTAAACTTCCCCTCATATTTTATTAAACTTCCCCTCATATTTTTAGATTCAGTTTCATGGGGCAAAGGGCGTTGAAGAGCTTGTCGGTTTTCAGATAGTAAGCTATAGAAATGTTTATGCAATATTCACTCATTTCCATCTCCAGTACCCATTTACCCATAATCAATTCTGTTAACCAGCTAAGTAACAGTAACAAATTACTAGCAAAATATCTATAGCTTAAACAACATTGGATACAATCCTAGATAGCTAAACAGCCACAGATCCTAACCTGTGAATATCCTGTAAGCATTTGGCAACTCCCGCTTCTGCGTGGCATAGAACACATCGCTCCTCGCAGAAAGATAAAGGCCAGGATCAACAATAATTGGCTTAATTCTCCTGGATCTGAAAAACACCAATCAAATTCTAAAACTCATTATACTATTCCAATAGACAAAAAAAACCCAATCACAAAAACAATTTAAAATGTCCATACTCTCTCCAACCAATGCGACTGCTATGCTGGATGAAATTGAGATCCCTTGGAAGAAACGACATCACATGAAGCAGATCTACAAACCCATCATAACCCATATAAAAAAAAATTAAAAATGTGATCTTTGGCGAATACAAGCAGAATCACAAACCCATCAAAACCCTTATCAAAAAAATGTGATCTTTGAGGAAAAAAAGCAGATTCACAAACCTACCACAACCCAAATTAAGATTTCAAAAAAAAAAAAAAAAGTTTGAATCTTTTTCTGAGGAATAAAATCGAACCATCTTGATTGACGAGGGGGTAATCACGGGCGTCGAGATTGATGAACCAGTCCCAACTAGGGTGGAGGCGGAGGAGGATGGCGGCGCCGTGGAGGGTGGAGGAGAGGGCGGAGGATCCCCGTTGGTTGGCGAAGTCGGGGCGGCCGACAACATCAACATTGCCAGCGGCGCGGAAGACTGAGACGGAGCGGACGGCGACGGCGAGGCTGCGGCGGAGGGTGTCGGGGGCGGAGAGATCGAGGTGGAGGAGGTAGCGGTTGTTGGGGTGGTAGATGGAGAAGAGAAGGCGGAGGAGGCGGTCGGAGTCGGAGCCGGAGCCGGAGAGGAGGTAGGCGATGGAAGGAGGAGGAGAGGAGGAGTTGAGGCGGAGGTGGTGAAGGTGGGGGTCGGAGGGAGAGGGAGGAGAGCGGCGGGAGAAGGAGAGGATGAAGAAAATGGAGACGAGACACGTGGCTAAAAGATAGAAGAGGGTTTTGGTCTCCTTGGAAGAAGAAGAAGAAGAAGAACCCTGCATTTCTTCTTCTTCCTTTAGCTTCTGGTTTTTAGGGTTTCAGACATGAAAGATTGGATTTTTATTGTTTTGTAGATGAAGAGAGAAAGGGAGGAACTGATCAACAGACAGAGGAAGAGAGGGGGAGGAACTGCCAGCCCGGTTGATTGGGTTGGGTCATGGTGATTATTGTAGAGTAATGTGAAAGGGTTGATCCGAATCTGACCTGGTTGCTAATTGGGTTTGAAAGTGTTGGGCCAAACTAGGAATGAAGATGTGTCACCCAATTGTTGAATGTTTTATGGATCTTAATGGTTAAAGAGCAAGTATGAACTATATTTGTGAAATTTGTTTTGGTCGTAATTTTGGTCTAACCTACAAAATGAAATATTTTGATATTTCAGTCGTAATAATTTTTTTTAAAAAAATTAAAATTTAATATATTTATATGAAAGATGCTCCTATATGAATATAAATATATATATATATAATATAAATTATACATGTTTCTTAATTTACTTATTAAGAAAAAAATTGTAAAAAATTTGCAAAAAGCCGAAATGGATCGGAATGGACAATAAGAATAGACTTAAATGGGCCAAAATAGATAAAAATTCATACCGGAATGTTTTGATCCGAATCCCGTTTCAACTGAAAGACAAGAACAAAAAAGTTGTGACCATTCTAGCCCAAATGAAACGAAATTAAATACTATATATGGAACATATGGAAAATATTCTCCGGTTTAGAGAACTACGAGTGCAATCTAGTGAGCCCTACTTGGGCCCACTTTTCGCCCACTTTGATAGTCTTTTCACTGGATCAGTTTCTATGAAAAGCTGGTAAATCGAGGCTCAGGAGGTCTGCCCACATGTACCCTCCTCTAATTAGCAAACTTGCATGTAAATTAAGAGAGCCGCATGAGTTGACTATATATAAGCTATTTCAGTCTCCTTTTATTTCCCTCCATCCCATATATAGATTTGCTTTTCAATTGGGTGGTGATTTGCACAATCTTTTGTATTACTGATCATATGCCTTAATTCCATTATCAATCATGCACTCAATGTGATGGGTGGGACCCAATTTTATTACAGCAAAATTTGAGAATATCTTAGGGAAGGATGACATTCATCTTTAATATTAGGATTAACACTATGTGGGCCCTGTTATATAACCAGAGAAGATGTAATTCATCTTGAACGATCGTTATCATCTCCATCCATGTGTGCCCCACTATATGATGGATTGATGGATTTAAATTGCGGGCTTTGAATACCTACATCATGTAATAACAAGGACACAGTAACGTTATCCACTTGTCTCCATGCTTGCAATGTGTGGCCAGCAGCAGTACATGTAGTTTGGTTTTGGTGGGTTCTGCCACTTCCCTCTCTCATTTCCATGTCCATGGCTTTCATGGCTGCTTCTACTTCTTCCTTCCCAATCACCTCAGCCCTTGTCTATGTATCATCTTCTCAGGGTCCGTATCTATCTATCTATCTTTCTATCTAGCTTTGTATCTCCTTCTTCCTTTTCTTTCTTGTTTTGAGGCTTTTGCATTGAATTCTGGCAGAGAAGAGCTCCAAGTCGGTTAAACTGAGAGATGATTGGAGGAAACGCTCAAAACCCATTCCCCCAGGAGGAGTCTATCCTGCCAAAGACCACTGCAGGTTTGTTCCTTTGTTGCTCCTTTCACTTCTGAAGGATAAAAGAAAAAGAAAGAGAAATTCGTGAAGTTTTGATCTGGGTTGTTCTAATTTCACTTCTTTTGCAGTCTTTGCGGCCTCTGCGATACATATTACATTGCCCATGTTAAGAAAGCCTGTGCTTTCCTTGGAGATGGCATGTCCAGGATTGAAGTAACACCCCTCTCTCTCTGTGTTTGTGTTTTCTGATATTACGTACTTTTCTTGGCTGTAAAAACGCAATCTTTTTGGATGCTTATGTTTGTTTTCATGAAAAGTTCAGGAATTTTTAGGCTTTTTTTCTATGATATAGAAGAAAATTACCCATTTCAGGTTTCTCATAGATGTTAGTAAAAACAACTTGAATGATTCACTGCTTCTTAGACTCAGTATGGTATAGAATATAGCAGCTGTAGAGCAAAATCAAACATGAATAACCACTTGAGATACAGGCTTTAGTGTGGAATAAAGTGTCTGTCAGAATCTAAATTCAGATTTTACTAATTCAAATGCCAATGAGCGTGAGATTAAGAGAAGAGCTTGTCACTCTGTTTTAATCCAATGTGTGCATTTCCTTATCCATATTGTTTCATTTCCGCTTTTTAATAGTTATTCTTACCAGAGTCTTTGTATTAGGGGTTAGAAGATGTTGTCCATGGCAGAGGGAGGAAAGCGGGCTCATCGGATGAGATGTACTTTGGGGTCCATGAAGAGTTGCTATACGCTCGGAAAACTAAGCCTGTTGAAGGTTTATCAATCTTTCCCATTAATTTCATTGTTGTGCTGCAGTTAATTTAGATTTAGTTATTACTGAAAGCTTTTGTTTATATCTAATTAATTAACTAGGAAAGAAGCATTAACTATATCCAAATATTAAATCTTTTATGTCTGCAAGATTTATACTGAGCAATTTTCCCTTGGTACTTAAGAATCATTATCTCTTGACACTTGGATGTTGGTCTTCGAATTTTAACTGTAGGAGCACAGTGGACAGGAATCGTAACAACCATTGCGGTAGAAATGCTGAAAGCAAACATGGTAGAAGCGGTTGTTTGTGTACAAAGGTATTAGTGCAAATGAATTCTTGTACCCCATAAGATAAAGATCTCTGCTTATGAGCTATTCAAACTCTGAAGGTATCTTTCCTGAGTGTTTTTTAGTATGAGAGCATTTGATTATTTCACTGTTGTGATCTCTGCAGTGACCCAGATGATAGACTTACTCCGAAGCCAGTTTTAGCCAGGTGTGTTGATTCGAATCTGAGTTTGAACTGAAATGTTAGATTTTCATATAAAAATTCTTAGTATATTCTTCCATTGTTTCATCACATACTTCTCCTTTCTTTATGAACACTTGATGTTGGTTATCCTACTAAACGTCTTTTTATTTATTTTTTGATGAACTAATGCATTCTTTTTTCCTTTTTTGCTAATAGGACACCGGAAGAAGTTTTTGCAGCAAGAGGTGTTAAGCCAACTTTATCTCCTAATCTGAATACGCTTGCTCTTGTTGAGGTATTCAATTCTTTACATAGTAGAGGCATCCAGTGCTCTCTTTTCTATGCATGTATTTATGTTTGAATGTATCTATCTTAATACCGGTATTATACTTATATATTGTAGCACTTTGTGCGGCTCATTGGTCCTGAGGTTGGACTTTTTGGCTACTATGAGAGTCTGGATCCTTTCAGTGTATTTAAGTTCTAATGGTTCATATCTTCAAAGTTTGATAGATAAGAATGTTGGATATAGCTTATTTTAGAGTACAATGGTAAAACTCTTAAATCCGAATAGGATCAGATGAGAATGATGATGATGATGATAATCCTCATCTTCAAATTTCGTATTAATGCCTCTGATTATTTGCCCAATACTTAATGTTGGCCAGCCTGAATTAATTAGAATGCTTAGTGAAAGTGTAGAATTTGATGGAGTCCTTGAGGACCGAAGGCAGAAGAAGATGTTTGATCTGGAACAAGGTGAAGAATAAAACTATGAAAAGCTTTAGGATGAGTAATAACTCCATTCCAATGATCATACACTAGAAGAGATAAAAATCTATGTGAGGCCTCTTGTCTCTCACTAGAATGTCCCCAAACTTGTGTTATTCTTAACCTAACAAGAAACTACTACCAATGCAAAGAATACAAGTATAAAAGAATGGACAAACATTCTCAAACTTATTTCTCATGTTATTTTAATTATGACATTGTTGATTTGTTTTTAGCGATAATGTTATGACAATAGAAATTATCTATTTCTTCCCACTATTTAAAAATGATTACAGTTTTATCTTATTTTCCATACAACAGGCTGCCGGTGTAAAACGTCTTCTGTTCTGCGGTGTTGGTTGCCAAGTGCAAGGTATAATCTGTGCTTCATTAGGATCTCGTTTTTATGTATGGAAAGCTTGCTTCATTGTGACTTCTACTATTGTAATGCAGAGTGATTTCTTAAACTGCAGCATTAAGATCCATAGAGCACCACTTGGGTTTAGAAAAGCTCTATGTTCTTGGCACCAATTGTGGTAATTATGTGCTCTCATAATGATCTCTTGATAGCATCACTTGTTCATTTGTGGGGTATAAATGAAATGTACTTAGGTAAAATCATCCATAATTATATATCTCCATTGCTTGTTTAGAGTGTTGCATTCATGAATATATAGCTCTTGCTGAACCAGGCAGCATATCAAAACTACTTTACTAATAATTTGGTCTTTAATTCTTAGTGGACAATGGAACTCGAGAGGGACTAGAGAAGTTTTTGAAGTCTGCGAGCAGTGATCCTGAAACAGTTTTGCATTATGAATTCATGCAAGATTACAAGGTTATAATAATCACCAGATCTTTAATTCTGTACGCAGTACTCACTTTATGGAACCTTTCAAACTCTTTTAGTGGTTGAATCATAGGAAAATATCTGTGGATTGGTAATTTGTGGATATGTTGCTCTTCATCACAAGTTGACTTGTCTCTTTCACTGGAACATTAATCTCTTAATGGCTTGAGATACTCAAATCTTATTTTTAAATGTTAATATATCAAGTTTGTTAAAGGAGTAACATTAATCTCTTAAAGGTTTGAGATACTCAATCATCTTTTTCTTATTTTGACATGATAATATATCATGTTTGTTAAATGCGTCACAGCTCTTGGTTTGGGGTCTCTGGGATTCCTGAAGTGTCTATTTTATGGTTTGATGATATGATTTTGTGAGTTGTCTCAGGCTTCCTTTTGTTGGGCTCAATACGTTAGGTAGAAGATGAGGATTGAGGCAAAGAGCAATGCACAATTATATTGTCATTCATTTTTGTAGGATGGCTTCCTTTGAAAATCTGAAGTTCAGTGGGAATCCATTTGGAGTGAGAATTTGGTTCTTTAGAAATCCACAGAGGTTCCCGCAGCAAACTGACCAAGAGGTTATGGTGCTATTAGTGACACTCAAGTTGGAACATGGGGTGCTTAAATAGAAGAGCCATAACTAGGTTGGGTTGGACCCAACCCTAAAAATACCATGTCCAGGTCAAAGTCTAGACTCAACAACAGGTAAAGTCCAGGTATAGGGTGTGAGACCTGACATTCCTGAATGCTGGTGAACCGATGCTTAGTATTATAATGATAGATACTATATTATGCATTGTCTTTCAAAAATTAATAAATCTACCATTCTATTTTATAATTTTTAAATGTGATGTAGGTTATAACTCGTGGACCCCATGAATCATATTCAGTTTTAAGTTCATGCATGGCTTGATCCAAACCAGAAACATTTAGAGCCTTACATGGCCTGGGTTGTAGAGACTTGTTAGTATTAGTGATTTTTGCTTAGTTGTCATCCATTCAAGACCCTATTTTCAGAAGACTTTCCAATTGACTACTGAAGAGTTGTGCTCCATTATGCGTTTGGACTTTGGAGCACATATGGTTTGCATGCATGGAGGAACAAAACACTCTATGATGTTTATCTTTAGCTCATAACTCAGATGATGGGGCAAAAGATATAACCTCAACCACCCACACATGCACAACGCACACACATGCATGTAGCTCTATTTTTAGCTAGACACTACTTGAGAATACCTTTAGCTAGGTACTACTTCATAAAATCACACTTTTCTTTGATTATTCAATAATGTGACACTCATCATTATCATTGGTAGTTAAGTTTTTCTTCATTTATACAGCATGTCGATTTCTAATGTTAAGTCTCTTTGATTATGAAATAAGGTGATATTCATCAGGATGTTCATAGTTTTTTATATTTCATTTAGATTGTTTTCCTTTAATAGGTGCATCTGAAGCATTTGGATGGCCATATTGAAGAGGTACATTG
Organism: Litsea cubeba; assembly: GCA_012931725.1. NCBI lineage: Eukaryota > Viridiplantae > Streptophyta > Magnoliopsida > Laurales > Lauraceae > Litsea > Litsea cubeba. Next base: position 1,564,357 of record CM022952.1, on the reverse strand, counting down.
GCACTCTAGGTCGTCTTTTATTTATGCAGACTTACATTCTATGACTTGCATATTCTTCATTCAACAAAACTTTTGTTTAAATCAGGTTCCTTATTTCTGCCTTCCAGCTAATGAGTTAGTTGATGTTATTGCGCCATCTTGCTATAGGTAATCACCTTTCTGAAAGAAAAAAAATCTTGTGATAGGTGATTCTTATCCTTTAACTTATTTTAGATTTGTCTGGTCCCCCTTAAATGATGCATGGAAATCAGAGTGACGTTGGCAATATGTATTTCTTGTAAATGTGCAAACACTGGATATTACTACTGTTGCTCACTCTCATTTACCTCTTAATTTCCAGTTTGTTGCTGTGAGGATTTTGTATTGGTTTGACAAGTTACCACAATGTCTCTGTATATTTATTATAATGCCTTAGATTGACTCAATTCATGTCTTTGTCATGCAGCTGCTTTGACTACACAAATGCATTAGCGGTAAGTTCACTTTCTATTTAGTTTTACTGCTAGGTCACCTTGTAAGAATTCCTGGGCTCTACATCCGTTTGTATACATCCAATCAATTTTCTCAATGTGTTACCAAACTATTTACTGTTTTTTTTTTTTGGTAAAAAAACGAACTATTTAGTACTTTTATTGATGATGCATTTCTTACATTTTATGTTCCAGAAAGTTGCTCCAAATATGTGTGTTGGTTTTTTACGCTCTTTTGTCCATGTCGCACTTTTGTTATCGCTATATGAGGTTGCTTAGATTCTAGAAGGATTAGTAGTGGTTAATCATGTGCTGGTTGCACAAATTACCAAGGGTATTTTGAATTGTTAAGTTTGAGCTTTTGAGGTATAGAGTAGTCGAAAAGTATAGGAGAAACGTTCACTCATGTAATATTTGGACTTATATTATATGTAGACTAATGCATTTCCATGTGGTTAGAAGATGGATTATTGCAAAATGAATGGACAACTATGAGATTCATGAGAACTTCCTTAGTGGAATATATATTTTAATAAAAAAATTCCTATTATATATTTTCAGTGAATGATTTAGTCTGCTTCCTGCAAATCTCCAGGACTTGGTGGTAGGATACATGGGTGTGCCCAAATATGCAGGAGTAAGCATGACTGAACATCCTCAATATATAACTGTGAGGTGAATATTACTGTTTGACATCTTGCAAAATATATATATTTTATATTTATCTGTTTTGGCAGTTCATCACATTGGTTTCTCGGTTCATTATGTTAAAAACCCTGTTTCACAGTGGCAGTTAACTATCTTTGACTTTATTTTGCTGATAGATGAAACTTCCTTCTTTTCGAATGGCAGAAATGAGCGTGGAAGGGAAATGCTCAGCCTTGTAGAACATCTTTTAGAGATCACCCCTACAATTAGCAGTGTATGCATGTTTGTATTTTATGTGATTGATGGTTAGCTGATTGTACTTTTATGGAACTTCATATCAATTGAGTGAAGCAAGGGTGTCAACATGGAATATGAATATTATTTCAGGGTAATCGGCGTCCATATGTCATGGAGACTGTCAAAGCTGATGATCAAGCGAAATTAGGTGAGGGCATCGCAATTGCATATGATCATATCTTGTGACTTCTGTCTTATTATTTTTAGCTTCGGGGTTTTAATAGTTCAAGAAAAGAGAATTTATGAGGCCTGTTGCTTCATAAAATGTGTAGTTCCTTGAGTTTCCCATTTCAGGGGACATGTAGAACATTTCTTGCAAGGGCCCTACAAATGACCCTGATCAAAAGAGCTGCCCTGTTGGACCTCTGGCCTTTTCCTCTTTTTTTTTTTTTGGATCAGGAACAATAAACAATTATACCAAGAAACCTCTGGTTGGACCATCAAACCAGGGGCCCGATTTGTTGAAAATAGGAATGCTTGGGAACTATTAATTTGGTGAGGCATAGGATCTGACAATTTCTTTCATGTAAAATTGTAGAGCCAAAAGGAAATGGCTACTGAATTCAGATTACATTTCGAAGCCCTCTGGTTAGTGACTGGTGGCTCACTTTCATGCATCATATTCATGGTTCACAAGTGGATGGGCGTCTTCTTCTTGGCCCATCCGGCAGTGAATCCCACTGCTGTTTTTTAAGTGGTTTCTAGTGAGAGAGAACATTTGATTCCTCACATGATTAACAGATGGGTTTATTTCAGGGAAGGGTCCGTCGGAGCCAGCTCCAAAGTTTGTTGGTAATTTGATTGCTTTTCTATTGAACTTGGTAAGCATACATCATGGATTGTTTAAAATTTTTACAGTTCTTTATGGATCAGTTATGGAAAGAATGTTTCTTCATCAATGTGATTAACTTACTCATTGCAGATTGGTCCGAAAGGTCTGGAATTCGCCCGATATTCTTTAGATTACCATACACTACGCAACTATTTACATGTGCAGCGGTATTGGGGAAAACTAAGGTATGTTACTGTCCCCACTGTGAGGAATATTGATTTTTTTTTTTTGGTAACTAATGTCATCTCTTTCATGGAAACAGAGCTGATCAGCACATGCCATCTTATGCCAAGAAGATTGTGGAAATGTACAATGAGAATGGCGAAATCAACAAGATACTTTCCAATAAGTGATTTACAACTGATTCAGGGGGCACCTCCATGGCTCAACACATGCAATTAAATTTTGGTTTTTTCATGAATAATTGTATTTGAGTATTGCTGAACTGTCTTCTGTTGAGGAATCATGTTCTGTATTGGTGATGTTTCATTGAGTTGTCATAGCCTGGCTTCAAAATCTCCATTTTGTAGCAATTCATCCACTGTTATAAATCTTACATACTCCAACCTTTGGCATCATTTCTTAGCATCTGAACAGAAGTTAGTGGCATTAAAGTATTCCACTGTGTACGGGTTACTAAGTAGACCTGGCACCATTGGATGATAGTGATACTAATCAAATCAATCAAACTTTTTTTACTTTGCCTCAAAAAAGGATAAAGTAGAGAATCTCTACCGAGTGGAGAAATGAGCACTAGAATGGAGAAGGCATAAACTAGAGGTGGGAAAATCTAATTTTATATCAATTCGAATTTATTCCATTGTTATATGTTCATTATCACGTTTTTTATTTATCAAACAATCAATCCAACAGCGAAAAATTTTAAATTTACATAAAATTTGAGGTTACCCCATACGTCTCAAGGCCATTTAGTTTGAATGATTCAGATATCAAGAAGGTGACATATATAGAATTTCACTACTTTTAACTCAAGATTTTTCTAGGTTAAAGCCTTGGAAGATGGAGGATAACTTAGGGAGAGAGAAAAAAAAAGGTTTACTGCAGCCACAGCCTCATTTTGGGATTTAATATGATGGACTCACCTCTCATTCAAACAAATGGTTCAACCAGGAGGATCCACATGTGGCATTGTTGTAGTAATCCTTAAAATTACAGAGGTATTCCTGCAAAATGAAGGATGCTTGAAGTAGTAACTCATAATATACCTCCAACCACAGGTACAAAATTGTGGTGAGTACACATTTAATACATTTTAAGTTAGAGTGTAAAAAAATTAATTTGCTTTAATCACATATTTAATGTCACTTTTTTTTTAATGTGTGTTCACTCTAATAAAATGATGTCATGTATCTAGGAGGCTTGCATTCATGTGATTTGAATCCAACCTTGCTTGGCCCCTTCATAAGACCGATTGGATTGGGGTAAGGTAGTGTTTGGCAAGTCATATATTTACCTTTAGATTGTTTGGTAACCCATTTTGCAATGTCTGAATTGAATTGGTTTTTAGACTTTCTATCTCTTTTTGAGAAAGCCAGCAAGATGGGAAGAATTAAAATAGAAATGTATGTATGAACCCAGAAGTGGATAGAGGAGCGGAGCTACGGACATCCCATAGGGCAGTCTGTTTTTTAAGTTCTTGTTTTTTTAAAACGTATGCCCCTAAATCATGATTCAAACCCTTAAAGTACATTCACAAGGTCGACTACGGGAATAATACCAAATTTCAGTCGTTAGATAATCACCAATTTCGAGATATTTGAAAAAAAAAAAAAAGAGTTGTTGGATATTATTTTTTAGACGTTGTGGGACGCAAATAGAATATCCAAACCGTTAGAAATGCAGCTATGTGGTCAAATTTCAAAGCTTAATTCCTTATAGACCTGAAGATTTTTGCAAAAAGATTTTCAACCATTAATTTAAAGTGAGTTCACCATTGGGTTCTGGATTGTTCCATAAGCAGTATGTTTTTTCTCTCTTCTTTTTTTAGTTTCTGGAATAGTAAAATATGATCTAAATCATCGTAACTGTTTAGAATGTCAAACAAGGCTATGGGTCCAAATTTCAGTCATTAGATGATTACCAATCTCGAGACGTTTGAAAAAAAAATGTGAATAATTTGATATTTACTTTCTGAATTCTGTAGGTCTCAAGCACAAGATTCAAACTATTAAATCTATTTGGAAGATTAAGCACGACTATGAGGTCAAATCTTTCCTCGTGTACCTCAATAAATTTGTAAAAAACTTTTAATCGTATATAATATATATATTTATTTATTTCGATCAATTTTTATGTGTTGTCAAATAATACTATTTCTAAAAAAATCTATTTTATATACCTATCCAAGGATCAATTCCGGACCACTCACCTATTTCAAAAAAAATAAATAAATCATATTCTAGTTTGTGATGGGCAAATTCATTTTTGAAGTAAATTCATAAAATAGGCATTTATTTTGAGGGAGTCAGAATCTACTCCGATTTTAATTATGTGGGCCCAACTGTAATCTATATCTCTATGGGAATGTTTTTTTTCCCTTCGTTTAACAACAGGGCTCCAAAGTACCAATCCTCACTGCCTAACATACATAAGGCCAGCTGTCAGTATATCCTCTCTCTCTCCACTCTCACTAACTGTCCCACGTAACTTCCTCCAAAAAAAAAAAAAAAAAAACCCTTAGTAATTGATATGTAACTCCAAATACAGATAATATTTGAAAAAAAAAATTCTCGTCACCTTCCCCCTCCATCTACTATCTGCGCACAAGCAATGGGAAAAAATATAGATAATAAAAGGCTTTCTAAAACACGTCCTCTCCCTCTCTTTGATCAGACGCTGGATGGTGGGCCAAACAGGGCCCACCTCGCACGGTTCCATCACCTGCTGTGTCGCCCGTGGGTCCTCCTTCGGATCCATGAATCAGATGGGTTATCGGGTGGCCCACCTGGATCCCGGTATCAACGCAATAAAATCAAGCCCTCACCGAATCCTCCCATTAGATAATAAAATGCTTCCTAAAACACGTCCTCTCCCTCCCTCTGATCAGACGCTGGATGGTGGGCCAAACAGGGCCCAGCTCGCACGGGTCCACCAGCTGCTGTGTCGCCCGTGGGTCCTCCTTCGGATCCACGAATCAAATGGGTCATTGGGTGGCTCCCCTGGGTCCCGGTATCAACGCAATAAAATCAAGCCCTCACCGAATCCTCCCATTAGATAATAAAATTCTTCCTAAAACACGTCCTCTCCCTCTCTCTGATCAAATGCTAGATGGTGGGCCAAATAGGGCCCAGCTCGCACGGGTCCACCAACTGCTGTGTCGCCCGTGGATCCTCCTTCGGATCCACGGATCACATGGGTCATCGGGTGGCCCACCTGGGTCCCAGTATCAACGCAATAAAATTAGGCCCCTAACGAATCCTCCCATTAGTAATAAAATTCTTCCTAAAACACGTCATCTCCCTCTCTCTAATCAAAAGGACGGTGGGCCAAACAGGGCCAGCTCGCGCGGGTCCACCACCTACTGGGTCGCCCGTGGGTCCTCCTTCGGATCCACGGATCAGATGGGTCATCGGGTGGCCTACTTGGGTCCCGGTATCAACGTAAGAAAATCAAGCACTCACCAAATCCTCCCAACTGAACACCCCTAAATAATCAGAACCAAATGTGGGTCCTCCTTCGGCTCACTACTATATGAGACAGTTTATAAAATAAATTAGGGTGGTCCAATTTTTTTCTAAATTTAAATTTTTTAGCAGATTTGATATTTCAAGCTATGCATCTATGGAACCATCTAAACCTGATGCCATTTTGACCTTGGTGGCCCACCAAATACTTAGGGTGGCCCAATATTTTTCTAAATTTATTAGCATATTTGATATCTCAAGCTATGCATCTATGGAACCATATAAACCTGATGCCATTTTGACCTTGGTGGCCTACCTAATACTTAGGGTGGCCCAATGTTTTTCTAAATTTTTAAAATTTATAAGCATATTTGATATCTCAAGCTATGCATCTATGGAACCATATGATGCCATTTTGTCCTTTGTGGCCCACCAAATACTTTTCCTTAGCATATGCAATCTGATATAAATGTTAATTTAAGAATAAATTCAAGACCCTACAAATTCAAATCACAAAAAAGGCCCCGAATCACAATAAATAATTTTTTAATTTAAAGATATTATTTAATACATCTAATGAGGCCCAGGCTCCACAGATGCAAGTCTCACATAGGCCTTGTGCCTTTAAAACCTTAAGCCTAATCCTACAGAAAGAGGCCTGTAAGTTGGGAGAACATCATAACCGTGCTCTCATAAGATTAAGTTAATTTTTTTTTTTATTCTTCACATAACAAGGTAGCATATGCAATCTGATATAAACGTTAATTTAAAGATAAATTCAAGACCCTGCAAATTGAAATCGCAAAAAAGGCCCCGAATATCATAACCGTGCTCTCATAAGATTAAGTTAATTATTTTTTTTATTCTTCACATAACAAGGTAGCATATGCAATCTGATATAAACGTTAATTTAAAGATAAATTCAAGACCCTGCAAATTGAAATCGCAAAAAAGGCCCCGGATATCATAACCGTGCTCTCATAAGATTAAGTTAATTATTTTTTTTATTCTTCACATAACAAGGTAGCATATGCAATCTGATATAAACGTTAATTTAAAGATAAATTCAAGACCCTGCAAATTGAAATCGCAAAAAAGGCCCCGGATCATAATAAATAATTTTTTAAATTAATTTGAAAAAATAAACCCGATGCCATTTTGACCTTGGTGGCCCACTAGATATTTTTCCTTAACATATGCAATCTTATATAAACTTTAATTTAAAAATAAATTCAAGACCCTACAAATTGAAATCGTGAATATGTTATGAGATTTGATATTTGATGAACTTAATGTATAAATACATCGGGATAAAAGAATAGTTGAATTGTTCTTCAATTGTAGTTAATTTTATTTTTAATATAGCTGGTTGCTTATTTGTCGTTATGTTTATTTTACAAGTATTTTATAATGTGTGCCAAGTTAATAACTTTCTTACCATGTTATTACTAATTTGATGGAATTATTGTTGCTTTCATTTAAATTACAATTTATAATTGAATTTTTTAACTCTAAACCAGATAAGATGAGTACACCTCTCAAATATTGTCGTGTCAATGACTCTCTACATGTTAGGGAATGGACAAATGAGTTCGAGAATAAACCATTTGAAAATGACACCCCAATATCAAAGCATGGTTCCCACAAAATACAACTAGCCTAATGGCTAAGTGTGAGTGAAAACTTCATCCCTGAAAGATATGTAATGATAAAAATTGCTGAAACATTGCCACCATCTTGGGATGCTGCAAAAAGGAGGATATTTGAAATCTTGCGACCATGGCATGCAGTGGAGTTTGTCAACATATTACAATCATTTGAGAAATATATTCAGCACTTATGGATACGATTCAGGAAAGATAAAATAGTTCAAGGCACAAGTGTTAGGGAACATTTGCTAAACAAGGAACAGTTGTTCTACAATTTCAGAACTTGCAGATCCGGTACGTTCGATAGTAAGCACTCTACCACCTCCTTAGCCGGTACAGGACATCCACGTACGCCAAGCTCAAGACTAATTTCGTTGAAATGAGGGAATTAGGGAAAATGTTGGAAGAGATCGAGATAGACCTTACAATGGTAAAGGCTCTATGAGGTTTAGAGGATGGACTGAACAACAACAACACCACCATATGAAAGTCGATCTCCATATTCTAGGTAAAAATGTCCTCTTATGATGACTACTAGGATAGTTTCAATTAATTATTTATTAACATAATAATTTATTAATTATTAACATAGTTTTTATATGCCTACGGGTCCACCGCGAGGCACTTGAAATATAGAGTTACAATTACTCGGTATTAATATTTTGTTTGATATTGTTGTGTCTAATTTATACATATTTTGGATGTCTAGAGATTAACGTAAACATTTTAAAATTTGAATTCATTGTCTTTTCATTTGTATAAATCGTACGAATGTGTATATTGTGAACCCCGTGTTATTAAAGTTATATTTACTTGCTTTATTCTGTTGTTTTATTGTTAATATGCCTTCAATTTAATATTTTTTACATGTGCTCAGGCTTCATCAAACTCAATGTACACCTCGCGTAAAGAATAAACATTTGAAAAAAAAAACCATAAATATCAAATTAGCAATAAAAATAAGGACAAATAAAGGTTTACTAATTAATAAATTTAATAAAAATAATCGTATAAGTCTGTGCATCTTGGTGGTTCTATGGTCCGTGCATAGCACGCGGTTTTGCTAGTTCCACTTAGAAGGTACAAGTAAATCTCTCATTCTAGAGAACACACACAATCTATACATACATACATCAGATCGGACGAGGGAGAAAGAAGGGGAATATCTGATAATCGAAACCAGAAACCCTAGTTCCAGAAACGTACAGGTAAGATCTTCACATCCCTCAAATTCCCTCTTTCGATTTGCAATTTCCATCAACCCCAGATCTTATTCAGTACTCATTTCGATTTGTTGTTGTTGTTTTTGCTGAATTTGGATCAATTTCAGAAGATCTCTTCTTATCTCTTGCATGATTTCGTAGATAGAGATGCAACATCAGATTGCTTAGGGTTTAGGGTTTCAGACTGATGATTGATGATTTTCTGTAATCTAGATCGAAAGTGATTCTAACATAATAAAATCTTATGCTGCATAGTTCTTGTTCGATTTAGGCTTTCATCTTGTAATCAAAAGAGGGGTGAAAATGATCGGTTTATATCATAGGATTATGGTTCCATTTGAATTCTGAAGGAAGATTCTTCAAAAATGTGTGAAACCAAGAGTCAAAGATTCCATTTTTGTACAAAGATTTTTATGGGTCGACCGAATATATCAGTAGTGTGGATGGTTTTCTTCCATGGATTCTGGTGGTTGGATTTCTGTCATCCAAACAAGCCCATAAGATATTAATTGGCTCTAATATCTCACTTTCTAAGAGTTTGTATTTTTATTTTTATTAGGTGGGTTGTGCAGCTTTTATTATGGCCAACAGAGCTCAGGTTCCTACTAAAAACTCAGCACTCATTGCCATGATTGCTGATGAGGTAAGCATATGAGTGTTTTTTTTTTTTTGGGTTGGGGACAGGACATGATCAGTCCCTTTATGGTTACAATTCATATCTGATATATATATATATATATGATTTATGGACATGTTCATATCCCTTTATGAACATGTGCAATTTAGAGGGTTCATGTGTTTGGTCCATTTGGATGGACCAAAGGTGGGCCCCACAAGCATGTGCTTACAAAATTTTCTCCTAAGCTTGAGCTTAGGAGAGCCTTGCTCTCTCTCTCTCTCTATATATATATATATATCAGTTTTAGCTGCTTAACAATAAAATGATGTTCTCATGAGGTTTGGATGTAGCATTTTCCTTTTAACTTCTCTAGTAGTGATGTGCATAGCAGAGATGTTATAATACTACTTTAACGATCCAATTATGATGATGTGCTAGAAAAATCTTGTTGGATTAAAATTTCCCTAGATCTTGATAATAATAAAACCATCATTGCAATTCCTGCATCAATTCAATACCTAGTTTTTTAGTAACACACTTGGTGACTGAAAAGGATTCACTGTCCAGTTTCAACATGAAAAGGTATGAATTCCTGAACCTTTGTAACAACTATTAACATCCTTCTACTTCTTTAAGTGTCTGGCTGGACTTGAGGTTTCCACTCTTACCTCTCTTTCTTTATCTTTTGGGTGGTCTGAATATCTCCTTGCCCTGGTTTCTAAATCTAATAAAACTTTTATCAAAACTAAGTGAGATTTTCTTTTTCTTTTTCTTTTTAAAAAAAAAAATCTTTGCACGACTTCTTTCTAAATGATTTCTACATCTTTTAAGCAGTTTGTTTATACAGTTCCTTACATGTAAAGGACCCATGAGTTGTTTTGGGTTTACATTCTGCATGTGTTTCGTTTATTCAGTTCCTTGGTCTTATTAGCAATAATTGAATTAGGCTTTTGACTTGTACTCTTCCTTGTCATGTATGGACTTGATCTCTTTACTGATGAAATAATGTTGCCTAGAACTTGTTTTACTATGCTATATAAATATGCCTTTACTTTTAAGAACCCGTTTTTTATATGCATCTGTCATGATTACGAGAATGCTGAAAACTTCTTCATATAATTGTCTTTCGGACATGCATCAAGGAGTTACCATGTTTAATACTCCGGGTCCTTCGAAAAAAGAGGAGGGGAAGAAGAAGAAAACAAAAGCTATGGCTAGTTTTTTTTTTTTAATAAACAGAAGGAACATCAGAGATCCCTGGAGGATGTAAATATGGGCTGCACTTTTTGCTCAAAAAAGAAAAAGAAAAGAAAAGGAAAGGATAGTCTTGCTCGTGAAGGAGTTTTAAGCTCTACCTTGTCTTTTGATGTTTAGTTTTCTTTTCTTCTTTGTTTGATGTTTTTCTCTCGTTGTGCTTTGTTTCTTCTTTTCTTTTTTTTTTTGTGAAATAAAACTTTTACTGTTATAAAAAAAAAAGTAAAAGAAAAAAGAAAGGCCCTTTGAGGAGGGAAAAGCTAGATGCACGTGAAAATACAGAGGCTGGGCACTTTGGTGTCTGGACTGATTCCAACTCCATCATGAAGATTATGTTATCTTTTGTTCTTTTTTCCGTCTTAGGAAAAAAAAATAGTAGATACTGTTCTGAATAAATACACTCTTTGTTATCAATCCCATAGGCCTCAAACATGCATAACTACTCACTAAATTCACTGACGAATCAGTATGACTTCTATGGTTCTAAACATGTACACTAACTGATCTGTGGAGCCATACTAAACAAGGAATATTCACTGAAGTGTGAACAAATTATATTCTTATGCAGCGCATGTAAGATCTCATCTTTTTCACAAATGATCATGGAGCACATCTGAGAGTTTATTTGTCATATTGTTTCCTTAGGACACTGTAACTGGATTTTTGCTGGCTGGAGTTGGCAACGTTGATTTGCGGAGAAAGACAAATTACCTTATTGTGGACTCTAGTATGTTCATGTGGCAACATTCTTGCAATAATCTACTTTATTTGGCTCAAACAGTTACCTTTAATTATCCTCCTCAAATATTCATTTATCTCTTATTTGCATTATGCCAACCTCTGATAGATGTTATAACGCTCTGATGATAATGAAGATGATGATTTTATTTACATTATGTCTGCTAAGTACTCCTTTGCTTAGATATTTGCTTGAATCATTTATGGCAAAGGCATTTCTTTTTAGCTTCTGTGTTCAGGACTTGTGCATAGTCTCAAGTTCCTTAGTTATGGACAAGTCCCACTTGGCAATAATTGAACACAATGATTTATTTAACTTAAATTATAAGATAGATGTGCATTTGATAGTCATTGAAACAAGTCATTTTTATCTGTAAGATTGTTCCTTTTTGTTTTCGATTTATGTCTACCTATCTTTAGAGGTCAAAGAAGTTTCTTCTAGTTGTGCTGAATTGCACGTTTCACTTTATTCTTTTGGAAGGTAAGTGATTGTAATTCAAAGAATACAAGGGGAGAACCCACAAAACAACCAGCAATCATGAGGATATGAACTGTAGCGAGCAGAGGAGAAAGGGATGGGCTTAGAGAACTGAAAGCCAGAAACTTGACCTCCCCCAAGGAAAGATCACCCCGAAAAGAAACATCATTACATGTTTCACTTATTGAGGTTTTAATTGACATTTGGATGTGAACCAGTCAAGTCAAAACACACTGCCAGAGACAAATTTCGAACTTCTAAAATATTTCTGTTAACCTAAGCTCTGTTATTGTTTTTACAGTTGTCACATCCCGGTCCCGAATCACCCTGGCTTAAGGTAATCCCTGAGGTGTGACACGCGTACTCCCGTAATATTATACCTGTCGCTAGTCAAGTACAACATCACGAAGGAGAAAACTTGTCTTTTCCACTTGTGAGTCTAGCTCACTAACTTGTCAATCACATTTAATAGCGGAAGCATTTCAATTCATAAGCCACCAGGTACCATTTCATTGAACAGTCCTATTTAAAGTTAAGTGTCAAGTTTATACAAAACATAATTCACATTGAATCAAAGTAGGGGTTTACAAAAGTCACCCTACAAACCTATCCAAAAGATATTTCCAAATGTATTTTTGTATCTATCTATCAAGTGTGACCCACACAAAAAGGAGTCACTCACACTCTACAATTCATCTCTCAAAAAGAATATGTCCATCGCTCTCCGTGGACCAGACTACATAGGGCCATTGCCTGGCCACTCTTCTAATCCTAGAGGAACCTCTTCGGTCTCCTCGTCTCCCTACTAAGCCTCCTTAGGATCGGGAGCTACACCTGCGTCTGTGACACCAAGAATAGTATCTCAAATACAACGATTTGGCAAGTATAGGCATTAATAAGCAAATACATAATGTATCAAATTGAATTAAAGGACAATTGATTAAAAGATGTCGATATTCAGTAATAACTAGGCAATTGTACCAAAATGAATAATTCATGTTTTTCGAATCAAATGGAGAATAAACATACAAATTTGGCTATTACATTGAGCTCATCCTCTCAAAGAGAGCGAATCTAGTTGGGATGTCACCAGCGGCCCTGCCAAAGGCTAGCTGGCTACCCGGGTCTAGAGTTTCGGTGTTCCAGATGACTTATTGCAGTAATCTCGAATAATAAACCAAGTTTAACCCCGTCAGGTATCACTAGGTTGAAGCTAAGTAGTGCCGACTCAATCAAATCGAATAAATACATGGATGTGAATAAAGTTTCCATATATAATCTCAGAATCTCAAATCAAATCGAATATCAATTGTTCACATCCATATTTGTTCCAAAGGAATCAACTCCGAATAATAATCGAATTAGAAATATACGAATAAATAATGCATTGATAAAACAATTCGGATTCAATGATAATATTCAATCTCAATATGAAATGCATTGAATTTAAGGAATCAAGGAAACTACTAACCAATCTAATCTAACTATCCATTGTCTCTCACCGTCCATTTCAAGGTAGTTTTAGAAGATCAACGTATGACTATCACGTATTTGGTGCCACTAGTTATAGGAAAGATACGTTGAGTTTCCAAACCAACCCTCATGGCATAGTGCTAGACTAATGATTTTCCATTAGACAATTTATGAGGTTAAAGGTTCCAGTTTAAGGTCATGAAAGTCTTTGAAGTCTTAATCACCCATTGGAACAAGGGTGTGCACCATAATTGTCTATTAAAGAGGATTATGGAGGGTTAGTATAGGTTAGGGTGATTTTTCACCCTATAATTGGGCCAAAAAGGACCCCAGCCACCAGCTTCAGGTTCGCTCGAGTAGACCCACATCTGCTCAAGTGGACGTCATTCAGAGAGCTGGTCGCTCAGGCGGCCCTTTTATTCGCCCGAGCGAATATATCCAGAGACCGCTCGAGCGAACATTCCAGAATTCCTGACTTCGGAATTCTCAATGTCTTTTCCCCCATTCATTTCTCAATCCCCTTCTCTCAAATAACCTACACAAAAGAGCTTCCTTGCTCCCATTCACAACATACACACCCTCAAAACACCTCCATCAAGATTAACTCAAAAAGAAACTAATCATCATACATTCCATTAAAGAAGCTAGAATTGACAAGATAGAGTTGTTGAATCAGTCAATGAATATACACATGCAAATCCAAATTAAGCTTATACTTGCCTCAATTTCAAACTCTCCAAGCCCTCTTCACTCAACTTAGCTCAAATGACTCAAAATCCCCAAATACCAAACCCTAATCACAAATACACATGAAAATGGTAATGAATATGCATGCATGATTATCTAAGAGTCTCTTGACTCCATTACAACTCAAAATCACAAACCAAAAATTGTTTGATTCTTACCTATAGCAAGCAATCCGAATTTGAAGGTGTAAAGAAAGGGGTTCTTGTCAACAAAGGTAAGAGAAAGACGGAGAAGATGATGATAACTCCTATTCTTGTCTCCAAATGCTCATGCAATAGTTTCCTCAAGATGGATTGAGAAGAATGAAGGAGGAAAGAAAGGTAAAAAGGAGGAAGAAAGGTTCTTCTCTAAGAACTAATCAATAAAACATGGGTAAAGTTGTTTTAAGGGATAAAGATGCCTCTTTTTGCAAGAAAGCCCACCAATTTTGTATATTTCCATATTAAGTCAAACAATGGCCTACTTGCTCAACGTATGATCGAATGAGGTAAAGTGTAATACGAAAATCGATGTGCTCATCGAGATACACGCGATGATGCCAAGATGACGTGCAAAAGATGCAAAATGAGAAAATCGATAATTACATAAAAGCCCTCGATTCTACCCAACCGAGTCAACTCGGTTCCAAATCACCTAACCAAGACTCAAGATTCAACTAACTCACCTATAAGGAACTAATTACATTAATTATCATAATTAATAGTTAAGTATAATTAAATTAACTAAAACATAATTAATTAGTGCTAATCAAGCTTAATTCGGGTCGGGGTGTAACAACAGTATTTTGGAGGACTCTTTATAGTTCAAGCTGTTAGTTTCATTTCGTATTTCTCAAAAGTCTGCTTCGCATTTTGTTTCGGGGACTTTCATTTTTGTTCTAATTGTGCTCATCCCCATTGGTCTCTAATGATTCATCGTCATAGTCATGGTTGGAAAACTCTCCGAGTTGACTCTTGACACTGCCGAGTCATCTTGTTTTGACGAAGGACTGAGTCAAGAATAGGGGAGACTCGGTTGAGTCATCTCATTTTAATAAGTTGTATGCATTCCGCACCATTGAATAGGTAGATATAAGTTTAAACATTTAATGTTTATTTATAAGTAACTATGCATGAGTTTTGGAGTCAGTGATTTAAAAATGATGACTGGAATGTAGTTTGAAACTTATATTTGATCTTTTACATTCGATATTTAGGCTAACAAATTATGTAATATGTAATATTTTTTCTTTTATTTTCCTTATTGTAGTGCTTTTCTTGCATATATAAATTTATAAGTAATTATGCGTGGATTTTGGAGTCAGCAATTTAAAAATGATGACCGGAATGTAGTTTGAAGCTTATATTTGATCTCTTACATTCGATATTTAGACTAACAAATGGCGCAGCCCCGATCCGCGATTAAATAGTAGATTAATCTTCCGAAGGATTGATCGAATCCAACGAAGGGATTCCACACAAAACAACAATCACTGCCATGAACTCATGGGAATAACTTACGTTACTTAAATCAATTGAATAAAGCATAACCTTACAATGAGGGGCTTCTTTATATATAAAGCAGCATTGTTCTAAATAAACAAGACATTCTAAAATAAGAATTTATCTAATCTTAATCAAAATAGGATTTAGGAAGCAAATACATTATTCAACTCTACTAATTTAGAGACTAACTAAACTAATGATAGGGATCTCAAAATTAGAGATCAAGTGGGTCCATCAGGGCATGTGGGTCTTGGTCTTGGATCGGACTGCATCAACAAATTATGTAATATGCAATATTTTTTCTTCTATTTTCCTTATTGTAGTGATTTTCTTGCATAGATAAATTTATAAATTTGAATTGATTATCATGAATGCATGTAAATAAATGTATATTTATATTTTTAATAATTGATTCATTTTTAAATATTTTTGAAATTATTTTTTAAAAAAACATGACTCTCCCAAGTCTTTGTGTTGGCTCTATCTGAGTTTTTTTTTTTTTTTTTGCATTGGACGAGTCAGAGTCCAAGTTTTCCAACCTTGGTCATCTTCTACATGTGTTATATTTCTCAAATCTAGCCCTTTTTCAGATAGGCATTGGCTCTATTGGTTACCTAGTAAACAAACTATAGTAGTAGTGATCCAATAGGGGAAAATCCCTATACAAGAGAAAGTCCACAGCCCAGGCATCAAGCAAATAAGATGATAGCTCACGTCCAGAGCATCAAGCAAATAAGACGATAGCTCACATCCAGAGCATCAAGCAAATAAGAAGATAGCTAACATCCAGAGCATCAAGCAAAGTTGACGTTCTGCATGTCAAGTCAGTAGTCTACATGTGTGTTATATTCCCCAACTCTAGTCCTTTTTCAGATAGGCATTGGCTCTATTGGTTACCGAGTAAACAAACTAGAGTAGTAGTGATCCATTATGGAAATCCCCATACAAGTGAAAGCCCACAGTGCAGGCATCAGGCAAATAAGAAGATTGCTCACATCCCGAGGACCAAGCGAAGTCTCCATTCTACATATCAAGTAAGTAGGCGAAGTGAAGTCTCAAAGTTAATGCGGCTGACCTATTGACTCTGTGAATTAAGGCAAGAGATGTATGAGAGAAGCCATAGAAGTCCACATTATGACATGCTGCAAGCTAGCCTTAAACTTCCATACATTTAAGCTATGGGTCCATGGAGATTGCAAAGGAACCCTAACATGCTTAATATGTTTCTAGTCCAACTCAAAGCAAAGATGAGAAACATCAGGTGGGAGTGGGACAGAAGCAAGCAGAGAGTCTGCACTCCGCATACATGAAGAAACCATAGAAATTGATAAATTTACCCCATTTTGAGAAGCCATTAGGAGACCACAAAATACACACAAATATCAGCAAAATGAAATATTGAGTCTCCGCACTGAAGCAGCAATCACATTACGAGTACCCAACGAAATAGAACGCAGCGTATAGTACTAAAATTAGTAGGAGGGATATTCCCGTGACAAGCAATGCAACCAGGTAAGTCAATTCCAAGATAAGTAACCTACTATACAAATTAATCATAGAATGAGAGAAAATACAAACATTGGAACCCTTTTTTTTTATAGTAGTTTACAGCAATTGTATCCCTTTAATAGGCCCTTAATTGGGTGATTCTAATATTTAGAGATTATTATACATTATAATGATCTGTGGAGTATTGTAAACTGTGTCCCTCTTCTAAATTATATGATAGTCTGCAGCAGTATCTTTAATACACTGTTGATTTGAGGAACAATAGCATACAATATGTGTTGATGTTGAAACTATGTAAATTTCCCTCATGCGAAGATTTCGAAACAAAGGCAAGGATATGAAACTTTGCTAAGGTTTGAAACCCTTTGCGACGTGGTCAAATCATCAGAAGTGCAAGATACAGGATAGTCATTGTTCCTTCCTAATAGCAATCGCCAGATCTCCTTGGAATAGGGGCAATGAACAAAAAGATGTTCTGCCAATTCCCAAGTATAATCACGTAAAATACAACCTATGCCACAGTGAATATTTCTGCTAAGGAAATTCTTTGGTTTTAAAGCAGCCAAATGTAACATCTATGCACATATTGGATTTTCCACTCTTCTCCAACAAATCTTTTGTTTTTGGTCATGTCCACTACACATTCTTTGTCCCCCACATTTGGATTATTGCAACAGTCAGTTTGATAAATTTTCCCCTTAAATTGGTAGCTTCTATAAATGATTTTGGTTCTACTCGTATCATACACCTTTTGGTGCAATACCATATGCCTATGATACTTTTAATTTTTGTTTGGCTAGAAATTTGCATAGTTGTGGTTTCCTTTTTCAGATCTTGAAGCTGAAGTTTACTGGTGCTTATCTCCTTGTTTTTAACAAAATCCCACATGTTTCAGAGACAACGGTGAAACAAATTGAAGATGCATTCAAAGAGTTCACCACAAAGGAGGATATTGCTATCGTGTTGATTAGCCAATATGTAAGTTTGCACATTATATTTGCAGATTCATATATATATTTTTATGAAGCCCTTTCCACATCCATATCTATCATCAAATCATATTTAAAATGGGAAGTATCTTGATTATATTGTTCAGAAATTTGGTTTGACTAATAATTAGGAGAATATAAAACACCATATGACATTTAAGATTTAACTCAACAAGAACATGGAGGGAGCCTAAGCACTAAACTATGATGCACAGATACGGCATGGATTTCACACATAAAAAGTGAAGCTTCGGATATGGTACAACACGATACATGGCCCATTTGGAAGTATCCATGCATCATAGGCCCTAAAGTATAATAAAAATGAATCCTTTCTTTGAAGCATTTTAGCTCTAGAACACTGAAATACAAGCGACTTCCTGTCTCCTCATTAGTTATAACAGATTCGCTGTTGAACACCTTTCTACCATATTCCCTTTTTTTACCTCAGATTGTGCCTTTTTAAGTATTTTTTACTCTTTTGAATGTGTGTTGAAATAAAGTTGCTATGCTGCCCGTCACATTTCTTGAATGGTAAGGCATTTATGGTTTTTTTTTTTTTGAATGGTAAGGAATTTAGGCGTAAAAAATCAGCTGATTAGACTATTTTATTTATGTGTTTTTTTTTTTTTTTCTACTGTATGTTCCTATGAAAAGGGTCATATAGTAATGTGTCCTTGCCACGTCAGACAATTTCTTGGGTATTGTTGATGGCAAACATGGAACCACAGCTAGTTCGGGAAGAATCAAACTGTGGTAGAGTACCTCTGCAACTCTACTTTTAGCAGGAGAAGACAGTAGATTAAGACCATGCACACAGTGGATCCGGTAATGGACCACGGGTTAAAGAGATATAGAGGTAAAAATATCTATATTCTATCAAAGAGCGAATTTTGAGATATTTGGTTATGGCAATGAAAAAACAACTGCAATTTATAGGTTGGTGATGCAAGTTCTCTCCAAATGCTTAAACCTTCATTTAAGCAGACTGTTAGTTGCATTTGATCTCAGCTTAGATGTTATTATCAAGAAAATTCTGTCTTTCTCTGAAACACCAATTATTGACAAGAGTACGTTCGCAATTCGAAGGTGCTTCTTGTCGCAACCACACAGTTATCTGTTCTAGTCATGGTACCATTCAATGAAAATCCCGATTTCATTGAAAAGATTATCTGTTTTTCATCTTTTGTGATCTTGTCTATTTGAGAAGCATGGCTTCAGAACTGGCAATTGTTATGTGAATTTCTGCAGCTACTACCAAACATTGCTCTCTTCATTCATTTCTTATTATGAACAGCACGATTTTGAGTGCAATTGCCTGTTATTGATCCTTGTTTTATTTAAGATTTTTTTTTATGGCTTTTCCTTGACATTGCTTTGTTTGTATCTTTTGTTCTAGGTTGCAAATATGATAAGGTTCCTAGTAGACAGCTACAACAATCCAGTTCCTGCAATTTTGGAGATTCCTTCCAAGGACCATCCATATGATCCAACACACGATTCAGTCCTTTCACGAGTGAGATACTTGTTTAACACAGAATCGGTAGCATCAGGAAGGCGCTAAAGTGGTAATCTCCTGTCCTAGTTGCGTCGGTTGTCCGATTTGATGAACTGGGATCAGGATTCATTTCCAAAACCTCTCCTTCAGTCTATTCTAGTTGTGATGTTGTGCCTAACCTCATAACCTGGAATCAGGTCCATTTTCCTTTGCTTTCTGAAATTTCTTTTCCAGTCTTTTTTCATTTTGTCCGAGGGACTGTAATTCTGATAGTTTGCTTGCTATTGAATAACATGCTGTGAACAAGATGTTGGGAAATGTGACATTTAAAGCCATCACTTTATTAGAAAGCAGTTTGTTACCTCTGTCTCTCTTATATTGTATACCTTTCTTCATTGTCACCCTTTGTGTGTGTGTGTGTGTGAGAGTGTGAGAGAGAGAGAGAGAGAGCAGTAAACCGAACAGCAATTAGGTGGAACTGATCCGGGTCTAAAGAGGCAGAATGATACTTTCAATCCATCATTATCTTCTTCTACATTTGGCGACCTAATGGGATTTGTTATCTAACCAATGAGATTTTTGTTTGGGAGCCTATTAACTAGAGTCTGTAGTAACTGATCCAGATCAATGGAATGGAGTTCTGATGTTTTGAAAGGCCAGGCGTTGGTAAATATGCTTAGCAATGTATAATTGATCTTCGATCAAGTTTTAAATCTCTAGAGACTAGAGAGGCATCTAGATAAATAACAGACATTATTTTGAAACACCTTAATGATCAACATGTTCTTTTTCCATTAACATGTTTTTGCAGCCAATTATGATCACAGCCACTTATTGGGCCCTTTTGTTAATTTTACCGTAAAATAAAGATAAAGTAAAGCATCAAATGAAAAGAGAATAAAATATAAGTGGGTTATGATGGTATTTTATTTTTAGTTGTTTATTATGGAATCTTTTTGATTTTTTGTATATAAAAGTAAGGTTTTTTTTTTTTTTTTTGTCTTTTAATAGAGAAATGATGTTGCTTTTTTATTTTTATTTTTAAAGGAGGGGATTTTGGAAAAAGTGTACTTTTGATGTGACCCCGTGTCTGAAAACAAAGGTTTTACTTGACTTTTACTAAACTAGTAAAGTGACAAACGGATATAGGTGAGATATCGTGCAGACTTTGCAATCAGGTCACATTGTGGAGCCATTACCATAGATCTTTCCTAAGCATGGTTTTGAATGTTGGCAATACATATCGGCGTGGGCTGGTACATTCTTCCCACATGGCTGATACAAGCATAAACTGATTTCATATTCTTCCTTTTTTTTTCTTTCTCATTTGTGTTTTAGGTTACAGGAAAAAAAATTAAAGTAATGGTACTTAATATGACAGGTCTCACAATCAATCTACCCCCAAACGATGGTAGACCTCCAACTTGAGTTTGCCTTTTGTTAATGACTTTTTGTTGAAGTTTTTATTTTCTTGAAAATCTGTTCTTTGTGCAAATTGAATGGAGAAATCGTAGTGTAAATTCAAAATTCACAAATTGAAGGATTTAGAGTCTCTGGCTTGAATTTGTGGTTGGTATTTTTTTTTTCTCTTTTTTTTTGAGAGAGAATCAAACGCAAGCTCGCGCACTCACCCATGTCCCAACCAAGCTGAGATACTACTTGAGACTGGTAAATCTCTTTTTACTTGTTGGTAATTAGTCAAGTCTTTTAATTGGAGTCTATTATTAGTAAATGTCTTTTTTCGTTTTTTGCTAAAACAGTAAATCTCTTCTTTATTTATTTATTTATTTTTTTTGATCGAACAGTAAATCTCTTTTTTACTTTGGTGGTAATTACTCTCATATGGAGGTAAGTCTCAATTTACCTGTTGGGTTGTCGCTCTCACATCGAGGGAGGTCTTATGCGAGTATGCGACAGTCCAATTCTTCCCATTATTTAACCAACTAGCTCTCCACATTTATAGAGGCGCAGACATCAACCACCGATCATTAAACAAGAGCTGCAAAAACCCCCACAAGACAGCTTACTCTCTCTACCCGGCCACATATTCAGGCTGTCAAATCACCATTAATTAATTTCTATGCCCTTAGGTGTACCCCTTGCCACCTGTTTCAACCCATGGTCGGAGACATATCCTTTGGCCTGATACAAACGGTCTACCCCCCACCTCCCACACGTGTAGCAACCTTCCTCATGCCAGGAAACCACCCCACCTTGTCCTTTACTGTACAGGTGTGCACGAATTCCTCCATGACCCATATAGGCAATACTTTTCTTTGTATATTTGGCTAGGTTCAGTGACACAACGATGACCCAACAGACCCATTTTGCTGTAAGTAAATGGGCTTGCCAGTTGCCATCAGTATCACCACCTCTTCACCCTTCATGGCTCATGTTACTGTTGCCTATTTTAACTGTTCAAACTGAAAGAAGATCCATTTACACACAAGAATAAGAAGGGAGAGCGTTTAGCTGTTGGATATGTTAACCATGGGAAGTGGTGGGAGGAAGGAAGTGAAGGGTCTTGCCCCTACTAGACGCTCCAGGAAGGGCTGCATGAGAGGCAAAGGGGGTCCTGAAAACGCCTTTTGTACCTATAGAGGAGTCAGGCAAAGGACTTGGGGCAAATGGGTAGCTGAAATTCGCGAGCCCAAGAGAGGCGCGCGCCTCTGGCTGGGCACCTTCAACACCTCCCTGGAGGCTGCTGTGGCCTACGATGATGCCGCCAGGAGGCTCTACGGCCAGTGCGCCAATCTCAATTTACCCGAATTACAGTCCGAGTCCACTGGGTCATTGTCTTCGCCACCAGTGCCCGGCTTGTCTACTTCATCCTGCATTTGCTTCCCCAACAGCAGCCTTGAACTTGAATCTGCTGGTTCTTCAACTCTCCCCTCCGAGCAAATTTCCATGAATTTCCCATTGACAACCATTGAGTCTTCTGGCTATCTGAGTACCGGCGCCGACACGAAAGTTGGGCTTTGGGGTGATGTTATGGAATTGCCTGAGGTGGAATCGAGTTGGATGGAAATGCAAGTGGCTGAGAATTATCCCATGATGAATGATTTTGGACTTCCCACCAGCGAATTGGAAGATAGCTTGGACTTAATGAGTTATGATACCTTACAGGTGCCGTGGTGTTCTTGAGCTATATGACCAGATACACACATGTTTTAGAAGTGTGGTTAAGCATGATGTGTAGATAATGTAAATCCACTACATAGTGTATGAATGTGAGCAGTTGCCACTTGCCATTAGATATATGATTACTGAAGCCCAAACATGGATCTTTGTAAGTAACTCAAGTGTCCATGCACTTGCAGGATCGAGTTGCTTGTAGGTTACAGCAGTTTGTTTGCAACCAATTACAGGTGAAGCGTAGAAATGATCCAAACAGGGCCCCAGATAGATAGTCAATTAGAAGTATAAATGACATATCAGTTGTTGTTACTATGCTACTTTTTCCATTTGGTGTTATTTACGGTTGAAGTCAGTCCTTTGTCTTTAAGATTGAACGTTTTCTTGCAATCTTTGCAGTTTGTATCATGCGAAAATAGAATGGACTTTGAATAGTGGCTGTCCCCATATGGGTATTGCAACTGGCATATGCTTTATATGGTGTGATATGTAAACTGCTTGGTCAGCTCATATTTAAGAAAGTGGTAAAAGCTTATTTTCACTGAAATGTCAAAGCGTGCATGAGATTAAATCCTTGGTTTTGGGGGTCACAGAAGCTGATTTTTAATGGGTTTAATTCAAAATTTCAAATGTACCCAAGCTGTATATAAATATCCTCAACACCTTTATACTAGAAAGTATTTGAATTTAAAAAAAAAAAATCTTGCCCTCTTGATTAATGTGGGTTAGATTAATGGTAGTTACTGTTTAATTGTTCCATAATAGCTTTGGAAAATGCACACACTTCCCAAGTGCCTAAACATCAGCTCTACGGCCAAGCAGCTGTGGGAACAAAATGAAAGCTTTTAAGCAAGACACCTGTTACCTGTACAGATGGCAATGGTAGAGCAGACTGGTGGTCAACTAAAATGAACAAATCTGGCCTATTTGGGTCAACCAACTCTAAGCTCCTGCAACCTTAAAAAACTCTCCACTTGAATTTAAATGGGTTGAATCATTGAGGTCCTCCAAATCTTGATCCTTTTGCCACATATCAGGCTACCCCACAATGCTTATAGGCCGGAGTAAATATCATTCTATAGTTTCCCTACTCTCCTATGGGATTGGAAATTTCCTTCTAGGATGGTCTCAAAGGGTGTTCAAATCATATGGGTATGTTGCAGTACTAGATCATCTGTTGATTTTGTCACAAGGACTGCAGCAGCATTAGATCATTCAATTTTAGTACTACAAAGTGAATATAATAGCAAAGTGGTCCAAAAGGGAGTTAAATACACATGCATTTCAACAATATCATTCACTGTAATGACTCTAAAATGTCATGAATATTAAGATAAGAAGACTTCCCTTAGCATGAATGGATTAATGAAAAACAAAACATCGATTTTACCATATGGAACCCAAGAAAGGAGACAGCAGAATGCCATAAGTGATAAGAGTTAGCAGATGTAACTTCATGATAAATCATTCAAATGATTCAATCTTGGCAACTGGTAAAAAAACCTATAATAAGCTGAACCAAAATGAGATTCCTTGCATAATTCATATCCACCAGTAGCTGGGAAAAGAGTATTCAACATTGGTTGGGGCACTTGTTATAGGTAAGTTGCAGTAAACCCAAAAGCAACTATGTCTGATCTAAGGCCCAAACATGATACAATCCTCCCTAAGAATGAACCTGCAAATTGTTGTTTACTGATATACAGAAAGAAAAGAATGACATAAATAATCTGCCTCATTAATATGATGAATTTTTCCAATGGGCCTCTATTGAGCCCAGGTCTAAAGGGTCCATGTAGCCTGAAATTATGCAGAACTGGACATGGCTTCGGGTTTGGCAGAACATATTAAAACACTAATCCATGGCTCAAATTCCTTAATGGACAAGATACAAACCCACAGACATGGCCAATCAGATACTAATAGTTTAGAGATTTGGACTCTAATAGGCCCTTTGTGGATTGAGACCCGGGTTCACATTCAAGCCCTAATATATTTATTTGAATTTTCAAATATGCCCATTTCTGATAATTTTTTTTAAAAAAAAAACCCTGTTTGAATTTGAATTAGGACTTGGGACTAGAATTTGAGTTTGTAGGTTTGGATCTAGCAAGATATGTGTCTGATTAATTCTTACTGGGAGAATTTTGGATCTGGGCTCTCTTGGATCCTTAATTGAATCTGGACCTGGATCCACAGATCTAAATGGCTCTGGAACCATGTGGTTCCCATTCGAATTTGAAAATATGCCCATTGCTGATAAAAAAAATCTCGATGCTTGATTGAATTTGAATTAGGACTTGGGTCTAGAACTTGAATTTGCAGGTTTGGATCTAACAAGACATGCGTCTGATTAATTCCTACTGGGAGAATTCTGCATCTGGGCTCTCTGATTAATTGAATCTGGACCTGGACTTACTAATCTAAATGGCTCTGGGTCCTTGTGGTTCCCATCCAAACTACTACCACTAATTTGTTATTCATTGTAATTCAGATAAGTTGTACATAACAAACAATATAAACATGTTAAGTTTATAAAATAAATGTAAAATAAAATTGGGCCAGTGGCAACATGTTAAGTTTGGGTCAGATGTAAGTCAACTTCCAATGAAACTAATAAAGTGAGAGAATTTTACAAACTGTCTTAAGTCTCAATAATTAATAAGAACTTTGCATAAGGTCATTGATAAAATAATTGTAATCCCTTAATTTGAAAAAGTTTTGAAATATATTGATAGTAATAGCAAGTTTGACCCAACCAATCACCTAACTTGAACCCTATTTAGTTATTCAAAGTTAGAGTTGATCTTTCTTATTTTCTTTTAGATTTGAGTTAAAAAAATAAACCTAATTAATTAATAGATTGGGTTAGAGTTAAAAAGTCTATAGATGATCTTTGCCCTTCCAACCTAACTTAATTTGCCTTATCAATCCCTTGACTCTTCAACAACTGACCTTAAATGTGGCCTATTAATACTTGTTATCATCATGATTTTGGTGACTATTTGCGGTTCAGTCCATTCAGATGTGTGTCAATCCTTGGGATTAGTGACTATCAATGGGTTTCCTATTAGTTGCTAGGTTTGGATGGGTTGCTAGTTGGGCCCAGCAAAAAAGTTCTCATATAGTAGGTGAGAACTAGTTCTCACTTGAATATTTCCCTTTACATATTTCTCATATAAATTAATACATTTTTCATTTCAAAGGTTTTACCTTTACTTAGTCTTTATGTATGTGTTAAATTATGTATAAATACTAACAAAATCGCATATCGTTTAATACATATATAATATAAAAGAGATTGTTTATGATCGTCTTATACTTTTTAATCAATTTAGCTAGTCACATAATTTAGATTTAAGTCTTAGTGTATTAATTTTCTTAAACAAGAGGGACTTAGGCCTCTCCATTTTCAAAATAAATAAATTAAAAGCTGAATAAGGACACAAATGTGACATAAATTTGGCTCATTGATGGAATATGCGTTTGAAAGACAATAAAATATGTTGAAATGAGCTGATACTATCACTAGAAATGGAAGGTGAAAGAACTCAAGCTTTGCAATTAAAGGAAATGCCAATCAGATTAGGCAGATTCATGGTCAAGTGGGTCGATCCATGGTGTTCATGTTGATAGTATTACTCCTAGTCATGGCTAGTAGGCCAATATAGCAAAAAAAAAAAAAAAAAAAAAAACTTCAAAATATGGTTCAAAATAGCGGCCGTTACCTAGCATATCGGCCATGGCAGTTGAGGCCCCTATGCTACTTTGAAACTAATGGCGCTACGATTTAAAGCCTAGAAAAGCGAAGCAATTTTAATTTAAAACATTATTTTTCATGTTTGTTCTCCTCAATAGTCTTTCCTTAAGTTATGTCTATCCTTATATAGTCCCACATTACTAAAAAAAAAAAAAAAAAACACAAGATTGGCTACTACAAAATATTTGAGTTTTTTTATCACTTAAAAAATTCACGCCGCTACGCCCGCAACCGCTACATAGCATTTTGGCCATTGGCCACTACAACCCAACGCAACCGCTATTTTGACCTTGTTCAATAGTGTCCCCATTTTTCGGGAACCCCTTTCATTTTCGTATAGGGGGGCCTACTTATAACCACTCCAATCACTCTTGAATTATCATTGGCCATGATTTGAAATTATTCATACACTAGTCACCATTGGATTTTATTACATGTCCGTATTAAATTTTGAGATATAAAAGCAAGGAAATATTCATGCGCATCTATCCCGACAACATAGTGGGGCCGACTTTATGATCCATTTGAACCATCCACACACATGGGATCTCTTGAACTATAGTAGATCCATCAAGTTTTGGCGGATCCAAATGGATTGAACCGTTGGATCGATGGTCCTTTTTATTCTTTAATATAAAGGCATTAAATTTGTAGGCTATGGATGAAGGGGTTAGAGGCATGAGATTAACCCCACACTTGATATATGGACTCATCGAAGATGTCTCTTTCCATCTCCCCTCGAGTCTCATGATCAATGGGGCCCTATTAAGTTTGTCCCTTGCCATATGGTTAGGAATGGATGAACGTGAATGTCCCTCCTGAAAGTAAGGACTCGGATCATTCTATGATCCTACATTGCCACAAATCCACACCCAAATCTATTTATCACTTCACTTAATTGTCATGCATGAAGGCATATTAATGAAACATTTTTTTCAAAGAGTAATGCCCATTTCCTCTAACGATGTAAATGAGTGCCTAATTCTTCGATTATCCGAAGGTTCTGACCCGTTAAAATTGGGTTTGGGTCCTTATTTAGGCCCTGATAAATAAACAAGTTCTAGTTCATTTTTTTGGTTCGTGACCTAAACGGGACCGGGGTCTAGTTCCACCTTGGTGCTGACACGTGGACCTGAGGCCCAACATATTACCTCAATTTTCGAGAATCCCTTTAGGTGCGTTTGGCATCATGCTATTTAGATGTTTCCATGTTCCCACGAGATGAGACTACGTAAACATGTTTGATAAGTGTAAACCACTGTTTTGAATTTTGTTTTCACCAAAAGATCTAAATCTCAAAATCTTAACCCGCTGACACAAGGACGTTGGAATACAAAAACTTTTTTTTTTTTAAGTAACAATTTGCATGCACAATTGTTTCATACTCATCTCTTGCCTTTTAAAGAAGATCATTTAAAAACTTCAAATCCTCTCACTTAACCTAAAGGTAGGCCCCATGTTCACAATCTCAAAGAAAGTTGCCCCACTTTGTAATTCCTGAACGTAGGTCGCCTGGTCACAACCATAAAAGGTGGGCCCGTGTTATAATTTCCGTAATGATGGCCACATTATAAGGCCTTGTGTTTTAATTTCTATAGGTGGGCATCACGGTATAATTTCTAAAGATGGGTCCCATGTCCATAATCAAATAAGGGGTGGCTCCACTTTATAATTCTTAAAAGTGGGTCATATGATCACGATCGCAAAAGGTGGAGACACATTGAAGATCCTTTGAATGTAGGCCCACATTGTAAATCATATGAATGTGGCCCTATATTCTAATCTCTAAAGGTGTGTACCAGGTATTAATTTTGACAGGTGGGTCATGTGTTCACAATCAATAAAAAAGATGACCCCACATTATAGTTCCTATAAGGTGAGCCCACACTGTAAATCCTATGAATGTGCTCCCATATTCTAATGTTTAAATGTAAGCACCACATTATAATTTCTAAAGGTAGGTCTTGTGTCTACAATAACAAAAATTGTAGCTCCACTTTGTAATTCCTAAATACGGGTCATATGGTCACGATCATAAGAGTGAACCCACATTGTAAATCCTATGAATGCGGGCCCATATTCTAATTTCTAACGGTGAGTCTTATATTTACATTCACAAAAAGGTGATCCCACATTAGCTCCTATAAAAGTAGGCCAGCATTGTAAATACTATGAATATGGGCCCCATGTTCTAATTTTTCAAGGTGAGTGCCACATTTTAATTTCTACAGGTGGATCCCATGTACGACAATAATAGAGTGCCACAAACAATAAAAGGTGGTCTTCACATTGTAAATCTTATGATTCTATTGCTTCAGTTCCTTGGAGTAAAACTTTTATAATGTTACTAAATAAGTTTTGTACCACATATTCTCAGCAGAATAATTTAATTTAATGTTATCAAACAAGTTTTGCGTAGTATAGTCTTGGCACAACCTGACCTGAGCATAAAATTGAAAACAACACGAGAATGATGTCAAAAGGATCATAAGTATTTTCCATATTATTCTCTATCTAGATCCGGACCCGTCCCATTTACAAAACGGGTTCCATCTCCTCATTAACAATTATGGTTTAGGAACCAAAAAATTGGTCCTGATTCCTAATTCGTGATTCCACCGTCTCATTAGCAGTTCGAATCCGAGTCTACCATCGACTTATACTCGAACCCACCCGTCAACATCCCTACATGCCTCCCCAAGTTAAAAGGAGCAATCATGCCATATGAGTCAGAACTTAGGAGTTGCAAGGCTTCAGTCTTCATGGTACACAAGCTCTTCTTCTGACACTGACTTGTTATATCGTTTTACTTTGAAAAACCTTTTTCAAAGTAATGAATGCACCTCCACCGAGAAAACCTGACAACCTTGTAATGTAAAGGATCTCCCCGGATTGCGTCCCACGTAAAAAGAAAAAAAAAAAAGGAAAAATTGATCGATTTCCCACGGTGATCTCGTGGTCTGGGTACTTGCAAGCTCTGCTGAGTTGGTGTTGATGGACTTGATGGCCAGACTCCCCTAACTTCAGTTCAGATTGTTCAGCTGCTGGAGTGGCATGAGATATTGGAGATGAAACAGGTTTGTGGAGCTTCTCTGAATCGTGCCCCTTTGAAGGTGTCGATGACCCGAGATGATTACAGCCACCTACCTTCTAGTTGACGTAAAACTAGCTGTAAGATGAGGAACTAATATGTTCTCCTGCCTCCTGGTGGGTGAAGAAGGTGAATAGAAGATGCGGAATCCAGATGGTGGTCGTATCTGGTACTGATGGGGAGTTTCAACGGGAACTTTACACTGTGCGCACAGAATAGAGTAGAATCATTTTTACGAGGGATGTTTACTTCACTTGGGTATTACATGGAAGTGGAATCTGGATCCGACCAAACCTGGTAGTTGGATGGGCCCACATGCACGGTCCAACACCACTTTTATTCTTACTACTAAATAAATAAAGAGGGATATTCATATACATCAATCACTCACTATACAGCGATGGACAAACTTGATAAGGCCCACCTAAAACCCCATTGATCATGGGACTTAGGGGAGTGGAAAGAGTCATATTGGATGAGCCCATATATTAAGTTTGAGGTCAATTCCAAGTCTCTAACCCTTCATCAGTGGCCACAAATTTAATAATTTTATACTAAAAAAAATTTAATCCTCGATTCAACAGTTCAATCCACTCGAATTAGTAAAAATCCAATCTATCCATTGTAATTCCGGGGGTACCATGTGCGTGGATCGTTTGGATGAGTTATAAAGCCGGTCTCACTAGGTTGTCAGGGATCCATGTACATAAATATTTCCTATAAATTTATATATTATATATATATGGCGGGGGGTGGGCGGGTTTAGATCAACAAAATCCAAATCCGCCTCTAATAGAAGCGGGTCGGGGTGGGTCCTGTTTAAAACCCAACCCATTGCCCCCAACTCATTCAATTGTATTAAAATCTTAGCTAGTATTATAGATTGATACTGGGACCCTTCATTTCTCATTTTACATTATGTCAAGGTGGAGATTTTTTTTTTTTTTTTGCTGACGCAGGGTGTCCTAGCCCTTCGGGCCGGACTAATCCCTGCGGGCCCAGGAGGTAAAGCCGGGTAAAAACCCCCTGTGGTCCCAGTGTGGCAGCGCAGTTTCGAATCCTCAACCTGCGAGAGTAAACCGTGATCCTAGGCAAGTTACACCTTGGAGATGAGTTAAAAGGTATGGCCAGTGATGACAGTTTGGGATTCCAAATTTAAACCCACAGATTGGTTTTACAAATTTACAAAATCCAGACTCCCATGTGACTCCACTTATATGAAGTATATAAACCCCTTTTTGAATTCAACACGTTTCTCTCTCTCTCTTCCTAAAACCCTTGTTCCTCTTCTCTCATCTCCTTCTCAGTCTTCTCTCATTTCCCACCTAAAACCCTAAATTGTCCCTCTTCTCTCATCTCTCTCTTTACCTTAACCAGTCTTGTCTCATTTCCCCCTAAAACCCTAAAAACCCACACCACCATGCAGACCTCTCTCCTCTCCTCCCACCCAAACCCCATACCTTCCTCTTCTTCTCCTCTCCTTAAACCCCACACCCTCCTCCATCTCCCTCGCCCCTCCCTCTCTCTCCGCGCTTCTTCTTCAAATGCCGTTCAAACCAAACCCTCACAAGACCTTCAAAACCCCAAAACCCAAATCACCAACAAGAAGCTCAACAAGTACAGCTCCCAGATCACCGAGCCCAAATCGCAGGGCGGATCTCAGGCCATCCTCTACGGCGTCGGCCTCTCCGAAGACGACATGAGTAAGCCCCAGGTCGGAATCTCCTCCGTCTGGTACGAGGGCAACACCTGCAACATGCACCTCCTGCATCTCGCAGAGGCCGTCCGGGAGGGCGTCCAGGAGGCCGGCATGGTCGGGTTCCGATTCAATACAATTGGCGTTAGCGACGCCATTTCGATGGGGACGAGGGGCATGTGCTATAGTCTTCAGTCCAGGGACCTGATTGCGGACAGCATTGAGACTGTCATGGCCGCGCAGTGGTATGATGCCAACATCTCCATTCCCGGCTGTGATAAAAATGTAAGCTTTTCTTTCTTTTCCTTGTTTTTAGTTCTTAGTTCTGTTTGGAATGTTGTGGATGTGAAACTTGAATTCAATTTTATGAAATCTGCAGTGGGGGCATGTGTTGTTAGTTAAGGCGGCATTATTAATGTTTGCCAATTGCAATGAATGGGGGTTCTCAAATAGTGATTTAAAGAAGTGGGGTTGATTTGTTATGGGTGAACAATAGTTTGTGAAGTTACAGGAGAATTGAAGGTACTAAGAGATTAATGTCGATTGAAAAAAAAAAAAAAGCAGTGAAAATTCAAGTCTTGATATTGAAATTAGTCTGATTTTTGATGCACATGTATTTGATAGAAGGCTTTGTGTTCAGAATTACAGTTTCCCATAAGAGGAAGAGAGAGGGGACTCACTAACCAGTACATGTTGATGGAAACATTGCTATTGTCAGTTCTGACATTGAATTCACTTGAAGCTGAGGCGCTTGGAATATTCTTTTTTCTTTTTTTTTTTTACACACAGAAAGTAACAAGCATACAAGGGATGAGTGCTTGTCTTCTCTCTTGGCTGTCGTATGATAATCATTTGTTTGTTGTCATGGGTGTAAGATTGTTTAATATTGCAGATGAGGAGCCTTTCCAGGGTATATTTATGAGGAAACGCTTTGATTTGTGTTAGTTAACTTGCCTGTATGGTTTTCCCCGAATAAATCAATAGTAGTAAGTTTCAGCCAATGGCTGATGGTAACTTTGTTTAGCATGTGTGGCGGTGAACTTGGATACATTAACTCATGTGGATCAAATAATGTCATTAGTGACCATTTTTATCTTATGCTTTGTGGTTTGTTCAGTGTTGCATTAAAGGCACTGCATACTAAAGGGGGCTGTTCTGTTCTGAATTGATGGCTTAAAGTAATTTATCAAAATTGTCATTTGTATCTTGTTTTTTTAATTACACGTGTCAATTCCACTTTATGGTGCAATGGACGTTGTTAAATTTTGCATTTTAACTTTTGATGTTTTGCATTTTTGCAGATGCCAGGTACGATAATGGCTATGGGAAGGCTTAATCGGCCTAGTATCATGGTTTATGGTGGAACTATAAAGGTGAGAGCAAAACTAGTGGTAGTTGTTTGTTTAGGTTGAATTAAGTTTTGCATTTGTATGACCATAATACTTTATATTATGACTGATAGATGACTTTTATAGTAGTGCATTAGCATGTTGATTTGTTGAACGCATATCCAGACTCCGGAGTGTTTGGTTTTGTTTTCAGTTGTCAACAGAGTTAAGTACAATATTTGACTACTTTTATCCTAGGGCCCTGACACTTTAATTAAAATTTGAATACTCGAATCATTCTGCTTTATGTTCTGATTGGTTTGCTAAAAGAAAGTATTTTCCACTTTTCCACTTCTATACTATACAGATATCTATACTCTTCCGACTGTCAATGATATTATGTTGTGGATTAAAAGGGTTCTTTTGGTCAATACTCTGAGTACACATTAACAGATATGCACCATTTGTTTGATTACTCCTGAAACCAAGAATGTGTAACAGTCTTTTCTCTCTCTCTCTCTCTCTCTCTCTCTCTCTCTCTCTCTCACACACACACACACACACTGAAATGGTCACAATTGCTACTGCTAAAATCAGATTTTTAATTGAATTTATTCTTTCTGCAGCCTGGTCACTTTCAAGGTCATTCTTACGATATTATATCTGCCTTTCAGGTATGTAAGTTTACTGGATATTTAAAGTTTTTTTTATGTGTCCACCAGTACAATGATCTGAAGTCTACAATTGAATCTTTAAATGCTCATATTAGCATAATGCAATCCTCATTTGTCTAATGCATTATTATATTTGATTTATTATTGTTATTACTTAATTGTTGGCATTAGTGGATAATCTCATGCCGATGGTTACCTTGTGGTTTCTATTGTGGGGGGGGGGGGAGGATCCTCAAATTTTAATGGCTTGTCCATTTACATTTTTTCTTCTGAAGTCAAATCCAATGGTGAGTATAGCTATTATGATTGTCAAATTAGAGTGAGTGCTAATTCATAAGAGTGTGAAAGGGTTCGATTGATGATAAGGGGTCCACAAGGTGCCTCTCCGGCAGAAGATTCTTGCATCGTCGTCATCAATATCATAACGACGTCAACATCGTATATTAGACACAGATGGAGAGATTGAGGATGATGTTGAACATAGGATGAAAGTTGGATAGTTGAAGTGAAGACTTAACTTCTAGAGTGCTTAGCCAACAAGATTGAATGAAGATTTATACAAGAGAGTGATTAGCCCAGCTATTACCTATGTAGCATAATATTTCCTAATCAGAAAACAACACATGCAAAAAATGTAACAGAGATGAGAATAACAACACATGCAAAAAATGTATCAGAGATGAGAATGCTGAGATGGATGTGTCGTAAAACTAGGAAAGATATAATAAAAAATGAGTGCATTTTAGGGTTGCATTAATAGATTATAAATTAAGAGAGATTCATTTGAGATGATTTGAACCCGTCAAAGTTCAAACGCAAGCCAAAAATGGTGTCAGTGAGAAGTTTATATAGGTCGATGGCCCCCAAGAAAAGGGGTAGGTCGAAGAGAACCTGAATGAAGATAGATATGAAAAAGTCCAACCTATCCGAGGATTTGGCTTGGGATAGATTGGAATGGATAAACAAAATTCATGTAGCTGACCCAGGAGCTCTCATCATATCTTTAAGTCTGTTCTTAGTTGTGCGGATTTTTTTACCAGATAACTTCTCTTAGTAGCTTCCATTTATTATTATATTTTCTGGGGTTTGCTACTTTTTTTTCTCGTTTTCCAAAGTTTAATTCCATCATATTCAAGTTAATACTAATTGTTTCATTGGGACATTTCATAGTGCTATGGAGAATATGTTAATGGGTCAATCACTGATGACCAAAGAACAAGTGTTATTCGCAACTCATGCCCTGGCGCCGGCGCATGTGGTGGCATGTATACAGCCAACACCATGGCTTCTGCTATCGAGGCAATGGGCATGACACTTCCCTACAGGTAGCTTGCTTTCAAAGCATCGGTGTATACAACTCTCTCTCTCTCTCTCTCTCTGGGGGAGGAAGTTTTAACTTTTTGCTTCTCTAATTTTTGATATTTTAATTTTTTATGTATTATGTATGGAAAGCTCTTCAACACCTGCAGAAGACCCATTGAAGTTGGATGAGTGCCGTTTGGCGGGAAAGTATCTTTTGGAGTTGATGAAACTAGATCTGAAACCGCGAGACATTATCACTGAAAAATCTTTACGGAATGCAATGGTTGTTGTTATAGCCCTTGGTGGATCTACTAATGCCGTGCTGCATCTGATTGCGATTGCAAGGTGGAGTATGATGCAGTAGTTCCATGTTCACCCAAACCTGCTGATGTTAGGCACTTGCTGATGGTAATTCCATTCACAGGTCTGTTGGTCTGCAGTTGACTCTTGATGATTTCCAGAAGGTTAGCGATAAGGTTCCTTTTCTTGCCGACCTCAAGCCCAGTGGAAAATTCGTCATGGAGGACGTGCACAAGGTGTGCTGCACACAAATGTTTACTTGTATCTTTTTGGCACATCTATCAAATGCTTAATTGCATGCCCTATGGAGTAAATGT
Organism: Litsea cubeba; assembly: GCA_012931725.1. Classification (NCBI taxonomy): domain Eukaryota; kingdom Viridiplantae; phylum Streptophyta; class Magnoliopsida; order Laurales; family Lauraceae; genus Litsea; species Litsea cubeba. The sequence continues at coordinate 1,529,202 of CM022952.1, read as the reverse complement.
CACTCTTTCTTGACAACATAACCTTTTATCCTTATAGATCGGAGGCACACCTGCTGTTATTCGCTTCCTTTTAGAGGAAGGGTTTTTAGAAGGAGATTGTATCACTGGTATGTAGATCGATTTTCATGGCTTACTTGCCCACCGTCAATCTTATAGTAACAAAAAAGGATATAATTCCAGTCACTGGGAAGACACTGGCGCAAAATGCTGAGATTATTCCTCCTTTGGCAGAAGGGCAGGTAAGAATAAATTCATGGCATTTTGTGGTTTTTAGCATGTGGCTCCTAAACATTCTAAATCCTACTTTGTGCCATTTTTTCCCCAGCAAATCATAAGACCCTTAGATAATCCCATCAAGAAAACAGGTCACATCCAGATAATATATGGAAATCTTGCACCAGAAGGCTCTGTAGCAAAAATTACCGGGAAAGAAGGGCTGTATTTCTCTGGTACTGTAGTCCATGGCATTTCTCTCTTCTTGATCTCTTGAAGTTTTAAGGAAGAAACTCCTGATATCTTATATAATTTGCAATGTGTTGGGTGCTTGGCAGGGCCTGCCCTTGTTTTTGAAGGTGAGGAGTCTATGCTAGCTGCTATCTCAGCGAATCCTATGAGTTTTAAGGTATGGAAGTTAATGAGGTTTGGTTCCTTAAACTCTATACATGTGAAAATGTTGATCATCACATATATTATACCAGGAAATCTAATTTTTACTGTTCTATTCGCACTTGATTTGGCTGCCATTTTAATGCTTGGTATTACACTGATAGTCGTGGTAGAAATGAATAAAAAAATAGTGCCTGCCCTAATTTACAAAGATATTACAGGGTAGAGTTTGTTGCTGAAGGACTAAGAACCAATTATTTATGGGGAAAAAAGAGAACTTACTATGGTATTTAGAATGCTTCATTATTCTTACACAGTATACATTCCAGGGCAAAGTCGTCGTTATTAGAGGAGAGGGGCCGAAGGGGGGCCCTGGCATGCCTGAAATGCTCACACCAACAAGTGCTATAATGGGGGCAGGTCTTGGGAAGGTACTCTCTTAGACTGGTTTCTTTTGTGACTTAGATGGAGTACTTGCAGCTTTGGTTTGTGATGGCACTGATCTTGATGTTAAATATTGACTTTTTATGAACACATGAAAGTACTCAATATGTTCATGTGAGAAACTGTGGTCTTGTGCAACTATTGTCATATTTCTTAGGTTTGTTTCTTAAAATAGTAAGCTTTTGTGGATGTGCAAATTGTTACAACAGACCCATCTTAGAGGTTTTGTGGCCTTGGGTTTTCTTGGATGTTTCCAAGTTTGCATTGAAATGTGATACAACTATATGAGTTGCTTCTCAACAACATTCTGCAAACCATACTTCTAAAACTCATGGAGTTGACACGACTCTATTGAATTTTGAGTTGAATCACCAATTTTGAGATGAGACTACATATGCTAATTAAAATTTTATCTTTTCTTGTTCTCTAAAATATAATTCCAAGAACCGGATAAATCTTCAAGTCCACCCATTGAGTTCCTCCTAGCTTGAGTAACTTGGGTGGACATGGGGATGTCAACAAGCTGAGCTGGCTCGGATCAGCTTGAGTGGGTTTGGCTCGAGCTTGGCTCATGTGCTAATCAAGCTGATTTCGAGCTCGCTTGATAAATTCTCAAACCAAGCTTGAGCTGGTGCCTGCTCAGTTTGCTTGGCTTGACTTTGGCTTCTTAAACGGGTTAGGCTCAAGCTCAAGCTGGGCTTGGCTCAATTTCTTAAATTGACATATTTATGTTTTTATACTAGTGTTATACACATAATTTTACATTTCATGTGGGGCCAATTTTAAATAGTTATTATATTATGTTTGAGTTTTATATAGTAGTTATTATATGATGTATGATTTTTATATAGATTGTAGTAATATTCAGGGAAAAACCAAGCTGTGGTTAAGCCGAACTTAGTGTTGCTAGGATCTCAAGCTTGGAAAAAATTGGTTTTGAGAAGAGCTTGAATTGGGCTTCTCAAGCTTGACTTTAGCTCAAGCTAAGATCAGGGTTGGGATGCCTGATTCGAACTTGAGCTTTCCTTGGCTGTACTCAGCCCATTTGCAACCCAGTTGGCCAGCAAGTCGACTTGTGATTTACGCAATTTTGAACTCTGCAACAGAATTTACCCTGAAATGGATCTGTTTTCACTGAAATGGATATGTTTTCCCCTTTTAATGTTGCAGGACGTTGCCTTGTTGACTGATGGTAGGTTTTCAGGTGGTTCACATGGATTTGTTGTTGGCCATGTATGCCCAGAAGCACAGGTACTTGAACATTTGTTATCTATTTATCACTTGTGCCCCCCTTGAGGGTTGTTTGCCTTTTACGCGTAAGATATGAAAATGGATTTTTACATATGTAATGGGTTCATATGTATTCATATGAAAATGTTACATATGTGAAACACATGACTATTTTTGTTGGAAGCACCATGCTAATATGAGTACATTCAACGGTTTTAGTTAAAAAATGTGTTTGTGTTCTTCACATGTTTCTCAAAATCTATGAAGATTTATGATATGAAACTATTTGATGCTTATCATTAATATGAGAATATTGAACAGTTCGGATCATGAATCGAGTGGCCACAAAACCTGCAGAAAATGAGATCTATAGGTTTGGATTTTTTGGACATTTTTTGCAAATTTCTCAAAATCTATGAAGATTTTAGATAGGAAGCCAAATGTCTTAGGGTTTATTCAACCAATAAAAGATGAATAGCTTATACTATCAGTTGGGGCCCACAAGTGAAAAAAAGGTTGTTGAAGGGATTCACCTTGCAGCCTGTACCAGGTTAAAGCTCTATTGCATGTGTAATGACGCTTTTTCCTTATTTACACATGTAATCATTTACCAGCTTTGGTATGTAAATGAGAAGCTGAAAATAGTCTCATTTACACATCATTTTCACACCACATTTACACGTGAGTGCAAAAACATGACAATGCATGCATGTGCATCATTTACATATATTAATGAGTGAAAACAAATGGCCCTCTGGAATTCATGCAGCTCTAGAAGTGAGAGCTTTGTATGTCAGTAGTTCTTGTTTGTTGATAACACCTGGGGAAAAATGATGCTAGATCCACAAGGGAATGAAGTATGTTACATTACTGTACATTTGGGGTGCTCTCACATTCCAACTGTTTGGAATCTGGATCCTAAAAAATCTAGAACAGGTGAATCTCGAATTGCGACACCCCAGTTCCTGCTTTGAGCAGTAGAATTATGTGTTTTGACAGGCGCCGAGTAGCTCTGGAAGTCCACTTTTCTTGTGAACCCAAGGAATTAGAAAGACCAGGTAAATCTGAATTGCTCTGTAAATTCCCATTCTGAATGTTGCGAAGCCACATGTTCCTCATGCAAAGCCCGGGCACTGAAAGATTACCCAAATACCAGATCTCTGAAACCACACATGTAAGATAGGGTTTGAAGGCTGTTGGATACAAAATTTTAGGAGTATAAAGAACTCATTCGGGTTGACTTGGATGTGCACAAGCTGTTGATGAATGACTGTACCATTACTATTCCCATTTCCCTCCTTGCATTTGCAGCGGCATGGGGTACCTGAATGCTAATCCCATTTCATGGAAACCATTAGAAATATTGGTAGATTTGTTCCCACTTGCCAGTGCACAAAATGACATCCAAATATTGCCTAATGGATATGCCGTGATTGTTTTATGTTTATTTTTAAGTAGATTGGCCAATACACATCATGAAACCAACTTAGTTGATTTGACCAATTGCATTGAGCTGAAAGCCATCTTAATCGTAGTATTTAAAGCTGTCTTGGTATTGAGAGAGGCAGGAAGATCTAACCTCTTCTCATCCTTAGTGGGGCACTAAGGAGAATCTCAGTGGCTAAATTTTCTGTCGGCAATGCAACTCACAGTTTCTTCCAAGGCTCTCCACCAAGGTGCCCAACAGGGGGCTGCATTTCTAATGAATCACTAGAGTTTCATGAGCTTTTCTGTTCCCTTAGAACGACTTCACTCTGAACCCCTGTGGTCCTACTCATGTTGTATCTTAGTTTTATTCATTCTTGGTAAACCAGTTATCATGTCCGTTCAAACGTGTCATGATTATTGCACTTTGAAAATCATTATCTTTGACATTTTTTTTTACTCCTTTGAAATGGAGTTCTGAGTGAATGAAACCAAATGCAGGATGGTGGGCCAATTGGTTTGATTCAGAATGGGGACATAATAACGATTGATGTAAAGAAGAGAAGAATGGATGTCCAACTAACAGATGAAGAGTTGGCTGAGAGAAGAAAGAAGTGGACTGCACCACCATACAAGGCCAACCAAGGAATTCTCTTCAAGGTTTGTAAAAAAAATTATGGGCATCAGTTGCTTTGAATAATAATTTATGTTGAATTGATAAATTGAAAGGTTCCTTCTTGTTTGCGTTCAGTACATAAAGTGTGTTCAACCTGCATCGAGAGGCTGTGTGACCGATGAGTAGAAGATCAGCTGGCAAAATTGCAATGTGCCAAGCAGTCATCATCGGCATCTGGAGTATATTATGATATGATTACCGGCCACCTTATGCAGAGACAATATCTTGAATGAGGCAAAATTTGTGTGTACACACAAATTTTGTTTTTCTAATTTATTGTTTTGAATTAGATTGACTTGACATTAATTAGGGAATAAACAATATTCTGCATCTTCTTTCTGTGCCTATCAGGGTCTACTCAAAAGTTTAAAGGTACAGTACTGTGGTTGCGTGGCTCCATTGAAATGAGGTAAATATTTTCAATTTTCCCAATCCTGTAGTAGCTCAGTGGTGAGCCACCTCCCTTCCTCAGAATAGACTGGGGATCTGGCTATAGCACTGATGCCGGGGGGATTGGACTTGGATGGGTGTGTGCATGTATTCACAAGGGGAAAAAAAGTAGTAATATTTTCAACGTCTGTCGCAAAACCAACTCCATTTTTGCTAGAAAACAGAGTAAATTTTAACATAAGAACTGCTTCAGACACTATTTTCCATCTTTACTTTAGGACGCAGTGTATCAATGGAAATGGACTGTGTTGGTTAATGAATTTATCCCTCAATTTGCTGACAACCATCATGGGTCCTTTTCTTCTTATCGTTATTTTGCTAATGGAAAAGGATTGATTGCTTAAAATCAACATCAGTACAATTATCATGGGTCGTTTTGTTCGTTGAGTTGAAGGCTGCTTTTTTGAAAACCAGTTGCTTAATGAATATGTATCAACCACCAACCACCTTAGCCATTAGAGATGCTTTAACCACTTAAAGCTAGAAACCTACTCCTAGAGCATCAGTTCAAGAGTAGGGTGGCAAATCTGACCCTTATCTAACCTGATTTGCCTATATCATGTTTGGGTTCGTGGGCAATGTTGAAATCCTGATCACAATTAAATGGAAAAGACATGGTTTGACCTGCCTAACTCATCTAACTTGCATAAACCATTCTACCTCTTTTTATAAATCTAATTAAACAGGGGTTTTGGATCTTTATGTGGTGCTTTTGACAATGACATGAATGGGTATAGTTTCTACCTCTTTTTATAAATCTAATTATACAGGGGTTTTGGATCTTTATGTGGTGCTTTTGACAATGACATGAATGGGTATAGTTTTTCCATAGGGACACAGGAGTGACAGGACCCAATTTTAATTCATAAGGGTGGGCTCAAATGTAACAGCAAAATAGTAGTTCCATTACCAAACTGGTTAAATGGGTCAGGGTTGAGCTGCAAAAGGTCGGATACAGTTTCAGCCCCTAGCCCATAAACATCTCATCTCAACCTCATCAGTCTGCTGGTTCTTTTTTGCATGGTCCAAAGGTGAACCTGTGGAGAATAAAAACGGACCTGACCTTGGTAGATGTGTTGGCTGGGGTCTGTCCACAGATATACATATTACTATGATTAACCTCATAAACTGGTGTTAATTCTGGCTGAGCCCATCCAGGGAGGGACTCACTGACTGGATGATGGGCTACCCTGAGTTGGTATGATTGGGCTTTTTGTCTTGATGTGCACATGTTGAACTCTTCATATTGTCTGCTGCAAGTAGGACAGAGAAAACAAAGGGGTAGATGGGAGTTGAGACCAGCCCTTTCATTTGGAAGTGAGACGATGCTTGGTAGATGAATGACAATGACATAAAAAGTCAAGATCCCTTCCTCTACATTTCTATTCTTTGGGCAAATAAGAAACACCATAACTCGGAAGAGTGTAGAATCATCTCAAAGGACACAGAGTCAGTCACTCACATATTCTACCAAAAACTTGGTAGTTGAAATTTTCATCTCAACCCCAGAATTAGCAACCAGAATATTGCTATGTCTAACGGTCACAACCTAAAAAATAGCACAGGGACATCATGTAAATTTACTAGGGCCCAGTCTGTTTCACGTGGGGGCTGTGCTCTCCTTAGACAACTCTGTGGGGCCCATGTGAATCATGGGGAGGTAGGCGATGGGCAGATCTCAATGAGACCTTGTGGTTGTAAAATACCAATCCCAATATATCCTAACCCCTTGATCTAAGAGTGTTGATCGAGTTTAATAGTCTTAGAAAGCATTATTTTTTTCCTCATGATAATTCAATGGTGAATACGAGTGGCAATCCGTGGCGGGTTAGCGAGTGCAAGGGGGTTGGGTTGATCATGGAGAGGGTCCTAGGTGGGCGCCACAAAGCTTACTCTCACTATTGTCTCTTTATCACAACCCTTAATATAATCATTTTTTTAGTAATTCTAGGACTTTGTATTTGTATTAGTGGTTAAAAGTAAAGAACCTGGACATTAAATAACATTTCATTGAATCAAACTTGTATAAGGGGAGATGAAAAATGAATACCTCATTTGATCATGAATTCTTATGTATTCCATGCACCCTTTTAGGGCCTGTCTGTTTGTATTATAATTCATAGAAATTGAATGCATAGATCTCATACCATATAAATGGTTAAAAATGAAGCTGAAATGAGTATCAAATAACCTCTACTCTTAAAAAAATAAAATCAAAAGAATATGAGAAATGAATAAACTGGCCATCACCTTAGTAGTTCATTTCTTAATTCTCTATCTTCTTTTAATTCTATTTTCCTAAAAGGAATAGTTATTTAATCCTCATCTTTGAAAATTAACCTTTGATCTAAATTTTTAACTACTAATGTATGAATTATACATATTCAAATCCTACGTTTTTTTAATACAAACAAACAGGTCCGCTTTTTAGTATCGGCCATCAAGTTATTACCTGACCTAATGAATCTAGGTTATGTCATGAACCACACACTTTCTAATCGGGTGCAGTTGGATCTCATTTGAACCTACCCATTCACATCCTGATCAGTAACTTGACTGTACATTTTAATTTCCGAACAGAAGATTTTTCAGGTCATACACGTGTCGGCGAGTATGTGGCCACAATGCTGCATGATGGGGCCCGTCGAATGGACCACTCTGGACCGTTCAAAATTGGGTGCCACATAGCAGATCCCTTTCTAGGTAAATATCTTAGCATAATGGCAGAATGGTATGGTAGGTAGGGAAACCCAAATGGACAGACAGTTCAAAGGACATGGAGTACTGTTTTGGCAAGGCAACCCATCCCAAGGTCAGTGGAAATTGTTTGTCACGTGCCAAAGGTCTCTTAAGTGGGTGGTGTCACTTGAATGTGTATGGTCACGCACGTGACACTCAGCTACCCATCCCAACCTTCCCTCTCCCTCTCCCTCTCCCTCTCCCTCTCCATCTCCCCCTATAAAAAGACCTCATGCTATAAGAAGTGATCATCACACACTAGATCACCCCAAACACAATTTGGTGAGCCCAATTTCAATCAGAGCCACTCATCAAGCGAGCATCGTGCGGTGATCGATCGGTGAAATGGTGAGCGTCGAAGCCATCCGCAAGGCCCAGAGGGCCGAGGGCCCCGCCACGATCATGGCCATTGGAACCTCCACTCCCCCCAACGCAGTGGACCAGAGCGAGTACCCTGATTACTACTTTCGGATCACCAACAGCGAGCACAAGACTGAGCTCAAGGAAAAGTTCAAGCGCATGTGTAAGCATCTCTTCCTCTTTCAATTCTTTTCAAAAATCCATAAGTGTGATCCATACCGCTCAAAATCACCGTCCCATCTTAATGTATTCGTGACACGAATTTCACTCCAATCAGAATTAATTTCATAATTTAATTTTAATTATATGTTTTATTCGTGATCAACTTAATGATGGTTGAGAGAATTTCATTCTTTTCAGAGGGTGGGTTGGTTCGGCCATTCAGGGTGCACACATGTGTACGTGCACTCTGACCCTTTGGTGCACGTTAGCATCATCCGCATTTTTTCCTTTCATGCGGAGAGCGTGACTCTATATGTTGAGTGAAGGTATCTAGCTCCTAATGATTTTTGCATCTACTGATGTACGATTTTTTAAAAAAAATCTGCACCGTCGGTTGGTGGGGGCCCACTTGAGATGGATTGAAGTAGATAAAAAAAAAAATACACATATTATGTGAAAGAGACAATCCACTTGGACTGTCCTCCAGTGGTTTGGTGGGCCTTTAATTTTGAGTATGTAATCAGATATATATATGATGGGTAGGAAGAAAAACTATATATCATGAAATTAAAGTTTTTATCAACCGTCCATTTTGTTTGGAAAGCCTCCAGATGAAGAAGGATCTGTATTGCTTCATTAGATTGAATTTAAGGAAATGGATGGATGTGTATTCATTTAATGTTAGGTCCTACTACTACTTCTCCTCAGACTTCTTGTCTGCTGAGGAAATGCTCCACCAAATTTGTATCTGTACACCCAAAAACCTGTTCATTTATTTACTCTTTATGATATGACTGTCTGTGAAAATTTTGATATGGGTGCACCCAAAAAGAAGAAAAGACTAACATAACCAATTGGGCCTGGCAACTTAATTACAGGTGACAAGTCCATGATCAAGAAGAGATACATGTACCTGACAGAAGACATATTGAAGGAGAATCCAAATGTTTGTGCCTACATGGCTCCTTCCCTTGATGCAAGGCAAGACATGGTGGTGGTTGAAGTCCCAAAGTTGGGCAAGGAAGCTGCAGCCAAGGCCATCAAGGAATGGGGGCAGCCCAAGTCCAAGATCACCCACCTGGTCTTCTGCACCACCAGCGGCGTCGACATGCCCGGCGCCGACTACCAGCTCACCAAGCTCCTCGGCCTCCGCCCCTCCGTCAAGCGCCTCATGATGTACCAACAGGGCTGCTTCGCCGGTGGGACGGTGCTCCGGTTGGCCAAGGACCTTGCCGAGAACAACAAGGGGGCCAGGGTCCTGGTCGTCTGCTCTGAGATCACAGCGGTCACCTTCCGTGGGCCCAGTGATACCCATCTGGACAGTCTGGTGGGCCAGGCCCTATTCGGAGACGGGGCAGCTGCCCTGATCGTCGGCGCGGACCCCGTCCCCGGAGCTGAGAAGCCCATGTTTGAGTTGGTGTCAGCGGGCCAGACAATTCTCCCAGATAGTGATGGTGCAATAGATGGACATTTGAGGGAAGTGGGCCTCACTTTCCACCTTCTCAAGGATGTCCCAGGCCTCATTTCCAAAAACATTGAGAAGAGTCTTGTTGAGGCTTTTGAGCCTCTGGGCATTTCTGATTGGAATTCCTTGTTTTGGATAGCCCACCCCGGTGGCCCGGCCATCCTGGACCAGGTGGAGACCAAACTGGGCCTCAAGCCCGACAAGTTGAGGGCCACCAGGCATGTTCTCAGTGAGTATGGCAACATGTCAAGTGCTTGTGTGCTCTTCATTCTCGACGAGATGCGAAGGAAGTCCAAGGAGGATGGCTTGAAGACCACTGGTGAGGGGATCGAGTGGGGCGTGCTCTTCGGCTTCGGGCCTGGCCTCACCGTCGAGACTGTTGTTCTTCACAGTCTGCCAACCCATTAGCTTAATTACTTTCTGCAATTGCTTTGCATGGAGCCTTTTCTTTCTTCTCTTCCTCTACCAGCTAGTTTCAGTAGTTTGTTTGAAATCTTTGTATTTTTTTTCTTCTTTTCTCTTTGCAAACCTTACCTTGTGGGTTCTGCATGGGTTCATTCTACAATGGTTGTTGTGTGGGCTTTGGGGATTCGTGTTGTAATAGGCCCATATTAGTCTGAATCATGTGTATCAGCTTCCTTCCATTTATGATTACACATATCGATCATGGTGGATAATTTCAATCACTGTTTAGTTTAAGGTTACTTAATTTATTTGTGATCATATGCATCATCTGTTTTCAATTTTTGTTGTCTCATATAATTAGTATACTTTCGTATTCTACGATCTCAATCTTTGCCCAAGTTGAGAGTAGAGGCCGTGCAAATGGGTCAGATCTGAGGTGGAACCATGGTAGGTCTGGCCCAGATCCATCTTCATAATTTTGATCCTGATTTGGACATGGATTCAACATGAAACTTACATGCTTTATACCTAGATCCGGCTTCAATTGAAAAATCAGAATTGATTCCAGATCCAAATTAACAAGAAATAAGATGTGGAGTATATTAGTACAATCATATATAGCTTTGTCATAAGAATTATTGTAAATATATATATATATGTGGGGCTATTAAATGATATATGATTACAACTAAGTAGATTGTCATATATCAATATGGCTCAAGCTATGTAGGCACTCGAAAGTTATATCATTGTCATAACTTTGTCCCAACTATGTTGGAATCAGTTATGTTAATTTTGTATCTTCATTTTGATGTATCTTGAGTCAAGTCCTCAAATAGGTTGTACTTCTTTATATTAATCTTACACTTCCATCCATGTCCTCTGATCAACCAAACAGGCAAACCCATGTCTGTTGAAGAGTTTGAGATGAAGCATATGATGTGGTGGGTTTAAAATTTGTAGGAGACAAGAAAATATGCAATCCTCCCAAATTCCTAGTTTGAGAGTGCGGTAGAATCTCATTGAATTTCTTCGCTAAATTCTCCTACGAAACTTGGCCTAAATCTCTGATAGCCACACTTGTTAAATTTTTTTTTTTTATGATCCAGAGTATTCCTCGCCAGCCCAATCTTTGGACCTTTGACCTCTAATCCGGGGGTTACCTGATTCTATCGAGCAAGGACTATTCCCTGGGGATAGCCACACTTGATGTGGAGCATAATGCAGATTAGTATCTCTACACACAATCACGTCTAGGGTTCCCAAAACCCTACTTTTCACTGTTGATGAAGTGAACTTCTTCTCCATTATAGGTATAGATTTGGATACCTTTCTAGTATTAAAGACCTTAGGTGAGGTTGGGTGGAGTAGGCTGCTTCTGAGGTGCAGGCACAGACACAGTACACCTTCTCAAAGTAGGAATAAATGACACTACTCTTTCATTAGATATGCTGTTCAAAGGATTTTTCAATGTAATAATATATATGCTGAATAGTTGGATGGTCCCATTTCCTACTAGTGGTCCCCTTTTCAGACCTTCCCTGTTAGATGATGAAGAAAGATTGACAGTAGGCCTTTCACCAGCCCACATCCTTGAATTAGGACCTCTACCAGTACCTACCATCCTTAATTAGCCCGCACCAACAGTGACCCCTCATCGTATATATCTGCCATATGGGCATCAACTCGAGTCTAGATCTTATTAGGGTTTACCCCACAGTGATCTTGAGTGGACCTATCACGGCCTACTACGTCACAGTGGGATAGCCTGTCATTCGCCCGGGGCTGCTGCCCTATCTAAGGCGGAGGCTATCCCAAAGTGACATGATGGGCCGTGGTTGGTCCATTCACGGTCACTGTGGGTCAAAACCCTCGCAGGATTGTGATTCATTTAACTCAGTGCCCCTCAGTATTCTGCCTAGGCCTAAATCCCATTGTACATCCTGTGAGGGAACTGGCAAAAATGAGTGGGCACCGCTTGGGGGCGAATCATGAAGCATTGGAAGGTAATGGCAGGGCATATGCGTGCAAAAAAAAAAAAAAAGGGGTCATCTGATCATCCTAAACCTTCATCAAATGGCTTCAAAAATGATTTTTAGCCCTCAGTGTGTGTGACCTTTTTTTTTTTACAGAAATTTGCAGAGTAAAAAAAAAAATTGATTGGTGCCAATTCACAGGGTTATTGGCCTAATGGGCTAAATTTAATCATGGAGGACCCCACTCAGGCCTGACATGCCACATCACTAATTGCATGATTGTGGCCTGGCCGCCCTGAATAATTTCCTCCCTAAGTAATAAATATGTTACATCAAGACAAGGATTCCAATACCATCCAGTCATGTAGCATGTGAACCTAACCACAAGCATTGAAGGCAGGATGGGTTGTTAAGATATGTGGTGGATAGACAGACAGAGAGATGAGGAGGCTAAGTTTTAATGAAGCAAGTGGAATCGTAGGGGCCCTGTATTTATTTATTTGTTTTTTTTTTTTATATTGACTGCACGGCTGTTCTTATATCCGTCCTTTTGTCCCACAAGAGTTAAAGTTTATATAATTTCGGTGTTAATAGAATAATGGCGGCCCTGAGATATCGCACGAGAAAATACTTAAGTTTTGATCTCTCAGGGCGAATTTCGGATTTAAGAGCCACTCCTTTTGGCCTACTATCTTTATTTTCTTTTTCTTTTTTTTCTTTTTTCTTTTTTTATAACGGAGGGTGTCCCAGTCCTTTGGACCGGAATAATCCCTACGGGCCTAGGGAGAGTCGGGTAAATCCCCTGTTGCACCAATATGGTAGTGCAGTTTCGAACCATCAACCTCTAAAAGCAAATTGTGGTTTTATGTCAACTAAGCTGCACCTCGAGGTTACTACTATGCTTGTTCTTTATCCCTAGATTGATAGTACTACTATTTCTATATATAATTGCGATATTTAGGTATGAGACTCACACCCGGGTGCCATGCGCTGTGTGGGAATTTTAATCAATGCCTTTAATTTAGTGGGGTTCACTTCTGTGGACAGCATGGATCGACAAAAACGGGTCATTAATTTGTAGGACATCCCTAGGTGAAAAAACATGCCCCACCGTATATCCTCTGGAAAAAAGATTTCTTAGAAATCTGATTCGTCAGAAGATGTTCAAGACGTATAGCCTAATATTATAGGGGTGTTCTTCGCCGGGTTGAACTAGGCTCAAGCTTGCCCAAGCCAGCCTGTTTAGTTACTAGTCCTACAATCACACCCATATCTACACAGCAGGCCTAAAAGACAAGACCCAGTTCGGCCATTTGCAAAATGTATCCCCCTTTTTGCACTTTGCTAAATGTGTCAGGCAAAGCCGACCTTTAAGCCTACAATGAATGGATCAGGACTAGGCCTATCCAACAGAGCAAGAAAATTATGTCTGGGCTCAGCCCACGAGCCTAACGATACATCATAAGTCCAGCCCAATTCAAGACAGGCTCAGATTAGGCTCAGGCAGGCCCAGCCCATGAGTATCCCATGCTATTACCTAATAACAACCCAACAATAACTTAAAGGGATTTTTACCAAATAATTATATTTAAAGTGTAATTAATCGATTTTATGAAGAAGAATAATAAAACTATAATTTAGTTGTTCGTACTTTTTTTTTTTTACGAAATTATCCCAGTTGACGATATCGCCACATCAACTTCCTGTATCTAAATCCACGATTTTTCTTCTTCTTCTTCTTCATGAAACATTAGTCTACCATGCTCATGCCATAATCAGTCCCCTAACTCTCTTTAAAGCTCCAAGCTCCGTTCTAAAATTTCAATTAAATAGAATCCCAAAAATACTCAACCTGTTCGCGAAAGAGTGGAAGAAGAAAAAGAAAATTTGTGGGTTTAGATACATGAAGTTAGCGATATCGCCAAACTTCCTGTATCTAAACCCACGATTTTTCTTCTTCTTCGTGAAACACTAGTATCACGACCTCGGACTGGGATCCAGAGCCGCGACGATAATTATGTATTAAATTTAATTTTTCCTTTGTTACCCACAAGTTTCCGCGGAGAGGATTCCATACATTAGAATCACTTCACGATCACTAGAGGTGTACAAAATTAACCGTGACGTGACCCGACCCAATGGTCGTCTGTACCAGGTAACGGGTCTCACGGGTCGGATTACTGGGTGACCCGTGAGCCCGGTAAAAAGTCTTTTTTAATGTAAAACCAAACATCAAGTATTACTAAAGCATCCAAAATTTGTTCAATGAACATACATCAGATTCATGTCCAGACAATTACAGAGATATCAGAATCAGTTTTGCGCATCAAGTCAAATTGGTTGAATTCATAAGGTCACTCAATTCTACTCCAAATTCAAATGTATTCTATTTTCAAGAAATGGGCTTTTTCCTAATCAAAGATACTAGTGGGAATTGGAAGAAAGTAATAAAGATGTGGAAAATCAATCTCATGGAGTGTGCTTCCATTTTAATAGTGAATGATATTTATTTATTTATTTTGGAGAATGAAATGGATAACCCACTTCTTTTGGTGAAAGAATACAGAGAATTTAAAAAAAAAATCTCAGTAAAGATTGGATAGATGAGCTAAAACTAGCATACAAATATGTAGAGGGATTGTCAGGCAACCCCATCAGCCAACCATAATGTGGCGCACATCACCAGGCAGAAAGGTATTTTGATCAAGACGAGACAGCAAAATGTTTAGATAAGCTAACACTCAACAGAGTAGCCAAATGCCATCTACCACACGGCACACAACTCGACCAGAATTATAAAAGCTCAGTCAAAATGATGGAAAAAAAAAAGAAGTAAAAACTCATTTGTTTGTATCATTTTTAATAAAATTATATTTTTTTCTTTTTACATTTTTTTTACCCAAACCCGACCCATGACCCAAATTAACCGGGTTCGGTGGATTTTCACCCACATAAATTTTTTCGGAGTCGGGTCAGGTTCGACCCGATGAACACCCCTAATCGATCACACATGAGTATAGATTTGCGGAAGCGTGTAGCAAACATACAAGTAATATCATACATAAAATTGAGTATAAAAGAACTCATGTCAGAGGGAGAAACATAACTAGCAGGTCCATAATTAAAGTTTCAAGTTGAACAACACATAAACATGAAGTTAAGTTTTACATTCCCAAAAGATAGCCAACAAAGGCTAATAACGAGTTCCCAAAAGATAATAGATCATTTTCCAAAATGTTACGCGTCTCAAGATCCAACCCGACGTCTAAATGACATCGTTGGGATACCACTCTCGTTCAACCGGCTGTCCTATAGCCGCCTCCTCGTGCTCCTCCTCAATGACAACGAAACCTGGATCTGAGCACCAAAACGAAAGGGTTAGACACGATGGTCTGACAGGCAAAAGAATGAAGTACAATCATGCTATAAATCAGTAGTTTGAAATAAATAAAACAACATGTACGATAAAGAGAGATTGTATAAAACAAAGTATTTGGATAACAATATCATTTATAAGAACCATTCATAAATCAAGATGACCATTCGAAAACGATACCTTGGCAACCACATGTAGCTCCATTCTCCGTCACACGAAGTGACAAGAGCACTCAAGATTCTCCGTCACACGTGGTGAAGGGAGACACTATCATAAATTTTAGTAACTCAGTGAAACTGAGGACCACACACGAATCCCGCCGCGGAACGGGCTAAATAAGCAAGCAAGTACGTACGTATTTATCAATCCAATGTTGGTACAAGATTTCAGGACCCAAGACGGTTGATCAGACTGGCAATAGTCGTCCAAGCTGAGTGGAGCCGACACGAAAATACACACTTTCAAAACAATGTTTGACACTTCAAAAATTTGGAAACTACTCACTCTATATCAAGTACACGCACGCTTATTCACGAAATAGTAGTCCCAACACAATGTACATAAAAACACAATTCATGCAATGATTCCCAAATGGGTTTTAAAATAAAAACCTTGGAAATATTCTTTTCAAGCTGATACAAATCGCAAAACGAGAATTTGGTTTATAAATGAAAATTTTACATCAATACTTTGGGACCGTAATCGTCGATCCGTATATACATTGATATCCCATGTCGATCATTCTTTTAGATGATGCCCAATTTTTAAACGACATTAAGGATATCAAAATGTACACTTCGACCAAGAAGGGTCCACAAGTGATTGAGATATAGAAATCCCCTCCATTCTCCTCATTTCTAAAAACCTGGGTGCATTTCGGTCACCTTTCGACTGGCTTTTGGTTAGCCGACAAGGGTCAAGTCGGTTAGCCGACATGCTGACCGACAGCTAGCCGAACATTAGGATCAGGGAGAAGAAACTTCTGGAATGGAACCAAAGTGGTGTCGGTCACCTCTCAGTTAGCCGAACTTCAGCATCAGAAAAAATGTTGCTCTCGGGAATTGAAACCGAAATGGTTCGGTCACCTAATGGTCACCTATCAGCCAGCCGACAACTGACCGATAGCGGACCGACCTTACTACGAGAATGAATTTCTAAAGCTATTCCAATCCCTTCCCTTCTCCAAACACTTCTCATTTTCACATATCAAATCCCTGCAATAAAATGAGCTAAAAGCTCATCCATTTCATAAATCAAAACTTCCAATCCATCACTTCAAATTCAACCAACTAAACCTCCTTCAATCACTTCCAAATTTATAAAAATCTTTGCATAAAAATCCCAAATTAAATGAAATAAGTCTCAAAACAGAATTCAATGAAGTAAACCCAAACATGTGAACAATTAAAATATGTGTTTAGTAAACTAAACTTCAAAGCAAAACAAGATTAAGCACAATAGATTCAAAAGCAAGAAATCAAGATGAAATCCATAAATAAACACATGCACATTCATAGTTCATTTATTCACTTGCCTTTGGTCCAAAATGCACTCAAAGATATCTCCCAAGCTGAATCTCCAATCTACAAAAAAAAACCCCATGAAAAGAGCTTAAAATCAAAGAAATTTTTTAAAAGAAAAGGTTCCTCCATAGGAAGCCTTGCATGCATGATAATGGAGCTCTAAAGGCTCCACAAAACCATAGTTGGAAGAAGAAAACCATTGCTTACCTCTAATAGCTCTAACAAAGGAGAGAAGTTTCAAGGAGGAGATGAATCCAGCTGAAATCTTTTGAAAATGGTACCAAGAGAAAGCTTGAGAGATGAGAAATAGTTTGGTAAGCTCAAATCTCCAATTTGATCAAGAAAATCCCAACATGCAAAGGAGAGAAGGCAAGAAGAAGAGCTGGTTTTCTATGGGCTGTTGACTGTTTGAAAACTTGCAGAAATGCAGAATGGGAAGAACACACGTGAGCTGGGTTTTGAGTTGAGTGGGGTGTGGGCCCCACCAGGTCAAACAACTTCAAGGCTTAAAAACACCATTATGCGGGTCCCGGATGAGATCGACGAAAGAGAGAAAAGTGATCTTCGAAATGTCTAGTTTCCAAAAATATAATTTTCACGTGATTTTGCAAACATTGAAATTCATGCACAGATTTCAAGGTGAAAAGCCTGTTTTACCCTTTTTGTTGAAAAATGCGATTTATGTGTTTTGAAAACGGACGGAGAGAACATAAAAGTTGTAAATGTCGTTTTGATAAATCAAAAGAATAAAAAAGAATCATAATTTTCTAAAATCAAGAATAATTTCCCTAACACGCACACGGGTCCCATGGGCTAAATCAACGGCTTTTGAAAATTTCCAAAATCTATGGAAAATCTATCGAGCTCACAATTTAGACTAAACGCCATCCAATCGTACTTAAGATCTAATCTCTAATCTTGGCCTAAACGACACTAATCAAAGCAAACCTGGGTCGGGGTTTGACATCTAGTCTACCATGCCCATGCCATAATCAGTCCCCTAACTCTCTTCAAAGCCCCAAACTCCATTCTAAACTTTCAATTAAATAGAGCCCCCAAAACCCCCAACCTGTTCGCCAAAGAGTGGAAGAAGAAGAAGAAAAATCGTGGGTTTAGATACAGCTAACTGTATCTAAACCCACGATTTTTCTTTTTCTTCTTCGTCGTGAAACACTAGTCTACCCTGCGCATGCCATAATCAATCTCCTAACTCTCTTTGAAGCCCCAAGCTCCATTCTAAACTTCCAATTAAATCGAACCCTAAAAAAACCCAACCTGTTCGCCAAAGAGTGGAAGAAAAATAATAAAATTCGTAAGTTTAGATACAGGAAGTTAACGATAACGCCAACTTAGTTGGCAATATCATCAACTTGGGTAATTTCGTCCAAAAAAAGGTACGAACAACTTAATGGTGGTTTTGTTATTATTTTTCATAAAATTGATTAATTACACTTTAAGTTTAATTATTTGATAAAAATCCCTAACTTAAACCCCACTGTTATCTCTACTGCAGAAATGAAAGTGTTTGCTTGAATAATATTTTGTAGGTAAATTCGTATTCATATAAGCAAGCGACTTAATATAAGGGGTGTGGATGGTAGAGATTGAACATTCTGCACCGTCAAAATCCCAGTACATGCGAGAACGAGAATAAGCAACTACAGATTAATGGAATGAAGAAATAAAATTATTAGCCCAGACTAAGAATAACACAAACAAGATACTGATTATACAGAACAAAGTGACTCTATAACTGCTCTTCTTCCTCCTCTTCTTCCTTTTCTCATCAATGTTGTGGGGTAGTGGAAAGGATAGGCAGGGGCCGGGATCTCTCATGGCCACCTTACTCTCCAACAAAATGGAGTTGTTTACCCCTTGGACATTGTTGGTCACATAAATGTTTATACAAAAATGGTGACCTGGTTGGCCTTCTGTGTGGCTTGGATTGATGATGGTGGCGGCACCCACATTGAGTCCATTCAATGTGACATGATCCCGATGGCGATCGCAGTCGCCGGAGGTGCTGCTCTGAAGTGAATTGAGGTGATTGTTGAGGTTGAGAAAGAGATCTGCAATGGTTTCTTTAATCTCCTTCTCATTCTCTGAACAGGTTTCCATTGCTGACTTTCATCTGTTTCTGTGTTTTCATACAAAGTGAAATGAGATTATACTTGCCTGGGGACACAAGGAACTTGTTGGGGAATCGCTTTATCTGCAAGCTTTTTAAATAAAATGCAATTGAGAAACTGGGAATCTAAGTATCATGCGGCTATCATGTCTTCATCATGGCCCAATGGATTCGTTATCCAAACTTGTTTTTGTTGGACTTTTGACTGTCAAGCAGTAACACTTGAATTAGCGGTCACAATTCTTGACCCAGTAGCCCGACCCGGCATTATCAGGGTTCGGATTGGGATTAGATTAAATGGATTCTTTCTATTTGACCTGCGAACTCAACCAATACAAGATCCAACCAAAGTGGTCCAACCCCAATCCAATTGATAATTTGTTTGGATTTGGGTTAACCCTATACATGCTACCTGTGGTTTTCAGCCCGATTTGAACCTTTCCTATCGCCACCCCTACTTCATGTTTTGTTGATGATATGTCCTAATCTTGTCATCAGTTATGTGGTTAATTGTGTGGTGACATTAACTCCTATTAAGGTAAAATTTGAGTATATGTCACTAGATAGGATGACATTAATCTGGAATGGTTAGATTCATCATTATGTAGGACCCACGGTAGAGTTTGGGTTCCACTTTTGGAGACATCTTATATCTTACTCATGGGAAGGATGCAGAGAGGACAGAGAATCCGGACTCAATGGAAATAGGGTTTTATGGTGGTGGTCATAATGATGTTTGTTCCTACAAAAGCATATGGAACCTAACAAGGCAGCGCAATGCCACTTTTCAGAAAGTAGACTCAATTAGGTATAAGTATACTCGATTTGGCACTCTAGACTTTTCATAAACTGCCTGCTTGACCAAACTAAACCATCCTCAAAACTAGAGACCAGTAGCTAGTGGCAGAAAAAATAAATAAACCGAAAACTGGAAGATACTTTAGAATGCCCATTGTGGTGGTTTTAAAAAATAAAGCTATTAATTAGGAATGGCAACAGTCCGATTTAGTACAGGTTGGGGCAAATCCAAATCCGCCCACTTTTCTCATCCAAACCAACCCGCCCTGTCACAGATTATTGATATGTAATACTAAACTTACCCTGCTTGGGTTGGGGGTAAAGTCGGCTTGCCCTGAACCAAGAAAACTACTACCAAACGTGCCCCAAATATAAAAAAAATCCATTCTTGGTAATTTCACTTGTAAAGTCAAGTAAAGTGAAGTCAAGTTAAACATCACATCAAAATCACTTTTTAGCAAAACTCCTTCCAACTTTTCCAACAAAAAGTCAAAAAACAACTACATTTATTAACTAAAAGACAAAAAAACTCCATTTCTCATACCAAAAGTCAACAATATTTCATCCTAAACAACTAAAAATAAAATACCATCATAACTCACTATATATTTTATTCATACTTTTTATTTCACTCCACTCAACTTGATTTTAAGAGTAAAGTGCCAAACTGGCCCGGTAGCCAAATGAAAGGATTCTTGTAGAAAAAAAAAAGCCCTTCAAATAAATCTACTAAATGGCACCTAAGATGACCCCAACACAACGTTTGGCCCCACAATTTAACTATATCCATCACTGCATCTCAGGTAGTAACCTAAACCAATGAAGATTGTGAGGTAGAATGGTGGAATATCAGTCAGCAAATGTAGTTGTGACCATACATGTACCATGTAATATCATAAGAAAAAAAAAATCATAATCCATTCTATTCATGATTTAAGGTAATATCAAAATTAACCTTCAGAAATTGGCATGGTGGAAACTCAGATGATGAGCACTTGGTTAAAACGTGAACAAGTACAGACAACCTAAAGCGTAAGCACGAGCACATTCGTCTGTCTCCCATTGATACAATTGCTCCACTCATACATGCTATTTCAGGCGTGGTAATGTAGACTACAAACGTTTACATGTCTCTCTTACAAGTCTGCATACATCAATGCAAAAATACAAGACTCCTAGTCTTCAAAAATATGCTTGGGATTGGCACGGTCAGTTGTATCCGTAGAACCCAAAAAAAGATCCGTCTGCAATCCCCACTCCCTCAACTGTACTATCTGCTCAGCAAAATTGGTCCTGGTGAGCCTTCCAAAACCTTCAATGATCTCTGTAATGTTCTGAGGCCTGTAAATAAAGCAAAGCAAATAGCATGAGACTAGAGTCCTGAGAATATCAAAGACACTGTTTCCGGAAACTAGCAGGTACCAAATACCTAATAGGGCAGAATATGAGTTACATAAGGTATAAAAAGAAGTATTTCACATTCAATAGAAAATTCATAAACAAAAGTGCACATTGAATCCAAAGAAAGTGGAATTGAGGGAGACCCCTCATGGCAGTCATTTGTGGCTGTTCTGCCTAGCAGTTAACCCAGAACAACTCTATCCCTTCAGTTTCTGTGACAAAATAGCAAAAGCATTTATATTTGTTCTCTAACAAGCAAAATTGTACTATTGACCAATTATGTCAGATGCTCTCCAACTTAATCATGAAATGCTCCATGCATTTCAATAAATCTACGTGACTTTCCAACCAATTGCAGATAAAATTCAGCTCTAGCTCACGGCATACGTATCTGCATTCCACTGTTAAGTACTCCGAAACTTAGATGGGTCAAGATGCTAACAGATTTTACAAAACTAAAGGGGGCCTAGCCCTAATACTTCAATAACAATTTTGTTTAAACGTACAACTTTTTCACTGCACACAAGAATTCAGACTGCATTATTGGTTGCATGAGTGAGCGAACATGTCAGATTTGATGTAGGACATGATTTACACATGTCTTTATAATTTCTCATTACATTCCACCGGTATCTACATCATCATCATCATAGCCTTGCAGCCTTACCCCATTTATATGGTCAGCTTTATGAATTTTGCTTATCCACTCAACCCCATTGTTCTTTATAACCCTACAATCTATCATGCATTTCCTCACTACTTCACATCTCTTGGTTCCTTTAACTTGTAATCATAAGTGCTGCGTTTAGTGTTGTTTAACTGTCCAAATGATTTTAAGAACCATTCCTTGATTTCAATAGGAGCTAGCCATAAGTTTCCTCTCATGGACTCATTTGTAATTCCATCCTTTCTTGTAATCTTACCACATCCATCTTAGCATGTGCATCTCAGCCACTCATCATCTTAGAATGCCAAACCGAGTGCCACATGGACTTGAATAGAGTGGGTCAGTGCAGTCCATGATGGTATCAAAGCACAGCTATGACACCTTTGGGAAGGCAAAGCACACAAGTGGGGCGTGATGGCTTCGTTGGATAAACATGTGATTGAGATAAAAGGAAAGACGGGCAAGAAATTCATCTTCACGGGACGCATCTCAGTAACCTGGCCAAAGGGATGGCTTGGTTGTGCTGGAGCAATGCATTGGGCACATTGAGCATGCTTTCATCAACAGATGATCGTATGAATGCTTTGGAAGGCCGGAGTTGGCAGAATCTTGAAGAGCTAACCAAGGACGTGTCAGAACTCCCTTGATGAATGCACGAGGGAGGAGTTCTTGGTCATTCAAGAAGATATTCAAGAAAGCTTCGCATCTTTAAAAAAGAGTTAATTAAAAATACTCAAGGTGAAGAATGATGATCTTCGGAGTAGGGTGACACTTTCAAAGAGGGCCATTGCAAATGAGGAAATCGCTCAGTAGGGAAGTACAAGGATGCACGCTCCAATGTGAAAGTGTTTCCAAGGTGCCAGAGATGCCAAGAAATTGGAGAATCACCTGTGGGAAATAGGGAACTACTTCAAGATCGACATGGCAATCATGTACTTGGGCAGATGATACCATGCTTTGGAGGAGGCGCTGACATGGTGATATTGAGAAGGGACTCTACACGATCGACGCATGGAAATATGAAAACAGTACCAACTTTACGACACCTATGGAGTATAATACCTCTACAAGATTGACTCAAAGATGGGGAATATTGGAGATAATTACTGTAAATAAGTTCTTCCTCCTCTACCCTTGTATATACCCTCTTAAAAAACCTCTTAAAGGGGAATTAGGATTTAATGTATCGTACATTGAAGACAATAATATAAAAACAAGGCACTTCCTCAAAAAGGGCATGGTAGATTCAATGCCAATTATGAAATTGTCATGGTATCAAAGTGAAAAATCCTACACTGGTGAAACCCTTAGATCTCTGCCATTCTCGCTTGGCATTTTCAGATTACCGTTTTCGCAGTTCTCGCCCTATTCTTCCACAAACAATGTGCGTTCTTTCATCAACTTTTGGGAGTTTTACCACCCAAAGGGAATCAAGATCCTTATCTTGTAGAAACACTCTCCACCATCGACGGGCATTCTTCAACTACATTTTCCAACTCCAGGAGTTCTCTCATTAATGTTCAGAGGATCGACTAGCAGAGCTTTCTTTCAGCAGAGGGGATCGGGTTTCGTAGATCCTCTCCTTGGAAGAAGAGGTCCTTTGTAGAAGACGAGAATCAATCTCCGTCAAATCCTCGCCCAATCCTTTTCTCTGTTCAAAGACTGCCCTCCAGATCTATATCAACATCTCATAGCTACTGTGGATTCTTCAAGCTTCTAGACTCAACATGAATCAATACATCAGCCCCAGGCCAGCCTCTCTGCACCAGTTTCTCCGGATCTATATGGGCTTCTCATAGCTACTGTGGATTCTTCAAGCTTCTTGACTCAACTTGAATCAGTACATCAGCTCCAGCCTCTCTGCATCAGCTTCTCTGGCAATCTTTGTAATCACTCTTTGCTGTCTCCATCGGCGATTTGGGATTTTGAACGGCCCTAGCCACTAATATATGTCGTGAAGTCTCTTGATCTTTTTGCAAGTTTGAGTTCCATTGGGTTCTTTGTATTGGTTTTTCTGAATTCAAAGCCCTTCTCTCTCTTCAATTCCTTTTCCCAATGGGCCTGATTTCATCTTATTGAAGAGTAATGATGGATAAAAGTGAGATTTTATCTGTTAAATTTGAAATTCTTTGGGAATTACAATTTTGACATGTTGTAGAAGGAAAAGTATTACAGGGCTTAGTTGATGGAAAATTACAATACCTATTGACCCAAAGGAAGCAACAAAATGGAAAGCGAATAATGCTAAAATTATCAGTTGGATTCCAAAATCAATCAAGCCCCATATTTCCCGATCTGTCGTCCTTACACAGCTACTCAAAAAATGTAGTATCATCTACGTAAAGTATATCATCAAGAAAATGATGCTAGGAGATTTCACCTTGAATTTGAAATTGCAGAATATAAACCAGGTGATATCAATCCAGGAATTATTCTTGATTTATGGAACTTTCAATTGAATATAGTGCATTGGTATATTATGCTGTTCCGGCTTATTGTCTTTCTATTATGAAAAGTGCTCATGTCATAACACAAAAAAAACTAATGCCTTATGAAACCTAAAAAAGAATATGAACTTGTTTGTGCAAGCCTAATGTATCGAGTTCCATCACCTACAACTGAATGTCTATTTGCAGGAACTTTGTGAAGAACAATGGTGTTGTTCTCAAGTTTTAATGAAAATAAAAATAAAAGAACTTCACCTTTGGTGGCTCTTCCCAATTTTGAGACACGGCACTTATACACATCTGATATGTAGACAGTGAAACCCAAACTCTTATGTGCAGACAAGAGCTGATTGTAGCATATAGAAGGTGACAAGACAAGAACTGATTGTAGCACATAGAAGATAACATGACAAGAGCTGATTGTAGCATATCAAAGGTAACCAATTTGAGATTTAACCCATAAATTTATATAATAACAGCAACGGAAATTATACATGAACATGTGATGGAAAAGTAAAAAAGGTTTTGACTCTTTTATCAATGACAATATAAATGAATGAATGATGGCTGATGCAGCCTTTGCACCCTGCTTTTGCAAGATGCAGCATGCTAAACGTTTAACAAGTATAAATTGCACCAAGAAAAAGGAGAGTGATTTTTAACCATCATAATCAATAGTATCACAGCTATGCCCATCAAAATCTTCAACTTTCCAAGCTTTCTAAGTCCACATAGAGACTTTATGTTCAGGACCTACCCAAGGTGGCAGCTTTTGTAATCAGAATAAGGTGTTACAGGAGCAAGTGAGCAACCAACCGTACAAGTAGTCAAATATCTACACTTCATGTAAAGACAACACTAATAACTAAACCATCTATGAACTGGCAACAACAATTAGTTTTGTCTCAAGATTAACTAAATCATGGAAGAAAAATGAAGCAGGAAAAATAAATGTTCGATAGAAAACTCAAAGGGAAGTTGTAAATCATGCTAGTATATGTCGGAAGCGCCTTTAAACAACAGAGGAGTTTTGATTGTTACCAAGGAAAAGATGTTGGCCCCAATGAAAACAGCTCAAGCACCATGTTCTGAAAAAAACCGTTGCACAACATTAAGAATTCGCCACCTCATGGGAGGTATTTAGCTACAGGGATAATTTCCCTGTCCATCCATCTGCCAACCCATAATCAATGCTCAGCTCTCTCAATGGTGGAATATTCTCCATGGCGAAGAGCATAAGATGAGGATACAATACATTACAGTGATCATACAACACAAACTGCACTAGCACATTTGGACTTGAACTGTGGCTGAAATAACAAGCAACATTCCTCATTCTTGAAACATCCATTGCAAAATTCAGCTGAGGCAAAGTAGGAAATGCCGGTCTCATATACTGAGGGAAAATACTAGATATGTCCCCCCACTCCACCCAACGACCAGGAAACCGATTCGGATGGATCAAACTGTCACCGTTCATTGCTATAACTGCAGCCTGTTGCTCTGTGAGCACAATCCCACTGTACTCACATATAAAGGCACCTGCTCGAATAGAGTCCAAGGACCTAACCCCCCAGCCAGTTTCTCTCGATCTAAAAACTTCCAACCGTTGCTTCACCCCCTTCTGGGTCACACGGTTCTGGCAAAATGGAGGGCAGCGACACATCCGCCCGCATTCATGTATCAAAGGCTTCCCCCTCAAAAGAATCCCACTGCTGTCATACACCAACTCACCCCCATTCTTTCCAATACAAGAACAACCAAAGGAACAACCGGAAACACAATCACACCCACCACCAACACTCCCCTCAACTGTAAAAGGAGGGTATACAGGATTGGCAAGGTAATCATAATGCATTGGCTCGGCATCACCATCGACATCATTGAACAGATAAACAGGTAATTTCTCCTTTCCCTTGGACATATCAAGACTCAGGTAACCATTGGGCCTCATAGAAAGTGGATCATTCTTCAAATTATGTGCAAAATTCATGACCACACTCCCCATATCTGGCTGCCCAGCAATCCTAGCAAGCTTATACTTGTAAACACCAAAACCAGATTTGCCAACATCAAGCCAATAGTTGATAACGCGATAAAGACCATCGTAAACGTAAATCTTACCTGTGGGACTCCCATCCCACTTGAAACCACGGATCACCCGAATCTCAATTCCGTAGTGGAGGCTCCTCTCCAATGCCAGATTCCCGCCCTCCAGCTTCTGGTGGACGTTGTGCCGCTGGAAATGCCGCTCCTTTCCGCCCTGGCCGGTGTAGATGATCACGTCCCCGCCGTCCTCATCGTCCTCGTACCCTCCGGAAACGATAATGCTGGTGGCGATCGGCTCCCTGCTGGAGGTCCGACTCGCCGGGACGTAGTCGATGCCGGCCTGCGGCGTGCCGTGCAATCCGACCACGCACATTTCGATCCGGAAAAAGAAGTGATCTCCGACGTCGATGCCGGGGACATGTCCGACGATCCGCTTGTCCCTGTTGAGCCACATCCCTCTATCCATCATCGCCGCCGCCGATTTCAGGTCGGCCCGGCCGCGCTTCCCCAGCTCCAAATTCCCCGCGGCCCGATCCTCCTCCCTCATCAAAAAGAGTCGGAGCGACTCGTAGACGAGCCGAGTCTTGCGGACCGAGTAGCGGAAGCGCTGCTGGTCGTGGAGGCCGAGATGGGAGGCGCGGACCATCTCGCCGGAGCGCGGCCGCTTCGGCTTGGCCGAGGAGGCGGGGACGATGGCGGACGAGAGGGGATTCGATTGCGCGGAGGGGACGATGGCGAGGGGGGCGTCCGGGCGGAGGACGGCAGCGTCGGCGAGGCGGCGACGGAGCTTCTCGGCGAAGGCTGAGCGGAAGAGGTGGGAGATGCGGAGGAATTCGGTGTAGACATCGGCTTCTTCGGAGACAGAGGAGGAGGGTTTTGGGGGAGAATTAGGGTTTTGGAGGTGGGGTTTAGGGTCGTATCCTTCTTCTTCTGGTTCGAGTTTGGGTTCGATTTTGGGGAAAATGGAGGGTTTCTGGTGTTTGGGAGGGATCGTGGAAAGTGGTTCGGGGGCCAAATTTAGGTCTTGGAATGGAATTTCAGAAGAATCCATGGAAAAGAGACCGATAGAGTGGAAGTGTGTGTGTTTTTTGGAGGTTTGAAGGGGAAGAGGGAAAGTGGAGAGATAGTGAAATTCCTGCGGCGGGTTCGAGATGGGTGACGAAATCGAGATGCTGAAATGACAGAAATGCCCTTATCAGACGGTATTTGTACTCTGCTGCGTGCGTAAAACACGAGAAATGGTCTAATTTAGTGGGTGATGATGACGACTTTATTCGTGCCTTCGTAACGACATTAGTGCTGACGACTTTATAAAATTATAACAAGAGATTAGACTAATGGCACACATCATCAAGTGTCTTCCACTTTGTTGGCTTATGATAAATTGCTGGGATTATCAAAATGAGTCATGAAAGCTCGGCTACGCATTCATTCTAAAACCCTTTTACAGGTATTTTTCTTTTACAGCTGTCACACCGTGTGTACCACTCACCTTTCTAGTAAAAAAAAATGATATTTTCTTCTTTTATAATGTGAGAGTTCTGTTTAGCAATACAAAAGTGGGCTTTGCTCCTATGAGCACTATGGGATAGTGGGGGAATCTAATATTCAAAAGGGACCATACTTAGATATGTAGTTTGAAGATAATTTGATGCTTCTAACTTTTTGATCCATGGTCCGTAAGTTTAACAGCTTTTTATCAAATAAGATTTTTTACCCTTGATCCAATGATCTAATCTATTTAGGTTGGTACAGACCTACAGGATCCGATGTAATTCATGTTGTCCCATATGTGTAGATAATTAGGATGGATTATAATTTGGGCCGCTAGAAGTTCTAACCATAGTACGGTGAGCACGATCGATTCTCACAAGAGCATTTCTTTGCAAAGGTATCGAAATTTGCAAGGACATTTGGGACTTGTTTGTGACATAAAGAGGATCCTTGGCAAAAGATTAAGCTTGCATTCCAACTCCTCCCATAAGAAATCCAAATCCTTTAAAATGAATAAATTAAAATCACTTTCTCTCTTTTCCAATAGAAAAATGAATCCCACCATGGTCAACGAAACAATGAGCAAAAATCATTTTCCTCTCTATAATAAAACCTTCTCGTCTCAAATGCATCTTGATGTGTGCCTTGGCCTGTGGGAGTGGGACTCTTGAATGGGTTGTAATTCAAAGGCCTGTCAAAATTAGTCCATTTTATAGATGTGACTTACATGATAGAGGTATGATTTCCTTCTGTATCCCAATGCAGTTTCTCAAATTCAAGACATGTTCAATTTGTACCTAACCTTAACCCATATTGTGCCCGTAGAGAGTAGAGACTCACACTAGACTCAAATAATACTCTTATCAATGACAATTTATTATATGCTATTGCAGAGGGTTTTCAATTCAGTTTTAACAGCTCCCTCTCAAATTTGACTTACAATGGAGCCCCCATCCTTCCCTTTGCATATTATCCAAAATCCCCATGACACTATATAATTTCTCAAATAAAATCTGAGATGCTTGTCCCCTCAAACTTCTAGATCTAACTTGAAAATTCAAAGGTGTTTAGCCTCCAAATACAAAACCTCTGGGCGCCTTTTTTTTTTTTCTGAAGTTTGAAAAAGATACCATCTAAGCCTTCTAATAATTGCTAAGCAATATCAAGGTTTTATCAAATGTAATAAATTTAAATTGAGATTGTGATCAATAACATTTATTGATGAAGAAGAAAGAATTGAACTTTTTTTCTTCCAACCAGTATATGAGTAGCTAAGAAGGCTCAAATCAGTGCTTCTCATACAAGGTAAATATTTGGCTACAAACAAATGGAAATTGGAAGGGTCACTGATCTTGCATGTGGAGCCCACAAACAAATGGAAATTGGAAGGGTCACTGATCTTGCATGTGGAGCCCATTTAGATGCATGCAAGTCATGAGAGTGGAGGCGATTCGAAGGTTTCGTCTTAGATCAGCTGATGAGTAAGTATTCCTATTTCCTAAGCCTACATCATATCATTGAAGCTAATATTCAGTCCAACCCACACATAATTCCTCTATTATTAACAATATATTAGATAGCTAGCCCAGTGTTCAAACCCTTAATTTGTTTGATCCACTGTTTGTATAGGGTCCTTACTCCTTACTCTTATATACACATTTAGTATGCATCAAAGATACACAAGTTGACCCAGAGATAGTTCTTATATTTTCCAAATCAGGTGTCTTGGGGTCTATATATACCTTGCTGTCTCTTCTGGAATTTGAATCACAATTCATAACGACCTTTATTTACTTTACTTTTGCCGGCTAAGACACTTCTGGATTTGGAACTATACTAGATTCTACTGCCCTTTTTAATAGTAGTATAAACCCACTGGAGTTGAAAAGGAAATTGACCCGAATTGACTCATTAAGGGAAAGGGCAATTTTGGAATTTGGCTGACGCAGGCCTGTCGTGAAACTATGAAAATCGACATTGTCAGAGTCCTAGATACCTTCTGACACAACCACACGTCTGGTTGAGTTGACGAAATTGCCCTTGTCTGGTTTTCGAGTCCACTCTCAACGCTGTTCACTCGTGCCTTGATGGGTATTTTCGTCTTTTCATATTTAAAAACGCGCGCCTTCCCGCCCAAATAAGGTCGTGGGCAAATGTGAAAAAACTCCAAATCCTCAAAATGCTTTGCTCTAGGGGTGTACATCGGGTCGGGTTCCGGGTTATCGGGCCGGGTTTGATCTGACCCGATTAGTTTATGCACACCGAAAACCCGATCGAATGCCCGGTTAGCTATAGCCGGGTTTGTCGGGTTCGGGTTATCGGGTAACCCGGTTACAAATTTAAAATTTTTTTTTTTTCAATCTGAATCTTTTTTTGATAAAATGCATGGAGATAAAATAACAACTTCTGTGAAATGAAGATTTTCTCATCTAAATCCAAGTTTAACCACAAAACTTTCCACAAAACTTTATTTCAAAGTTTTTCTAAATCAGCTAATTAGTATATAAAAGTTATTTTTTTAATATTTTTTATAACCGGGTTATCGGGTCACCCGATAACCCGATTAACTAAAATCCTTAACCCGGCACCCGGTCCGGATTAGAATGTTCCGGGTCGGGTTTGACCCGACCCGGTATAAGACCATGTTACACCCGCCCGAATACGTCTGGGTCGGGTCGGGTTACCGGGTCAGGCCGGGTTTGGAAACCCGGTGTACACCCCTACTTTGCTCCCCCACCTTCCCCTCTTCAAACTTGGATCCGCCGGTAAAACTTTTATAAAGTTTTGGATCCACCTTCAAAATTCATTTGAAAATTTTAGATTCACTTTCAAAATCTAAATTGTAATTTTAGGACCCATTTTTTGGTGAAATTTTAGGAATTTATGTCTAGGGAATTCCTAAATTCTCAGACAACGTGGAATTTCTGGATGCCCCTTTGGGCTTGAGCATCCACGAATTCCACAAAAATGCATAGGGAGTGGAATTCCTGGATTCCCAAAGGTCAAAAGGTGGTTGGAATTCAGAAATGCTAGAAAAGAAACATAGACTTCAGAAATTTTAGGGGACAACCTGTCACATTATGTCCAAAAATTTTTGAACATGGTGAATTCCTGGCAGAAATTTCACGAAAGAAACAGGGCCTTAGGTCCATCCAAAGACTCCACATGACGATTTTGGATTTGTGCACGAAAGTCTTCCATTTTACAGAAAAAATGCTTCTCCCTGATATGTTTAAAAGGCTCTAAGCTCACTCATTTGTTTATCTAAATGACCCTCTAAAATATTGGAAAGTTCTAGTGCATCTTTATTATTGTTATTTTCGAATTGATATGCATGTTATAACTCACAAGAGGCAACCAAAGGCCCTCAAAAGCCATGGTCCAGACCCCATGTAAAAAAAAAAAAAAAACTAGCTTTCAGGTCAAGAACCCAAGATACCAGAAGACAGAAGCACCTACAAAGTATTATACTTTCTACTGACTGGAAATCAGGGGTGCCCAAAATGCCTAACAACAGAGAACCACGATGAAGTTAAAGATTTCCAAGAACTGAAAAAGTGCAAGTGCCCAGACACATTGGATCAAGATGGTACATCCAGCAGTAGATAGCAACTTGTCATTCTAGCTACTTTCTTTTGTTATTTGAGTTGTTCCAGAAAAATCACCCATCTTATTAACCATGGGAGCATTTCTATTCCTATAGAACACTGTTTAACAAATTTGAAGGCTTGCTTCTCTTCAAAAGATGTAAAAACATCAAAGGGAAATTATGAATTATGACTGATAGGATAGAGGCTTTTGAAAAGGTGGTTGTATGGTTCTCAAATTGAAGAAGAAACTGGACCCAGTTAGCCTAGGATTGTTATTTTGAACTTTCAAATTTGTGACACTGACTGTTTTAATAGGTTGGCGCGCTATTATTGTTTCTGCAATCTGCACAAATAGTGCGGGAAAGTGGGTCTCCTAGCCTACCTCATTTTGATTTCAACTTTTTCCACGCTGAGACTAACTAGAATATTTTTAGCATCTTTGCAGCAAACTTTTAGTACTTCATATTTCTGTTAGAAATTATGGCATCTAGCAAGAGTTTAATCACATATCAGGTTCTTCTATTTTGATTGTTCTACTAGCTAACATTTGATGAGGATCTTAAATTTTGTATAGGGATTATTATGACTCTTTCTTGTCTTTGAACCAAGTGAAGGGGTTTTATTGGCATATCCTATCTGGGTTAATATCAATGATATTTCATTCAGTACCTGTGCAGTTGCTCTAGAATTATGAGATCATTGAAATCTATCATATGATGCTTGTATTATTTGCAAACAAAAAAGTACTTATTTCATGAACTCTGCACCTCATTATTACCATGATGATTTCTTTGCTCAGTCTTGAACAGTCTAACAACATTATCATCTTTTTAGCTGCTAATGAAAGACTTCTGAGCTTTTAGTTAGCTGTTATCCATCAAAAGGAATTCCCTTTTTTTTTTTTTTTTCTGATGATTGAAATCCATTTGAGATAATTCCAAATCAAGAATAGGACTCTTCCTTATAAGAACCCATTTGGTACAATGTCAGAGTTGGGTTAGAAAGAAAGAAACAGGGTCTTGATATGTGGCCCAGCTAGAGAAATTGTTTACTTGAAAAAGCTTTCAGAAGGGTTTTAGTCAACAATATCTGCCCAATTTTTACCGTAGACTTGCTTTTTGTACCGACATTGTACCATCATTTTCATAATCTATCTCATCAATTTGGAGTTGACTTTATATATCAAGCCTCCTTTGAGCTCGAGCTTAGGCAGAAAATTTCGAATGCTCATACTTGTAGGGCCCACCTTTGATTCATTCAAATGGACCACACATGACCCCCTTAAATTGCATATGACCACCAACTTTCGGTAAGATCTGAATTTACTGGACCGTTGGATTGACTATATATCAATCGAATGGATTGTTGACCATTAAACTCTTTGACCCATATGGAGATGATAGAAATTACGATTGTGACTGACTTTTGCAAGGAAGAAGATCCTAGGGAGTCCTTAAAATTCCCCCCACCCCATCCCCATCCCCATCCCCATCCCCATCCCCATCCCATGTGGGTCCCCAAGTGGGCCCCACCACACACTTGAACTTACCTTATCCTAAGCTTGAGCTTATGAGAGCCTTACTCATATATTTATATATATATATATATATGGTTTAAGTAAGCATAAAAGAATGCATTACACCAAAAAAAAAAAAAAAGAAAAAAGAAAGAAAGGAAATGGCGCTAGAATTTGGATTGAGATCCTGCTAATTTAGGTTTCTTGTCATTCTTAAAGCAGTTCAATTAAGCTAATGGGTCTCATATCTCTTTCGATCCATGATGGATGTGCCATCCAATGATCCCTCCAAGGGCTACAGGTCGAGTTATTGGGTCGACCTTGCCGTTGGCCATTTCCAGATCTTTGAAGGTAAGAATTCACATCTTTAGTCCACCATTAAGAGAATTAGGTTTTTGGCCTGTGGGAGTTTTGAAGCTAAACTCGAAGCTCACTCACTTTCGTAGTTAAAGCATGGTTCAAAATCGCAGTTCGCAAGTCATTGCTTCGCGGTTTGCGATCATCACATCACGATTCGTTGTTATTGTGATCCATCGCGGAGAAAATTTTTATTTGACCCCAAAAAAATCAGAAAAAGTATCTAAAGAATCCAAAATATTATAAATGATAGAAAACAATGTTTATTTCCATTAGTGTACACTTTAAAGTAAAATAACAGTCCCCTCAAGTTATAACCCTATATCATGGTTGTATCGCTGTATATACTGAAATAAGCTGAAATGTCATAAATTTTACATAATGCAACCATAATTTTAGACAAACTAATAGTGTTAAACATTTAAAGTCTATAATCTAGCAATAATACTAATAGAGTTAGTGCATGTGCAGAACTCAACTCAATAACTTAATCATCAAGGTGTACTCACCTTTAAGTTTCAAGTTTAAAGTAGCATTTAACACATTAAAATGAATTAAAGTAGTGGAGTTTGGACAATGGTAACTTACCTTGGCTTGATTTTTAGGACAATAATAGTTTTTAACTCAATAAAAACTTAGATGGATGTATTTTATACGAACTTTAAAAAAAAAAACTCGGATTTAAATATATAAATTCAAAAAACAAAAGTGCTAAAAGGTACAATATGGTGCTCCAAAACCCTAGATTTAATAAGCCTCAAGCATTTCTATGCTATTTTGAGGTCCAATCTTGGAAAAAACTCAAAAGTCACAAAAATCTTGCCAAATAATATCTCTTGACTTCCTTGTTCTTTCCGGCAGAGAAATCCACCAAATTCTTGAGAAAATCTTGAGTTTTGGAGCTTAGAGAGACCACACACAGTGAGCAAAAGGCTTAGGCTCGGTTTGGAGAAGAAATGAATAAAAAAGGAGTGAAAACACAAATTAAAAAAATAATAATAATGTCGGTCGATATTTTGGAAATATTGGCCGTTATAACGGTAACGGCTGATTCTTTGAAAATAACGGCCATAGCGGGCATTATTTTGGCGATATTTTGCCATAATGCTAACGCTAGCGTTATGAGCAAAATATCGTCGCGGTAATGGCCATTATTTTGAATCATGAGTTAAAGGCGAAAAAACATAGAAAGCATTACATAAGTTGAATTCACTTATTTCCTATTGTCATAATCCTTTTCTTTTAAAATTTAAACCCATGGAAGTTCTCTAATTAACTGAAAATCTTGATAATCTCTGTTAACTTTCCTTTGTAATCTTAGTATCATCGAAAATATAAATAGACAAGTGATTCTGTATCATGACATATAGAGCCATTTCCTAAAGCATTACCAATTGAAGAATATTGATCTGCAATGAATGGGAGATTCTATATGCACCCACGTTTTTTGCTGCGCCCACCCACTTTTCAAAAAATATTCAAAATACCCTCATCTTCTCTCCCTTGCAGATCACCGTTCTCCTCCTTCTTCCCCAGCCTTCTTCCCTTCCTCCTTGCTACCTGCACCCATTGCGCACAACCCTCTTCATCTCCATCTCTCTTCGCCATCTTCTCCTCTCCATGCACCACCCTTTCTATCTCCATTTTTCCCCTCCACCCTACAACTCTCTCCACCCCACTGCGCACCCATCTCTCTCCCTCTCTGCCACCGCCCACTCCATCTCCCCTCTCTCTCTCCTTCATCTCCCCCCCCCCCTCTATTTTCATTCCTATGTTTCTTTCTGTCCATGCTTCACCATATCTCTTCTTCCATCTCCATTTTCCCCTCCGCCCTGCAACTCTCTCCACCCTCTCGTGATCGCAGTCTTCTCCCGAGGTGCACGGAGTTTCGGAGCCGTCAACATAGAGAGGTGCACGGCCGGAAAATCCCAGTGCATTTTTTATTTACACGGTTGATCATATCCGTGCACAGATTACAATCTTCTCCAAATGTGCACGGAGTTTCGGAGCCGTGCACATAGTAAGGTGCACGGCTGAGAAACACTGTGCAATTTTCATTTGCACGGTTTATCAACCCCGTGCAAATAAGATATGCACGGCTGCATTTATCCGTCGTCGCACCTCGCAGACCCATTTTTCCTCGTTCCTCCTGCTCTCCGTTTAGGACTGCTCGTCACCACCGTGGCGTAGGTCTCCCCTTTGGAGATCGCCCTACCGGTGAAATTGTTCGACGGAGACCAGATGTCTGGAAGCTCTGCGGCCAACCCTCCCTCTCCCTCCTTCTCCCTTTCTCTTTCTGCCTCCCTCTCCCCACCCGCTCCATCTCCCCTCTCCTTCCGCCCGCCCTCTCCCTCTTTCTCCCTTACTCCCTCTGCCTCCCTCCCTCCCTCCTTGCCCTCTCCATCTCCCTCTCCCCCTCCAGTCTCTCTCTCTATCCCTCCATTTCTCTATGTCGCTCCCTCCCAGCCGGAGGTCGCAGGAGTAGGGAGAGGGAGAGAGAAGGAAGGAGGGGGGGAGGGGTATTTTCGTAATGTGTATTTTTTTTTAAAAGGTGGGTGTGTTCAGCAAACCATGTGGGTGAGTTTAGAATCTCCCGCAATGAATTTGAAAAAATTATTTGTGCGGTTTTTTCCTGTAACCACCCCCACTATCAGTTAGACAGTGGTGGGAAAGTTACCAATAAGAGAAAAAAAAGGGAAAAAAAGAACTGCTTGTTGGCTCTTGTTCTATACTTGGAAGGAGAAAGAGCAGAGAAAAAAAGATGCAGAAAAACCCTTGACAATCTATTAATGACAGAGTTCTGATCTGTTAATCATTAAAGAATTTACTTTTGGCTAGTATCCAACAAACCTGAAAAGTATGAATAAAATATGTAGTGGGTTTGATGGTATTTTGTTTTAGTTGTTTGGAATGGAATATTGTTGACTTTTGGTATGGGAAATGGAGTTTTTTTGTCTTTTAGTTAATAAATGTGGTTACTTTTTGACTTTTTGTTGGAAAAGTTGGAGGGAGTTTTGAGAAAAAGTGCTTTTGATGTGATGTTTAGGATGATTTAACTTTACTTGACTTTACTAGTCAAGTTACCAAACGGGCCAAAAGTATCACTCCTAGTGAATGATATCAATCACAAAAACCATTGACTGGTGACTTTTGCCTGCTCATCCTATTTGTGAATGTACTGGATCAGCCATGGCTGGAAAAATCACACTTTCCCCGCCCTATATCACATTTCCTCTGTCTCTCCATATTTTGAAGTAATTCCACCATGACACGTTTGTGTACCCACGTTTTCGCCGAAAAACCTTTTCCATCATTTGGTGTAATAATAAAATTTCTGTCCAAATGGAAGTCCACAAATGTGCCCCAACGGGCCCGACCCAAATATTCAGCTCCATTGAAGTCCAGATTTATTCCACTGTACATGTCATTATATTTCATAAATCATAACAATAGCTTTTTCTAGGGGTGCTCATGGGCCGGGGCCCGCCTGATCCGGGCCTAGCCCGCTTTGGGACGGGCTTGGATATGTAATGAGGGCCTGATTTATAATGGGCCGTGCTTGGATTAACTGATAGAAAGCCCATAGCCAGGCCCGGCTTGTGTGAGAAATGCATGTGATTTAATTTAATTAGTGCTCTAATTCCCACAAAAGTGATTAAAAGACCGGTTCGGCCCGGCCCAATTGATTAAATTGGTGGGCTCGGGCCTAACTTTTATGGTCCGTGTCAGGCTTGAGGGCCCAGTGTTTCTTAAGCCGGGTCAGGCCTGGATATGCCTTAGCCCGGCCCATGAACACCCCTAGCTTTTTCTCATTCTAAAGATCATAAAATCCCTTATCAACCGTAGAATAAAAGTCGTAATTCTACTCATTGCAATCCAAAATACGGCTGGAAGGACAAGGAACCAATTGCCTTTAATGGAAAATTTTAGATGAGGAGGAAAAGGTGAAACAGGGGATGGAAGATCCATATCTATTAATGACTCATCTCTGCACCCCTAAACAGGGCAAGAAGCATAGAAAGCTTCCAAAGAAATGGTGTTGGGAGTAGGAACTAGTTACTCAAAAACAGTGGTAGTTAACAAGACAACTATTAGATTAGTGAAAGAACTGGGTAGATTAAACTTACTCTAAACAGTGATTGATAACAAGACAACAATTAGATCAGTGAAGGAACTGGGTAGATTTGACTTAAACAACATATGTCAATGTTCTTGCATTGTCTGTTCTTGATCCTTTATGTCAAATTAAAAACCAACATGTTCATAGGGAGATATTGCAACAAGATCGTCCTTATTTGATAATGAAGTCACATACACATAGAATAGGAAATTATCTTTAATCCATTCACATTATCAACAATCTGAAAATATTACAAGAAAACTAATATCTCTGATCTCCTTGATAACACCCACATTGGAATTTAGATATGGGCCTAAAGAGTCAAAGTAGCTAAGGCTATCTTTCTAAAGAGTCAAAGTAGCTAAGGCTATCTTTCTGTCTCCATCTTTATGGGACATTGATTAGACTCCTTCACATAACGGTCATTACCCATTACCCATTTGATCTTTTTCTTTTGCCCTTTGCAGGGAAATGATCATAATCACCAGTTGTACTCTGGACAATCTACACCACTGATCACAACCGTTTTGATTTATATATACTACTTACCTGGTTGGTGAGGTGGAATGGATCATTGAACAGAGATGGCTCTCTGGATTCTTTTAGTAGTTCAAGGTGGGGACTTGCAAATGGATGAATAACTTTATTTTTTAAAATCTTTCATGAATATCTGCATGCATTCCCTCCAGATGGAAGATTTCATGTGAAGAAGACTGCAAACGCTAGTTTTAACCTAGCTTGTCTATCTTGATGGATTGGACCCTGCATACAGTTTTCCTTCAACTTTATATGATGCTAGATGCAATATTTACAGTTTGCTAGTGTTCTAAGTTGGTAGGAGTAGGCCCATAATTGGTGAAGCAAACATTTGAGAACATGAAGGCATGTACCCCTCTATTATTTATCATTATTTTTTTATATAGTAGCCCCTCAAGGAAATTTTCCTGCTGCTCGACACCCTGTAAACATTTCTAACATCTGTTTGTTTTCAATAATTATTAGATTTCTTGTTGGTTTTTTTTTTTTTTTTTTTTTTATGAATTTTCCAAATGCCATCTCCCACTTAGTTTCATAAGTGCTCAATTACTGTGTATCATTTTGGAAATTGAGATTTTAAGAATCCCAAAGGAAAAAGTGACATTTTACGGAAATAGTTTTATGATTCTCATCGAAATAGTTTTATGATTCTCATCATTCAAGTATGAAATTCAGAATTTTTTGGGATATCAGTTGTCCCTCCCGTCAAGAAATCTCAACGAAAGGAATTACCGCTATAAATACTTTCAAGCATACGGGCTTCGAATTTGAACACCTAGAAATTCAGTTTAGAGTAGGGTGTGGTAAACGTGCTGCTAGAGACTTACTTTTATTTCATGTAATTGAATTCTTAGGAATTCTAAAGCCACAGTAGTTCTATATATCGAGGGTGGAAATCAAAGCATACTATCAAATTATAACCTCTCCTTGAATGGGAATTTTAGTCAAGGTAAGATGGAAAATGAATCCTCGCCATCACTCTAGTACTTCAAGAGCTAAGAAAGTTAAAAGTCTCATCTACATTGCCATTTTATAACTTTTACCTTTCACCTACTAGTAATCCTTGGACGAAACTCATTTTACCATGAATTTCTATATATTCTATGCAAACATAGAAATTATTTATTAAAGAGGGGGGGGGGGGGGGTAATATGAGTTGATGATGAAAGATATAAACTAGCAATATAGATTCAATCATGCAACCCTCACTTTCATAAATTACTAGGGTGTAGATGGTATTCATTTCTCGCCTCCCCTTACTTATTTTTTTCATTAGAGGGAACCTAATTTGATGGTCCTTGTAAAAGCAAATGCAAAGTGTGTCTTAAGTACCAATGCATGGATACCATGTGCGCACTAGTTAGAAAAGGAGGCCTACTGTAAAGTCTTCTGCTCTATTCCATACTTATTTTGGACTAAATTCAAGGAAAGAACCTCTTTAGTCTTTACAGGTTATAAACACCAAAATGCCTATCAAAACCTTAAATTGGTAGGTTAGCATATAGTAACTAAGAAAAATTTACCACCAATCCACAAAAGACCATAGAAGGAATGGCCAAAGTCTTCCATTCCTTATGGATCATCCAGCATATATAACATAGCCTGTACAATGCCCATATCAAGCCATCTATATAATATGGCCCACTCACTTGACCACAAAACACTAGTTATCTTGGCTTCCTCTTCTACAATGGGGTTCATGAGATGGACAGTCCAATCAGCAAACTGTACTTCCCACATGAACGGAAAGGTGGCTTCAAGACAATGCACACTAATTTGCAACATGAGGAAACAATGAGCCCTCTTTCCAAGCAACAGAGAGGCTGTAGATAGAGGAATAGGACAAGCTAAACCGCCCACCTTTATTTGGAGGGTGGAAAAGTGAGATAAACTTCCAAAAACTATCACTTGTTTGGAGTTTGGACCACATATGGTTATATATAGTTATTTGTTTACTGAAAAGAGAGAGAATAGTGTGTGTGGTCTATGAGAACACTCAAAGGCTAGCCACCAGTTTGCCCTTTTACACTGGTTTGTAATTGTGGGGCTCGGAATAAAACTGGTTATCTGAATTTGGATATGGATATGTACATAAAATTTGAACACATTTTTATTATGCTTCTGACCAAGGCCAGGAAGTAAATTCAATTTTGAATTCAGGGTGATGGGTACATATCTAAAAAAAAAAACCGGCATCCTCACATGACACTCATGCAATTATATCAATGAATCAAGTATCCAATGATTATTTCTAATACAAAATGTTAATGTATTTTTAATATAATATATATAGCTCTAAAGGTTATCTTCAAATATACAAATACTTTGGGTCCCATTTGTTTCATGTATTACATTTCTAAGCATTGTAAGACAAAACGAGCATGAATATCCAAGACTAGCCGCCATCAAATAAAATCCCAGCCCCTTTACTAGAAAGAATCAAGAGGAGATATGAAATGAATACCCAACCATCATTTTAGTATTTCAAACCCTAGTAAAGTCAAAGTCCATTACATCCCTCCTTAAAATCTTCATCCTCACTTCTTAATAATCCTTTGTTACATGCCCTTAACCAAATATAACACAAATTAGGTCTACATCAGGTATTAAAAAAGATGGCATACTACAGAAGTAGTTGGGTCCACTCTCTTTGTTTTGGTACTGGACAAGGGGGCCGAACCCATCAAAGATCCAACAGATGCAAGGGTGAACCCAGCACACATTGAAAAAAAAAAAAAAAAAAAGACCACCCACACATGTAAGGGAGAGGACCCAAGTATCAAACCATAGCTAGGTAGTTGGGTCTTTCCCTTTGTTCTCTATTTGGGTCCACTTCCAAATGCAAATAATCAACTATAGAAACTAGAATTTGGATCCGGGCTCATTCCATGGATTGAATGGAAAAGACTGCTGCTTTTGGGTCATCTCCCATCCATTGTGGGTCCTACTTTCCTTAAGATAGAAATTTGGGTGCTCATGATTTGTATGCTATAAGTTCCCAGCCAGCTTCTTTCTGGGTTTCCAAAAAGTTCTGAAACTGGATTGAGTGAGCAACGTACGGTTTTACTGTAACCAAAGTATTAGTTAATTAGGTTCCATGTACTAAACAAAACATATCATGCCGTAATCAAACACGGCCTTTTAGGTCGTGCCACTTGGCATAATAGGATAAGATGCGGAAGCTCCTGATCTTAGAATGGAAAAGCCAGGGACAGTGACATTGAAAATTTTATCTTTCTACATATTGATGATGACTTAAGTACCTCATTACCAAGTTACCCTTTTAAGTGCACACCTAATTACCCACTAATTCATTTAAGTCTGCCCTTTAATCGAAGGTATATATCCTGAGGTATTTGACCCGACAGGATTAAATCTTACGTGCACTCACGACCTCACAACACCCATTGCAATAATCAAATTTAGGGGTGTCAAACACATGATGTTGGGATCAAGCAAACCCATGCCTTACAAATTATGCCAACAAACCAACACCCGGGCGGATAATTACTGTAATATTTGTTTATGCCTGTGATTTTACAATTTTTCGCTATTCTCAGTTTCCAAGTATTTTTTGCAATTTTATGCAGTTTTGAATGGAGTAGAAACTAGAAATACATTTCATAATGTAGGCAATTTGCCACACTAAACAATAGAAACTAAAATCACAGCACTACACCAAAAATGAAAAATTGAAACAGATTACCGTTCCTAATCCGTGTGTTCCTAATCCGTTCATTCATTCATAATCCATTCCTAATCCGTTAATCCGTTCCAAAAATAGGAAATTGAAACGGATTAGGAACACACGGATTAAGAACGGTAATCCGTTCCAATTTTTCGTTTTTGGTGTAGTGCAGAAAATGAAGTTTTTGGTTTTCATTTTTGGAGGAGAATAAAATATAAATGTAAAAAACGAACAGCGCGGTAATTATCGTGGGGCAACATGCCCTAAAAGTAATTTTACTTTTCAATGCTTAGGCCTAAGAAAGAATAATTAGATGATTTTCATCAATGGTAGGGGACCATCGATTGATGATTTGTAACATCCAATTTATGGTATCATTAATTTCTATGAATTCGTTGCATGGAGACACCACGAGTTTCATGCATCAAGTGCCTGCATATGGCAGCCAAATGAATATATTAAAGTCTAATGGGTCAAGAAGATTTAGAAGAACGTAGCCATCATAGAAACTTCAATGTTGTGTTCTGAATACCCTGGGCCCACCTGTAAGACAAAAAAATGTGGACATTTTTCTGCCAAAAAAGCCTATCGTTTAATTAATGTAAACATAAAAAATATTAAAATTAATAAAAAAAATTATGATTATACAGAAAAGCATTTTCTATAGGGAATAGAAAAAAAAAAGATTTCACAAAAAAGCAAATTGAATTCAACCCTCAAGCCTCCTTGGGAAACATGAAAAACAGGTCAATTGAAGTTGTGTCAACTTATCCTAATTAGAGTTTGAAAGCTTAGAATTTAAAGCACATGTGTTCTTCACAATAAATTTGAATGAGTTGCATTTTCAAACTTCAAAGCCTATATGCAATGATGGCAAATGATGAATGTGTATAATGAAAATTAAATGGACCCACATTTTTTTACCATAGGCTTTGAAATGCAACTGTTGTTTGAAGTCTAGACTGAAGAGGCTTTAGAATGATTATTTCTCCTAAGGTTTAGCATATGCATTTAAGTTCTAGATCACTTTGATTGATAGTATAGTTATTTCTTTATAGGGTCAATGTATTTGGATGGAACTTAATTTCTAGAAATTTTCAGAAATATACTTCTATTAAAATGGGTAGAATCGAAAAAGCGAAGGCGACGACTTAAGAATGACCACAAAATATTCTTTTTCTGAATAAAAAATAAATATCCAACCATCATCCGAGTAAATAAAATTATACGAAAGCCAAAATCCATCTATATCTCCTTCATATTTTTCAACCCTTACCTCTTTAATATTTCTCCTTTGGAACCCATTTCACCTTATTATATCTGCACATTTAATCACATCCAAAAGGTCTAAAAACTTTCTTTAGGAACCGGTACATTTAGAAGCCTAACTCAAGGCATCATGAAGTTGTTTTCTTCATTTTCATCATTCGAATTGAGAAATTCAGAATAAATTAGTGGTAAAGGTATCTCATGTCACAGCCTATACAAGAATCGATCTTGGACAGGTAGATAGTCTCACAAAATTTATACCACTCAACCAACTAGCGGATTAAAAGAAAAAAAAAAAAAAACGCATTCACATTTTTGGACATTCTTGTAATTTCATTAGAAGAATTAATAGAAAACCAACCCACGCCCTTATTTTATATTTATTTATTCATTTATTTATTGTGGTTGTAGAATTCTTTTATACACATAAATAATTGTGTTGTGTGTTTTTTAATACAAAGGTGTGGGAACGAACGACCCTGGCCACACGTATGGAGCCCACGTGTCTGCTACCTGCCAACATGGCACGCAGAGCTAATGCCACGTTGGCACATCTTACGAAGCTGATGGGCTGACGCCTGCTAAGGTGATAGGTTTTTCCTAAAAGTACAATTACAATGTTGGTCTCCCACAAAACTTAGATTGTGGCAACTCCATCAGCCCAACTTGTACTCTTGTTGTGGACACTCCAATCCAAACCGTTGATCTTTCGCTCAGTAGATAAAAAGTAGACCTATCAAGAACCGCCCCACAATTGGACGGTCTGGATTAGTAAGTCTGTACACAAGTGTAAGCAGATGAGTTCAGGAGGTGATCATGGCCCGTGTGAATCCTGTGCAAGCCCGTCAAGTTTAGCTGCCAATTCCATTGTCATACGC
The DNA here is from genome assembly GCA_012931725.1 of Litsea cubeba. Taxonomy (NCBI): domain Eukaryota; kingdom Viridiplantae; phylum Streptophyta; class Magnoliopsida; order Laurales; family Lauraceae; genus Litsea; species Litsea cubeba. The sequence continues at coordinate 1,485,426 of CM022952.1, read as the reverse complement.
GGCGGCAAATGGGTTGAAACTACAATTAAAATAAAAGAAATATTCTCCTACACATAGTGTTTTATAAAAACGCTTATTTAAACCACATTCAAAGATAGAAAATCCCTCTGAAATTTCACATGGTCCCAGACAACTGGCACCGATCCAAATGGACTGTAGAAGTAGGAGCATAGTAGAAAATCGCCCGCGTAAAATAAATTACCCCATTTTAAATGTATCGGACGAGCATTTAAGCATTGCATGTGGTTGGAAATACATTCAAACCTTATCCCAAGAAAAGAAATATTTTTCTTTTGCTGCTCCTTTTATCTATACTTCTATCTACAATAATTTCTTATCCACAGAGGGGCTCTTTATCCCTTTAGCATAAGATATGTAAAAGGTATGCATATATGTAACATTTGCTTATGGGAATTGTATATATGAAAATTTTACACATTTGAAAAATAATATAATATTTTGTTTGGAAGCACCATTTCACATGAGTAAACGTTCAATGATTTGGATTATATATAAGAGTTTTTAGTGTCTTAGAATTCATAAATATTTTATACATAAAACTAATTTTTTGGAGTTTAATGGGTCAACAAAATACTCAAATTAAAACTTTGGAGAAAATTACAAATAATAATAGATGAGGAGTATTCCTATGTATATATCCCTCACACTCCCATTTTTTGAAAGTTTCAAATACAAAAATGACTTTTCAAATACATAGGAATACTCTCCTTGTATTTAAAACTTTTCAAAAATAGGAGTATCTTCACAGGCATTTGAATATTCCCCATAATAAATAATGATGGATTTTAAAATCACAACCTATCATACGCGTCACTTGTACTAATACTTTGTTTGAATGCACTAATTATTCCGAAGCATCCATCCGACACCATGTTTCCTTAAGCCGTCAATTACTTTTCCATACAAATGGAGCATGTGCATAGCTCCTCTTCAGATCAATGGAACCTGTGGTAAACGTCCTTTCATCTACATATATTTCATTGAAATCCCTTGAAAGTTGGAATTGAACATTTGAACTCCTCAAACAGGGAAATCTTCTGAGATCAGGTAAACCCGTTTGTAAAGGAGAAACTCATGATCTGAAAAAATGAGCCATTTCATATATAACTAGAAAATAGAAATGACACCAATGACCAATACCATTTCTTTAGACAAAACCGACCATGTTTATTAATATTAAGGATTTGTTTAAGAATCACATGCAACGGCGTTGTAATTTTTTTCTTTCTTTATAAGGGCTATGTGATCCTATAAATTCAGCAGACCCACGAATCACATGTTTCTCCATGCCTCCCTATCCCTATATGAATTCAAGCTTGAGTACCAACAAAAAATACAAAAAATAATGTTGAACTTTTAGCATAAGTTATGATTTGGTACCACTTAAACAACCACAAAAAATAGAGCATTTTAAATAAATTTCCTTTGAGTTTCAGTTTCTATAGGAGGAAAATGCAAGTTTTCACTTCCGCGGCTTTAGGCAAATCAATCCCGACTCTTTTATCAAGGGAGATTATCAAGATATAGGCACTAGAAAACCCCTCCCCCAGTTATAGAAAAAAAAAGAAAAAAAAGAAAAAGAAGACAAAACCATAAAGGCTAACCACCACAAACAGGTATATGAAAGTAAAAAGAAAAAGAATCTCTCCATCCAATAATCTATCTATCTATCTACCTATCTATCTAGTCGTAAACATTACCAATGCGAAAAATGGAAAAGACTAATAAAGATAGACAAATAGATCTCCATTTTATTTCAAGCTCTCAACAAGCATAATTCTTAAGTCGGATCGGACCACATCAATCAATAGCTACCATATACCAAAAAGTAGATTGCAAAAAAGCTACACACCCAAGTGTTATGATATGATCGAATATCCATTCAAGTTTGCTTTTTCCTAATCATGTTTTTGTACTCCAAACAGGCATATCTTACAACTAAAAACTTCCCAAATTTAAATTATCCCAATCCCTCAATCCATGTCCCAAGATAAGGGCATAAGGTACCCCTCTCTCTCTCTCTGTCTCTCATATTTATTGCTCCCATGCTAATAAATTCCAGGTTCCTGCTTACAACCAAAGCTCCAAAACCAAATCTCAATCTCCTCAATTGGAAATTTTCCAATTGTACCAGCTGAATAAGGAGAAGATTATTCATCTCCAGTAGTCGGTGTAAGAGGAAAAATGATAAAATTCACTTCTTTTGCTTCTGGTTTTTGTGAGATCAGAATAACATCAAAGCTCTGATTTTTACATCAAAGTTGTGATTTTTACATCAAAGCTCGAATTTTTACATCGAAGTTGTGATTTTTACATCAAAGCTCGGATTTTTACATCCGATCTCATCGCCATTTCATCATCTGTTGCTCTTTCTGTTCTTGGTCTTTGTATCCGGTTCCAATTTCAGGAGATGAGTCATCGAGTTCCGGATTTTGAAGAAGAATATTCGACGCCGATGTCTTCTAGATTTCTGGCGCAGAGGAAATCTATAATGTGAGGAATTCGAGCAGAATTCGGTTTGGTTTTCTTTGGTTTCTGTTTGGTGATTGTTTGAGTGTGTGATTGTTTTTCTATAGGGCTGAGGAAGATGAGCTTCTGGAGCTGCTATGGCAGAACGGACAGGTCGTGACGCAGAGTCAGAATCAGAGATGTACGAAGAGATCTCCGCCGTTGAGATTTGGTGGAGATGATGCCGTTCCGCATGGACGGCCGGGATCGGGCGGCGGGGATGAGATCGGATCGCCTGCTACGGCGGCAGTGGCGGCGAGCCAGCTGTTTATGCAGGAGGACGAGATGGCGTCGTGGCTGCATTATCCGATCGAGGAGACTTTCGATCGGGATTTCTGCTCGGATCTAGTGTTTTCTGGTTCAGCAGGAAGTAGCGGCGTCGCCGGACGGAACGGTCAGGTTCAAGTGGATCGGAAGTCGGAGGAGAAGCCTCCGGCGTCGGTGTCTACGTCGGCGCCTGCTGCGGCTCCTTCGCGTCCGCCGATCTATCCGGCAAGGCGGAGGGAGGCCGCGGAGGGGGTGGTGAATTTCGCGCACTTGTCGAGGGGGAAAGGGAAGGGCGATTCTCGGTCGTCGGATGCGAGGGAATCGACGGTGGTGGATTCGAGCGAGACGCCGGCGGCCGGGGAGGCTAGGGTTAGGGTTTTCCAGGGGGAGAAGACGGTGGCGGGTTCTGGTGGCGGGAACGCGGGATGCGGGAGCACGTGCGGGGGGAGCCGGGAGAGGGAGCCTGGCACGTGCGAGGGGGCGCTGACGTCATCTTCCGGCGTGTCCTCCGCCAGCGCCGAGGACAGGAAGAGGAAGGCGAGGCAAGGGGAGGAGTCCGAGTGGCAGAGCGAGGTGAGCTCTCTCTCTCTCTCTCTCTCTCTCTATCTGCTTTTCTCATGGGAATGTCTAACGTGCGCCGGAGGCGCGTTTTAGCGGCAACGGCTTCTTTTATGAGAATGAGAACTGGTTAGTGGAGTGGACAGACATTGATTTGCTGCTTCCCCCCAAATCCAATTGAAAGAAGCTTTGTTAGCAGTAAAAACTTCTTTAATCAGCTTCTCAGTACTGTACTTAGTGCATTATTAAGCTAATTAAGTAGTACTGCCTTTTGGATTGTTAAATTTACCAAAATGACCTTTGCTTGTGGAAGTGAATAGAAAAACTGAAACACAACTTGTTTGCTAGGTATTAAATAAAAGGGTTCTCTTTGATTATTATTATGGTAGCTAACCCACCTCCCTTTTCTAATGTAGGATTGTTTGGGATCCAATTTGATATACTGTTTTTCACTATGTTTGTGAGAATGTTGGACCTACTTGCTCCATTTGAGATTGGTGTGTTGACCCACCCCCACCCCGTAACTGGGGGACCATTCCACTTCCTGTATTGTGAGATGGACTTATTTGTGGTCCTTCTAAGTTATCCAAGTTACAAATGGGAAAAAAGGGCCTTTACGAATAGATAGATGCTAAACTGGGGAATATTTGGAACAGAAGTATGCTCTTGTTATAATTAGATTGCCAGTTTGCAATGTAGGAGCATTTTTTTTTTTTAGGTTTGGATGGGTAAAGGTTAGGGTTTGATGTGTAGAAGGTGATTGGCGAATTGATGGTCTTAGCTGGAGCTTGGAATGTAATGAGAGGGATATACAGAACACGGGGTATAGAAGTACTGCATCATTTATCAGCAGTAAAGGTAGTAAAGAATCTTATTGGAAGACCTGAAAATGCTAAATTGCACTCTCACCTTTTATATTTAGGATTAGATTGGAATGTTTCAAAAGGTCTCAGTGTCTTTAAATGGTAATTATGATACTATGCATTTTCCATTATTTTGAAAGAGGATTTGCTCTCTCTTCTCTCTCTCTCTCTCCACATGTGCGCGCACTCACTTGCTATCTATCAACTCTCCACACACGGGCGCGCACTCACCTGCTATCTTTCGACTATTAATATGTGAGCAAAGACGTACTGCATTTTTGTAATCTGTCAGTTAGGCAGTCACATTATTTGCCAATTTGCCAACCAAACCAACCTTTTATTTCTTGGGCATTTTTTACTATTTCTCCCTGGGCAGCCGACATTTCATCCTTGATAGTTGAGAGGGTTTTTTTTTTTTTTTTTTCTTCATGGTTTTCATTATAGAATACTTAATTTATTTATATATTTTATTTCAGTTATTTAGTACAAATTTAGCAGAAATCTGAGACTAGGGGCTTGAACTTTGCCCTTATCTATTAAATAATTTTTTTTTTTTACAAATTTTTCTCGTGTGGAAGGATGCTGAATATGAATCACTGGCTGAAAAAAAAGTTACCCGTCGATCAACATCTGCCAAAAGAGCACGTGCTGCGGAGGTTCATAATCTATCTGAAAGGGTGCGTTCTTTTCTCACTTGTTCTCTTTTATATGGATAATGTTATGAAACGTTTTCCTTTAAGAAATGTTTGGAATTCAGTTATAAGGAGGAGGCATGTAAAAATTCATTTGGACTGCTTTTAATGCAGAGGCGTCGCGACAGGATCAATGAGAAAATGAAAGCTTTGCAAGAACTCATACCCCGATGCAACAAGGTCAATCTCCATTTCTCTGTTTATGCCTTTAAAATGCTAGAGGTACTCAAGCTTCTTCAATCCAGATGAGAAACTAATGGCTTATGCTTGTGAGATTGGAGCATTCATCTGGTTGGTGAAATTTTGTCCATGCGGACACAAATCTGGACATTAAAGAGGCCACTGAATTTCATAACACCCACCATCACAACACGAGCGTCTGGATGTAGGAATGTCTGCAGGAGAAAATTCCCCCGTCTCAATGTACCTACAGTGAACAAGTTCCCTAGCCCAGAAAATGGGCCCCTCCACTCATTAGGTGGGCAATATACGATGTAAATTATGGACCATCAACCAATCCATTTGACTGGCCCTTTCCATTCTTGCATGGCTTCCTCAGCAAATGAACTCGTGATTTTTTTTTAATCATTAATGACTTTTTTTTTCCGGTGGGAGCAATGCTCACAGAGGCGTCTCCCAATACACATCCTAATCTTAAACATGTGTCTGAGAATCAGACCATTCATCTGATGGTACCCACAGTAAATGAGTTTCCTAGCCTGGAAAATGGGCTTGCCCTCTCATGACCATCAACCAGTCCATTTTAACAGCCTCTCTTTTTATTCTTGCATGCCTCCACTAGAAAATGAACTAGTCATTTTTTGGAAGGAGCAATGTCAAACATGTGCCATGCCCAAAAGAATGTATAAATTTTCAGAAATAATTTTCTGACTAAAAGATTCTCTGTTTCCAGTCAGATAAAGCTTCAATGTTGGATGAGGCAATTGAGTACTTGAAGTCACTTCAATTACAAGTGCAGGTGAGTTTGGTTTTAGGAATTCTTTCTTCTTTGTGAAGAGATTTATATAGTTTGAAACATTCATAGTAGAACTTGATTGGGTCGACCCTGCTCCTAGTGCACTGGTTAAGCATCTATACTCCAAAAAGGAGTCCCTGTCTTTTAGCTTGTGTTAGAGATTCCCGAAAAAAGGAAAATGACATAAATTCACCTTGCCAGTGGTCCTGTATGAATAGGGTTCTGCTTTCTTGGACCTTATAGTTTGTAGGGCATCCCACTTCCCATCTCTTGATAGCATGGTGATGACTGATGAGTTTCTCCCTGGCAAACTTTTGTTGAGGTCCCTGTCTTTTAGCTTGTGTTAGAGATTCCCCAGAAAAGGAAAATGACATAAAATCACCTTGCCAGTGGTCCTGTATGAATAGGGTTCTGCTTTCTTGGACCTTATAGTTTGTAGGGCGTCCCACTTCCCATCTCTTGATAGCATGGTGATGACTGATGAGTTTCTCCCTGGCAAACTTTTGTTGAGGGGGTTATGTGTAATTATGTTTCTTTAGTAAGGAATGCTGATGTAATCACTTGGTTCCAATTTGTTATGTGTGTGAAAAAAGTTGAATCTTTGATCATGGTTTTCACATGAGTCTCTACCTGGTGTGCTTTTGATAGTTACAGTTGGTTGTCTCTACACAAAAGAGTGTCCAATCAAAGACCAGATAATTTAGTGAGCTTCTTCTTGTGCATTTTTAACACCATTCATTTCATTTTTCTTCCCCGACAACTCACTACTAAAGTTACAATTTCACGGCCAAGTGGGATAACTGCTGAGAGTGATTTGGTATGCAGCCTGATGAAATGATTAAAGGGATTATAGTTGAAGGAGCACTTAAAGAGTAGTATGCAGACTGTAGTCGTTGGATTCGCATTGATTGTGGACTATACCTTTTGGGTCTTCTATTAGAGTTTCGAATTTCAATTGCATGTAATAGGGGTCTGGAAGTCATCGCTCACATATGGGTTCCCGATGGAGTCAGCACCATTTGGATGATTGGAGTCCAAACACATTTTTCAGAAGAAGCAATTGAATTTTACCTTGAATTGAGTGGGAGTGCAATAGATGACTTGCATATTAATTCTCAAGTTATGATAAATCTTCAATCTAATGAGATACCAACTATTCCTTCTCTTAACAATTCATCAACTTTTTTCTAACTAAATAAGAAGGATGGGTTACAATGATTGGGAAATTATGGTCCCTTCTAGATCATTGTTATCCTTTATTTAAGGGGCCTCAAATTTTAAACCCTACTGTTTTTTTTTTGGTTCAATCCAATGTTCATGACCGTCAATTAGAGATGAGTGCACTTTCACAGGGGACTAGAGAGTGTAAGGGGTTGGATTGATCGTTGGTGAGCCTCTGTAGATTGCTTGCGTGTGGATATGGGGAGGGAGAGAGAGCTGATGAGCAAACCATATTACCTATTTTTTCTATGTGCGCCTTCCCTTTGCTTGATCCAGCCCTCTCATATTAATTGGGGCCCCTAACCCCATGTTACTTAGGCACTGGCCTAAATTTCACTCCCACCTTATCAATCATGAGTAAACGCATGATTATGTATTCTCATGATTATATATTTTACATGTGATGGATCAAAACTTTTTTTTTCCTTAACTTTGATTGGAGTGAAAGGAGGCGCATGATATGTGTGGTTTGGATTTTAGAACAGCAGGTCCCATATGATCAAATTAGGTCTTTAACGCAGAAAGTATCATTTCATCATTGGCGTCGGGATCATTTCTCATAGAATGGTAAGTTGTCTCCTAAGAACATCTCAATTCTCAAATGCTCAACTTTCATAAATAAAATGCAGTCCGCAACTTCAGCTTTGTTGTTTGAAGTGGTCATAGTAGAGCACAGATTTCATGAATCCAACCTACTCTATAACAACAAGCATCCTTAAATAGGCAGGCTTCATGAGTGGCCATGTGTTTTGCGTTGTAGCCAAAATTCTAGGTTCAAAATTATAATTTTTTGGGTTCTTTTTTCCTCCTAGAGTTGTTGCTTTTAATACATTTGAAATTAAAGGAGCCTTATTTTTATCAACTCCATGAATTTCTTTTTTCCTGCATATTTGCTAACTAGTGTAGGCGCTCCACTCCATAAATTTCTTAAAGAATCTCCTGTAATCTTTTGTTATATGTTTCTTGGAATCACCTACTTATTTTACCAAGAAAATGTCATGATAATTAACTTATGCAGATGATGTCCATGGGGTGCAGCATGGCCCCCATGATGTTTCCTGGCGTGCAGCAGTACATGCCAGCAATGGGAATGGGAATAGGCATGGGAATGGAGATGGCGGCTGCCAGTGGATTCGTCCGGCCGATGTTGCCTTTCCCACAGGTCATGTCTGGCCCAGCCATGCCTGGACCTTCTGCAAGTCATCCCAGTCCAAGGTTCCCCATGCCACCATTTAATTTACCTCATATTCCTCCATCTGATCAAACTAGAGTCCAAGCCACTAACTTGCTGGATCCTGCATCGACCTCGGTCAACCTGCATTGCACCAATATGCCGCAACAAAGTCCAAACCTAACCAATCCTTATCACCACTACCTTGGGCTCCACCACATGCAAGGTCCACCTCAGGTCTGTGCATTTTTTATGCTTACATTATGCGACACTTAGTTTTATATCAATATTTGGTGCCAGCATCTCATGATAACATGTGAGACACTTCCTCCATGCTTTCTTTTGGTTGCATTTTTGCCAATTCCAACCTTATTTTATTGTTGTATTTTGACCTCAGTTTATTGTAATGATCCCAAATAGATGGGATAGCTTCATTGATGACGACAACAAGTGCTGTGGTCATCCTCATGAATCATCACCTTAATCCTTTCTGGCTATCATCATTCTATTCTGATAATCATTATTAGAAAATTGAAAAACACACCCACTTAAACGGGTGTTACTTCAAAGAATATCATACAAAGTGAGCGGGTTTGGCATTTTCCTATGATACGAGAGTACGGCTGATCTAAGAGCACCTCCACCTCCCCTTGTTCTGGCCCTTAAACTTTCACCCTTTTTTTAACCTCCTCTGCTTTCTCATATGAACGACAAATGGGCCTTGGCATGTGGATCTCATGGGTTTGAGATTGCACTAGCAGTTTGTCAAGCTCTGTTAATTCTTCTATTTATGAATTTCCCAATTCTTTTGCAGAATCAAGCAGCAGCCCAGCAGCCAAGCACAAACAAGGGAGTGGAAACTCCCGAGAATCACCAGTCTGGTAATTTTGTTGATCTTCATTATAAAGCTGTTTGGCAATGAATAAGTAATGATTAGAGATTTTTGTTAATCTGCAATATGTGAGTATTGTGATATTGCATATCAAATTTGAACAAAAAGGCCATCAATTACCAGTAAAAGGCAGTATTACTATTAACTTGTTGGGATCAAATATTGCCCAAATATCATAGCATTATCTGAATTAGAATCACAGTGAATCATAACATTTACATTGATCTGAATTAGAATCACAGTGAATCATGACATTTACATCGAATCATGGTCGGTGATCACTTAAATTGGAGACATTCAAGCTTACGATAGAGATCTGCTTGACAGTACCACAACTTGTGGTAGTATTGCCTGTATGAATCAGTTCCAATAGTAGTTTATTGGCATTTTCAACATTTTGTTGGTCAATTTGACTTGGTTCCTTGTTCTTTTATAAAACCACCCAACTAAAGTTATTGAGTGATTCTTTGCAGTCAAGCGAATTCAGACTTGGTCATAGCTTGTCCATCAGAAACACAAACGAGAAAAGCTGTTAATGATGAATTTCTAAATTTTTACTCATTGCATGCACCATGTTTCGGGTCTCGTTCCTACTTTTCTTCAGATAATAGTTAAGTCTAATTATTATTATCTCTTATGTCAAAGGAATCCTATTAAATATAATGATGGTGTCTCTAATTTAATAAACAAACTAGAACCTTTCTATTTCAGTGAGGAGAACTGCGCTGGGAAAATGTGAATTGCTCCCAGTTTGTACAGCATTGGGGCCTGCACTCATTTATTAGATGTTTGTGGTGCTGATTGGGGGATGTTGCAATTCGTGCATCTCCCCAACATCATCAAGCCTTTTAACATGTATAGATTCTAGCTCTCAAGAGAAGTTTATTTGAGAGATGACCACAAGGCTAAGATGATAGAACGTGATTCTATGTAATCACTTCAATTAAGCCTTTCAATGTATGCAAGTTGATAAATTCCTCGCTAAAACTAAAAAAACTAAAAATAATAATAATAATAATAATTGATAAAATGTCATATGTTCCATTCTTTTGTTGCATGTTTAGTTCATCATTTGCTGATATCTACATCATGCAATTTGTAACCCCATATTATCTTTTCTATTTTTTAATCCCACTTCAGTAGTCTGCGGGCTAGCATTCCTCAGAAGCACATTGGTTGTAGAGTTGGCCCAATTACTATTGACCGCTGGGGGCCTCTGAACTGCCCACCTTTTTTACATTTTCTTTATCCTCACCATATATAACCTTGTGTGATGTACATTGCAGGTTGAAATGTTGGGCTGATGGGTGGCAATATGCTGCCTACTAAATTTTGTAGCTGTAAGAAGACGACACCACCTTGGTGTATAGAGCCATATCCTCAGATTACAAAGCACTAACTTGTAATTATTACCTCATAGAATAGAATACCCTTTTTCTGCCTTTTGTTTCATTATTACTTGTATGAATGGTTTGATGGTGATGTTGGCTGGCTGCCACCCGAGAGGAGAGTGTCTTGGCCTTAGTTAGAAGTGGGGAAGAATGTTTTATTATTGTTATTATTATTATGATCATTATTTTTTTAGTTATCCCTTTTTGTGCTTTTGAAATGGGAGAGTGATGATTAGGTGATGGATGTCATGTGGGTTGAAAGGTGATTGAGAGATGAGTAGCATGTGCTTGCAATCTGATAAGCTATGAGACCCACCTTGATTAATGAATGGATAAGTTATTTTGGAAATTGAATCTGTTTTCTGTTGTTGTTGTTGTTGTTTTTTTTTCTTGTAGGTATTCTGATAATTGAATCAGTTTTCTATTGTTGTTGTTATTTTGGAAAATGAATCTGTTTTCTATTGTTGTTGTTGTTGGTAGTACTGCTGCTCCAATATAGGAGTCCAAGCCTAATCCCGCTAGTGGTGATTCAATTGGAGAAGCTTAAAAAAAATGATTTTCTCCAAACTCTAATCAACACTCGATGGAACCTTTAAACCCACGTCAATGCATCCATATTTAGCTCAAAACTGTTACTCTTTGCACATTTTCTTCTAGACTATTGCCAGTGGTTAAGATGGGCGGTGTGGTTTAAGTGATTACGACTCTGCCATGGTTCTCTATTTTCTGTGATGTGCTCAGAGAAAATTGTCAACTAGACAGTGGATTATCAACCCAGGAATGTGGACCATTGTCCACTATTGCCATTTACTTAACTATGCCCTAATTATTTGATGTGTAGGATTGTCCAACCATGATAAGTTCTGGGTTTGTGATGTGTGGAGGAATCATCAAAATGAATGGCCCAGATCTGACTATACTTTTACTTCGTAGTGACTATTTTCTGTCCACATAATAGATAGATGTATGGGATTGTCTGACCATGATGAATTCTGGGTTTTGATGTTGTGTTCACTGTTTTTGAATCGTCAAAATGAATGAATATCTCAGATCTATTTGACACGGTTGCATATAGGGGATGGATATGTGCTCAGTGGATTGACCCAGTAGCTAATAGTGTCCAATCAAATCAGTAGTGGTGAGGCAAGTCCAAGAATATGATCTATTTGACTTAGAACTAATATACCAAACAGATATTTACCGTTTTAGAAGTCTATTTTCCTCTTTGATCGATTCAACCTTAAGATCATTTTTTTTTTTCCAGAAAATAACAAGAAGGAAGAGAATTCAACAAGACATTCATGTCTAAACCAATCAGACAACTGTTGGGGTTCTTTTAGACGGGTTCATTTACACATGTAACTTTTATTATATGATATGTTTGTCCGTGCTGCCCAAATTACTTCTACTATATAAAAAAGCTGGTCACATCACTTTTACTATATGCCAAAAGTCTGCCTTTTCAGTTGAAACCAGACATACTATGCATCCTCTATTTGTACTCTAAATTGACACAGCTGTATTCAAAATAGATCTAATCGAACCAGCTCTATGGTTCTATTTCCGATAAATTAGAGTTTTCAAACTTGGCCCCAACTGCCTGTTAGCATCAATTACATCTATTTCACAAATTGAATCAAACCAGTTTGCTTTCCTTTTGATGTGTGCATTTTATATTCAAATCAAACTCATTAAATGTGAAATTTTAGTATATTTTTGCCTACAGTTAAATGAGTGCTCGACCAAAAATCAGCTTCTTCACTCTTAATTCATTCACCAGGATGCTTTCCGTGATTCAGGAGTGAGTAATGACAGATTTTACAAAAGTTTTACACAGGATATGCTGGACATGGGAGGGCACTAGTTAGATGGGCCCATCATGTGGATGGTCATATTTGGTTGGAGTCGACAATGGATTGGTATGATTAGATGGGCCTAATCCAATTTTGGGGGCAGCACTGTGGACAAGAATATGGTAATTGATGGTCCCAAGTAGTTTGTCACTACAGTAGATAGGCCCAAGATGGATGTCACTCAACTAAAATGATATTAAGTAGGTAGATTAATTCTTAAACTCCATTACTTTCCACTTGGTAGACATTTCCCTATTTCTACACCTCTTTCCCGGCACATCCAAATGCCACCATTGTACACTCCCCCATTGAACGTGTCTTGAAATACATCAGGTTTTCCCAGTCCAACCCAGCTCAATTTGGGCTTGAGTTGTTGAGTTTCTCTGCCCTTGGGTAAGCCATCTTCTGGCTTAATAATACAATGGACTGAGGTGCTCATATCTATATTTTATGACCCAACCAGGTGGCCCAGTCCGACATGACCATACATTAGAGTAGTAGCCTCAATAATTTTCGATGCTCACTGCGCGAGCTTGTATTTAGGCTCATGTGCTGCATCAGGCCTAAATGTTAGGCCCAATAACCAAACAGGCTGGGAATGGATTAGCTTTAGCACCATCCACATAACATATAGCCCTGTTATAACTAATGTTAGGAAATTAGAACTGAAACTAGGAATACCATCAAATCTCCTTGAGTGCATAATGTTACATGGTTCCATCACATCATCAGTTCACACAACACTTTCCATTATGACGCTACATTTTTTAAACAGTAAACAAGATGCAATACAATGTTACCTCATTATTGCTTCAGGTAAGACCAAAATCAGTACAGCTTTCATGAACTCTATAGTCATTGTAGCCAGTATATTGCCCAAGCAGTTGCCCATATTACGCAGCTCTCCTAAATATCATCTTTCGATAAACAACCGGTCTACATGCACCGAAAAACAAGCCTGAAAAAGGCCCTGAAGCTCTCCCCTATCCTAGGATCTCATTTCAAAAGGAGATCCTAGGGTAGAGTAGGTTTCAGGGCCTCTTTCAGGCTCTTTTTTTCGGTGCATGCAGACTTTTTGTTCGATAAAACCTGATTACTGCTGCCTCCACCTCTTGCTTGGCTTTGCAAGGAGTTTATGTAAGCTGAGTTGCTTACAATGAGGTTTCTTTGTTCATTGTATCTTCCTTAATGGACATCATCTATGAGAAGTTATTAGCTTTTATGATTTTGGCATCATCATATTCCCCACTGTTGGGCAAGCCAGAAAGAAGCCAAGGTTTCCAGGTTTCCGGAGCTTTCCGTTCTGTAAACGGGCAAATTACCAGCTAAATCCACTATCCCATTGAAGATGATCTGTTGAACATGCACAGGAATCACAGATTTAGGTCATTTGTCATGGTGTGTAAATATGTCGCAGATTACACTACAATTACATCAAATTTTTATTGGAAATATTATGAAAATTTATGAGGGATGATATTTAACAGAAACTATGGGCACCTTTAATTAGCATCCTCCTTCAAAGGGAGATCAGATGTTGGAGAAGCACAGTCTCCTCTCTCCTTACTCTCAAACAGCAACGACACAACATCTCGCATTGATGGTCGATCACCAGGTGGCATGTTAGTACAAAGTAAAGCAATTTTCAGGACCATGAGCATGTGATCTACAATGTTTTGGTCCTCTAGATCTAACCGACTGTCGAATATTCCAGGATCCATTGAATGACTCTGAATATAATGCCTCACCCATGTCACAAGGTCACCTCCTAGGTCTAGTGGCTGTACAGGTGTTCTACCAGTCAGCAACTCCAATACGACGACTCCATAGCTGTAGATGTCACACTTTTCTGTAACTTTCATGGTGTATGCATATTCTGGTGAGAAAGAGAAGGGAATGAAAATCAAACATTAATTCAATAGCAATACTCTCTAACAAGAAGCAAAAAACAAAACTTGAAAGGAAAACTTCTACTTAACTTTTGATATTTGGGCAGAAGGGAATAATGAGTAAAATGCTACAAATGGAGACAAAAACCCAGTCTTGATCATCAGTCTCAGGCAAAGAGAATTGTGGTGGAAAAGGCATTAAACTTCTAAAATATTGTCAAGGTGAAAACCTATTTGCATTAAGTACAGGTTCTAGCGTTCCATTTTGAAAATGAAAAAAAAGGGGGTACATGAGTTGGAATCTGACCCTGATAAATAGAATCTGAATTCGGTCAACCCCAAAAGAAAGGATGCATTGATTTCAAGTAATATCTTTTATTATACATTTTTTTTATAGAGTACTGGGGGATCACCAGGGATATATAGTGCTTCAACAATGAAAGCTCAAAATGGGTCGCATAGATAAGCATAATTATTTATAGAGGATTTTACCTGAAAAATCCTTTAAGACTTGTCAATAGCCAAAAGCACCATGAACATCTTATAATGACCACAGTAGTCTCAAAAGCCTAATTTGGTTTTTTTTTTTCTTTTCTTCTCTGAGCAGGGATATCCCTGCTCCTTTCCCTTAAACAAAATCCAAAACCCAAAAATCCTTCCTCGATCTGATATCCTCTCCCATATCAGATCGAGGAAGGAAGTAAGAACCTAACCCTAACCCTAAAACGAAGAAGATGCAGATCTTCTAGAACAGGAGCTTTTTCCACATTCAGATTCTTATATTTTCGAAAGATGGGTTTTAAGGATTGAATCTAGAGTTCCCAGCTGGAATTTGGGGTTTTTCTTATTACAAAGTAAAAGGGTTTTCAGGGATCTGCAAGGATTAAAAAGTTATTGTGCTTGGATTCATCATTTTGAGGGGAGATTTGGGTCTTTTTCATCTGGGTTCAGATTAGAACTTCTACAGTTGCAGAAATCAGATTCCAGAATGTGAGGAAGAAGAAGACAGTGCACGCCCAAATTAGTGATGTGAACAGGGATATCCCTGCTTTTGTTAGTGCTGTGAGCGGGGATATCCCCTCCCACCAGAGTATTGTGTGTGCTGTCTCTCAAAGACTGGTTTCAGTTGGGACGGGGATATCCCCGCCCAAATTAGTGCTGTGAACAGGGATATCCCTGCCTCTGTTAGTGCTGTGAGCGGGGATATCCCCGCCCACCCGAGTATTGTCTCTCTCAAGGTGGTTTCAGTTGGGACGGGGAGCTTGACCTTTTTCTTCTTGTGCTTGATCTTCTTGGGCTTGGTGTAGGTCTTATTCTTCCTCTTCTTGGCCATGCGGCCACGGAGGCAGAAGACGAGGTGGAGGGTGCTCTCTTTCTGGATGTTGTAGTTGGCGAGGGTCCGGCCATCCTCGAGCTGTTTTCCGGCGAAGAACAGGCGCTGCTGGTCCGGGGGAATGCCCACCTTGTTCTGAATCTTGGATTTCACATTGTCGATGGTGTCAGAGGATTCGACTTCTAGGGTTATGGTTTTGCCTGTTAGGGTTTTGACGAAGATCTGCATCATCTTCATTTTAGGGTTAGGGTTCAGTTCTTGCTTCCTTCTTCAATCTGATATGGGAGAAGATGAATTTTTGGCTTTTGGATTTTGTTTAAGGGAAATGAGCAGGGATATCCCCGCTCATCGCTAAAAGTTAAAAAAAATACCCAACGGGGCCTTTGGGACTATTGTGGTCTTTATGAGAAATTGATGGTGCTTTTGGCTTTTAACAAGTCTTGCAGGATTTTTTAGGTAAAATCCTCTTATTTATATCCAACAGTTCCTTTGAAAAGGGTGGAATGCAACTGCCATATATGTTAATTTGTAATATTTTTTTTTTATTCGATAATGTTAATTTGTGATATAGGAAATTTATATTTAAAAAAATGTATTATCAAGGAAGCATCATGTCAAAATAGAGAATAAGAATCCGAGTGTCCAGCATAGGTATTCAACCCATCTAGGACAAAGAAGAGACATGCTAGATTGGATAACATGGTGTCTATTTTGTTTGTGGGTGGGTGGGTATTCAGGTATAGACCATGCTTGACCTGGATGCAATAATTTATCAGGATGAAAATGGTCCATGGCTAGATTTTCACTGTCAGGGTAACTCATTATTAGCATTCCTTTTACAGATTTAGTGAATGTAAAACTTGCACAGATGCTTGGGCCTTAGACAAATGATACTCAGATGCACGTGCCACAAATCTCCTCCAGATAGGCACACCAGCTACTATTAACCAAGTATTGTGACAAAGAAAATTGGGGGATTCAAAATGATTTCTTTGCATAACATTGTAGGTCTGAAATCCAAAGCCATCAACCAATCTCGAGGGGATTGACACAGGCTAACCTAAAGTTTTCTCAGGTGATGGAACCCATGACAGTGTTTCAATTCTTGCAAACCCACAAATCTTTAGATGCACGACTAGGGGTATGTATCTGGGTCTGATACTGGTAAGAGGTGTCCAATTCTGCAAATCTCAAAAATAAGGATTCACGGATTCGGCACGATGTTTAAATAAATGTTTATTTTTATTTAAAAACAATGTGAAAAAAGAGCCCCAGTAAAATAATATGAATTTTTTTCTCTGAATAGTCAATTAACAGAGATTTCAATGTTTTAGTTGAGTTTCAAAAAAAGAAAACATGTAATAATATGTTAACAACTATAAAACAATATTTTAAATTAGTAATAGAAAAATTCGTGAAGAATCCAGCACAAAGTCGTGTTTGAGATGTGTCCGACATGGTTAGATTACTCATGTCAAAGAATACATGCAACACAGTTGACAAATCTAGGCAGGATATGTTAGGATTGCTGAATATAATGGAATGGGAAAAGATAAATCACTCCTTATCAGCTTCAAATATTTGGCAGTAAAATCGGTGGAGAATGAATCTACATCAGAAGTGCATTGATGGGTAAACAAGGACACATGCATCAACAACAGATATTTATAAAAGGTGTCTGACACAGTGACTTCAAAAGGGCCATAGACCAACACATCCATAAGGAAATGTTTAACTGTTCAAAATATATTGTTAGCTTCCGATAATTGCTCAACTCTTACATTTCTGGTGGCATGGTTGAGAAAACTAATCGAAGGCCAGAGATATGATATGGCTATGGAAGGAAGTCGATTTTAAGAAATCATTCATCACCTTTAGTGCAATGTAAAACATATGTATAGCACATATTATTTTTTCTCCTCCTTTTTTTAATCATTTATAATGATGAATACAACAGAATGTCCATCCCAAAAATCAAAATAGCAGTTATGGTGGGTGTAGAGGCTAGTGGCCAAAATGCTACGTAGCGGGTGATATGTAGCGGTGTAGTGATGTGAATTTTTTAAGTGGTAAAAAAAAAAAAAAAGAATCTTGTATAGTGGTCAATCTTGTGTTTTTTTAGTGATTTGGAACCATGTAAGGGTAGAAAACTTTAAGAAAGGCTATTAGCGAGAAGAAATAGGAAAAACAATGTCTTAATTAGACCGTAGCGCTATTATTTTTAAAAGAGTCATTCTATTGGCACACACACTTTTTCTCTTCCCACACAGCCAATATTTAAAAAAAAAAAAATGAGGTTACCTTTTTGCCCCCCCCCCCCCCCCCCCCCCCCCCAACCCTCTCTCACCTTCGGCTCCGGATCCGGCCTGGACGATGGCGGCCGACCCCTCTCCTCCCCTTCTCTCCCTCCCTCTCTTTCTCCTCCTCCTCTCTCCTCTCTCTCTCTCTCTCTCTCTCTCTCTCTCTCTCTCTCTCTCTCTCTCTCTCTCTCTCTTCACCGACGGCGAAGTCGTGGGCGATGGCGGAGGCGGTGTGGTCCTGGGTGGAGAAGATGTTGCAGGAGCACAACAGACCTCGGCGCCGAGGGTTTCGATGAGGACGACGGTATGGATGGTCATGTGGAGGGAGCCAAAGATCTGGGCGCCCTTGAAGGCCTGAGATGGGCCGAACTCGGTGCGGCAGTCCATGAGGCCATGCATCTCCAGCTCCACGAGCTCGATCTCGAGGCCAGGCCGGAGGTGGGGGAGAGAAAAGGGAGGAGGAGGGAGATAAAACAATGGGGAGGGAGAGGGAGGAAGAGAGAGAGCAAACAATGGGGAGGGAGAGGGAGGGAGGGAGGGAGAGAAAGGGGGGAGAAGGGTCGGCCACAGCCATCTAGGCCGGAGCCCGAGCCGACGGTGAAGGGGGAGGTTGGGGGAGGGAAAGGGAGGAGGGTGGGCAAAAAAGTAATTTCATAGGTTTTTTATTTTTTTAAAATGAGTGTGTGGGAAGAGTTATTTTTTGTGTGCCAATAAAATGACTCTTTCAAAATAGCATAAAGGGCCTCAACTGCTACGGCCAATAATGCAACCACTATGGTACTTAGTGGTCGCTATTTTGAACCATGGTCCATCCCTGATCCAACAATACCAGGAATAAATGTGCAATGTACACTTTCTTAAATAATTTTTTTTTTATTGGAAATAAGTATGAGAGGGGAAGTGCTTACCAGGGGCAATGTACCCATATGATCCTGCCACAGCAGACATTGATTTTGATTGTGGCATGTCAATCACCTTTGCCAATCCGAAATCCCCGACATGAGCTTCGAAGTAATCATCCAGTAGGATATTGTTGGACTTTATATCTCGGTGGATGATCCGGGGCTTACAATCATGGTGCAAGTACGACAGCCCCTCAGCAGCCCCAAGAGCAATCATGTAACGGGTTTCCCAATCCAGCATACAACATTCCCCATGAAGCAGTTCACCCAGGCTTCCCCTCGACATATACTCGTAAAGAAGAAGATTTGAACCCTGATGATAACAGAAACCATACAGTTTTACAATATTACGATGCCTAATCTTCCCCAGAGTCAGAATTTCAGCACGAAAACTGTTATCGATATTGTTCCCCTCTCTTTGTGATTCTAGCTTCTTTACAGCAATTCTTTGTCCAGATTGCATAACTGCTCTATACACTGTTCCACAAGCCCCTCTTCCGATTACAAAACTGACATCAAAATTGTTTGTGGCTTCAACCAGATCTTGGAATGTGAAACCTTCCTTTGGAGAAAAATACATGTCTGAGACTGAAGAAGTTAGCTGCTTATCTTGCATCGGAGCAACCATCTCAGCAGGACTTCGCATGAAACGTAGAATAATAACAATAAGAACAAGAGAAACCCCACCTACAGTGGCAGAAGCTATTGCAATGATTTTTCCCTGAGGGGCATTCATCTCTTCTTTTGATGGAGCAAGAGAGGCCACAGATGGAGATTTGCATGCGCCAAGGGGTCCACCACAAAGCCCCTTGTTTCCCACAAAGCTGCTGGTCGTCATGTGTTCAAACAGCGATATAGATGGTAATGGCCCCGTGAGATCATTGTATGAAATGTTGCAACCAAGTAAACTTGATAGATTGGAAAATGTGGAAGGGATTTCACCCATTAAATGGTTGTTGTTGAGAAGGAGATATTCTAGCAAAATGAGACTGCCAAGCTCAGGTGGTATGGTTCCGGAAAGATTGTTGTAACTGAGGTTCATTGCAATCTGCAAGCCTGAAAGATGGCCCAATTCAGGTGGTATTTGACCTGAAAAATGGTTGCCACCCATCTGCAACTCAGTCAAGCGGGAGAGATTCCCCAAGCAGGTAGGTATTCTTCCTGAGAGCTTATTTTCTGAAACCTTGAGCAGCTCCAACTGGGAAAGGCTCCCAAGTTCATTTGGTAAACTACCCCCAAAGCTGTTCCGGCTGAGATCAAGTCGTTGAAGCATCCTGCAATTAACAATCTCTGGAGGAATTTTTCCAGTGAGCTTATTAGACGATACATTAAAGCTTACCAGATGGGATAGATTTCCAATTTCCCTAGGCAACTCAGATGTAAAGAAGTTCTCTGAGAGATGTAGCCTCTGCAAAGCTTTGCATTTCCCAATATCCAGAGGGATGGGGCCGGAGAACTTATTCTGGTCCAACTCAATGGCAGACAAGTTCACCAATTTGCAAAGATCAGAAGTAAAGCTCCCTGTAAGGCTGTTTGTACCCAAACGAAGCTGCACTAAAGACCTGCAATTTGTGACTCCACTTGGTATGTTTCCAGTGAGCCCGTTTGCCCACAGGTTCAACAAAATCAGGTTAGAATGTCTGCAAAGATGAGCAGGTATTCTCCCAGTGAGATTGTTCTCTGAAAAATCTACAACCCAAAGTGGACTATATAACCCAAGCCCTGGAGGAATGCTGCCTGTCAATAAATTATCAAAAAGCTGTAACTGCAGCAATTTAGTTAAATACTGCAGCTCAACAGGGACAGGACCAGTGAGGTTATTGATCGAAAGATCAAGTTTCGTCAAATTCCTTAGGCTGCACAGTTCAACTGGGATAGCCCCCGTAAGCTTGTTTTGGAAAAGGTAGAGTAAGGTGAGACCCCTTATGTTACTGATCTCCCTTGGTATCTCTCCTGTCAATGAATTCTCAGAGAAATCAACCTCTGTTGCAAGATTAAGATTCCCAATCTCCTTTGGGATTGTTCCATATAAACCATTCCGGTAAAGGTACAGTCTCTGCAAATTGCTGAGGTTCCCAATCTCTGGAGGTATTTCACCCACCAGATTGTTTGCATAGAGAGCAAGAGTTTCAAGGTTAGTGCAATTCCCCAGTTCTTTAGGGATAAGCCCGGAAAACTCGTTGTAATAAAGAAACATAATCTGCAGGTTCTTGAGCAGCCCAAGCTCTTTAGGAATCTCTCCCCCTAACTTGTTTTGTGCAACACGCAGTACTTGCAAGCTCTCACACCCACTTATCTCAGCAGGTAAACTCCCTGTAATCATATTCTGCCCAACTCGAAAGACTTTCAGATACTTAAGTTTCCCAAATGAACGGGGCAACGAGCCGGTGAGATTGTTAGTGAATGCCACGAACTCCACA
This sequence comes from Litsea cubeba, assembly GCA_012931725.1. Lineage (NCBI taxonomy): Eukaryota > Viridiplantae > Streptophyta > Magnoliopsida > Laurales > Lauraceae > Litsea > Litsea cubeba. Next base: position 1,464,169 of record CM022952.1, on the reverse strand, counting down.
AGGGATGACAGGTTGCCGATCTCCTCTGGAATCGGCCCAGCGATTCTATTGTTGCACAGATACAAACTCTGCAAGCGCCTGAGATTACCAAGTTGGGCGGGAATTTCACCATCCAAATTGTTGTTGTGGAGATAGAGAAACTCCAAACTAGAACAATTCCCTATCTCCTTGGGTATTATCCCCACCAGTGCATTGTAAGAAAGATTCAGAGAAGTCAAGTGGACCAATTTACCAATACTTGGCGGTATGCTCCCAGACAAATTCATGGAGTCGAGATGGAGAGAAACCACAACCGGGTCATGCCCAATCGAGCAGCCCACGCCTTCCCATTCACATGGTGTCTGATCACTCGAATTCCAACCACCCAGATGGTTATATACATCAGTGAGGCTACTCTTCAACTCCAAAAGGTATAGCCCTTCTAGATTCAGACCTTCAGAACAGCAAACCAGACTAGAGGCTACTGCTACTGCTACTACTACTCCAATAACAGCTAAAAATTCACTGACTTTGATAACAGAAGCTTTCACAGACCCTAAAATAACCACCATTTTAACTACAAAATGCAGAGATAAGAAATAAAATTCAAGAAAAAATCAAGGCCCTTTTTTTTCCCAAAAATGAAAGAAAACCCAGAAATCCAACATAAAGAAAACCCAAAACCAAAGTCTCAATCATGATATCTCATCTCAAATAATAATTCCAACCTCATAAAAAAAAAGTACTCACTTCCATCAATCAATCTCAAAAGCGTCTTATACAGAATTTGAAACATGGGTCACAACAAAATATCATTCATCTTTCAAAGAAAATAACCCCAAAACCAGAATCAATCACTTACCTGCAAAAGGTGCCATCAAGCAATTCCTTCATTACAGGCGACATCTTCTCCTAAAAACCCCATAATCTTCGCCTCTAGCGACAAATGGGGGACCCCAGTTAGCATTTGTGGAAAGGAGTGGAATTAGAAAAAGCACATCTTTTAGAGTTTCCAGCATCAAACCCACCTTTTTAATTGACGCGGCAATGCATTGAACCTGCTATTTTTCTCTCTCTCTCTCTCTCTTCTTCTTCTCTAGCGTTCTGTAGTCTTCTTCTTCTCTAGCGTTCTGTAGTTGAAATCAAGCCATAGACCTGCTTTTTTCCTTTTCTCGCCTTTTGGGTCGAGAAGCGTGTGATTTGTAAAATCTCTCCTTTGAATCAGAGAGACAAAGTGAGTGAAGGTGTAATGGCAGGCAAGCGTGCTTTCAACCTTTCTCTCTCTCTTTCGCGGTCGTTCTTGTGTGTCCAAATCGGCTTTCCTTTTCTCTTCTATTTCTTATTCTTTGTTGTTTTTAGCTTTTTCATCTCCATTTCAGTGCCTCCAAAAGTTTTCAACTTTTTGGCATTTTATCCACTAGAGTCAGAAATCTTTTTATCAGCTTTGTCTGTATCAGTGACACGGAGGAATGGAGGGGATTTCCCAATTCCCACCATATTCTCTCTCTCTCTCTCTCTCTCTCTCTCTCTCTCTCTCAACTTGGGGTGAACAAGAGGAGAAGAGGCCATTGATTCAAAATCAGCCTTCTCTCTGTTATTGGAATGAAGTTTCCAAACTCATAAAAGAAGACAGAATGAAATCTGGGCTGCTTTTCTTCTTCTTTTTCTATTAGCTAACTTGTAATTATTACCTCATAGAATAGAATACCCTTTTTCTGCCTTTTGTTTCATTATTACTTGTATGAATGTTTTGATGGTGATGTTGGCTGGCTGCCACCCGAGAGGAGAGTGTCTTGGCCTTAGTTAGAAGTGGGGAAGAATGTTTTATTATTGTTATTATTATTATTGATGATGCCAAAAATAGATTCGGACACCACCCGTCAAGGTATTAATGAAAGTATTAAATGCGGTAATAAAATGAGAGAGAGAGAGTTATAGTGGTTCGGTCAAGAGTGACCTACGTCCACTTCAAAATGGAGATCTTCGATTATGGTGAGAAGTTACAGGTATGAGAAAGGTAGTAAAGGCATGTAATCATTGCCCCTCAAGTGATGAGGAGACCCTGAATTTATAACCCTTCCCCAACAGATGGGATGCAAAATTAAAGCAACGTCTCTCTGGAGCCTGGAGCCTCAGACGTGTCCTCGAGGAACGAGCAAGGTGGAGGGCCTGGAGCCTCAGACGTGTCCTCGAGGAACGAGCAAGGTGGAGGGCAGGTGAGAGCTTCTCCGCGAGATTTGGTAAGAGCGGGTGAGGGGAGGACTTCGTCGTGATGACTCGGAGGCCTTGACGTGACGAGGCTTCCTTCAACGAGTTTCGAATATCAACTGAGCTAACCTGGCCTGACCCATGACCTTGGACGGACCGGGTTGTCTGGACCTGACTCTTTACCGCAATCCGGGTTGGGCCTGACCCATCATTTGCCCCTCAAAGTCCCGCGTTCAATAATTATTTGAAAGTGGGGCTTTCTGTGCATCCAACTCTTATACAAGCTTACAACAATTAGGCCCCCTTTTTCTACTCAGTTTTGAAATTTTTAGAGTTCGAAAGAATCCTTCTATATGGGGACTCTTTCTTCCCAAATCTATAAAATTTTGGAAATCCTGAACCAGACTCATTCCAAAATAGAAGAGAGCGTCTCTGGAGACCAAGGGGAAATCTGTAAGCAATGACGGATACAGTAGAGAAAAAATAGACGGAGACCGTTGTTGAGCGGACTGCAGCAATCGCGCAAGGGGCACTAGGCGAGGTTGAAGGAGAGGATGGCGTGGCTGATGGCGCTGGCGAGCGGAGCCCGGGCTTCCAGCCCGTGGGCGCCGCGGCAGAGGGAGGCACGGCGGCGCTGGGCGCTGCAAGGGGCGCCCAGCCCGTGGGCGCCGCGGCAGAGGGAGGCACGGCGGCGCTGGGCGCCGCAAGGGGCGCCCAGCCCGTGGGCGTCGCGGCAGAGGGAGGCACGGCGGCGCTGGGCGCTGCAAGGGGCACCCAGCCCGTGGGCGTCGCGGCAGAGGGAGGCGCCCAGCCCGTGGGCGTCGCGGCAGAGGGAGGCGCCCAGCCCGTGGGCGTCGCGGCAGAGGCAGCAGCGGCGCTGGGCGCCGCAGGGGGCGCGGCGGCGCTAGGCGCTGCAAGGGGCGCCCAGCCCGTGGGCGTCGCGGCAGAGGGAGGCGCCCAGCCCGTGGGCGTCGCGGCAGAGGCAGCAGCAGCGCTGGGCGCCGCAGGGGGCGCCCAGCCCGGGGACGGCGCCACAGCAGCCAGCGATGCAGGGGAAGAAGAAGCAGCAGCAGCGCTGGGCGCCCAATCCTTTGGCATTGTGGTAGGAAGGGAAAAAACGAGAAATTGCTTTAGCGCCGCAGGGGGCGCATGTGGTTTTGCAGCTATTCGAGGCTCAGGCGGTTTCGCAGCAGCTGGCGCCTCAGGTAGCGCCCAGTCCTTCGGCATCTCGGCTAGGGAAGAAACAATAGTAGGGGGCGGTCATGCCGAGGGCAGTCCTTCTTCAGACACGTTGGGCAAGTTGCGTCCGCGTTCTAAAAATGCTAAAGGAAAAATGGTAATTGATGATGACAGATCCAAGGTGAGTACCATTTATACCACAGTCAGCAATGATGATGATATGTCCAGGATCATCACTTTATATCATATTCCTTTCACCGTGATTTGTCGCCGGGCCGAAATTGATGAGCCAGCTTGTGATGACACATCGGGTGACATTGTTATTTACGAGGATATGCTTGAGGCTGGGCTGAGATTCCCTATGCCCCCCTCCGTCTGTCGAATTCTTCATTACTTCTCCCTGACTCCGGGGAGATTAGTACCCAATGGATGGAGAATCATGCTGGGTTTTCTCGAGCTCTGGAGGAGAACACATAACGAGGAGGCATCTCCCATGGAGTTCCATGCTGCTTATAGTTTATTCGAATCTCCGGCTCCTAACAGGGGATGGTATTATTTCACCCCCAAGGGCGGCAGACTGCTCACGGGATTGCGCTCTAACTGTCACAGCTGAAAATTTCGTTTCTTCTTTGTTGGTGGCGAGTGGGCCTCAGAGGCAGACAGGGCTCTGGTGCCCAAACAGTGGACCGACGCCAAAAGACGTGGTACGCCACTCATTATCATCTCCTCATTATTCATTTGCATACATATGCTCATCATTTTATTTGTTCCTTCTTCTTTTTTTTTTTTATATATATAGAGTCACCAGTGCTCTCCGCGGATATAAAACGGATACTGCAGGCCGTAAGAGATCATCCGGATAAAGATTTGGGTATTCTAGCAATTGTGGACCCTCTGTTGACCATTCTCCTCGCAGGACGGGTGAGCCTTCCCGGGCATCAACTAAGAGAAAATGTAAGGAGCTTTCAGTGGCTTAGGCGTACCTTTTCCTGATATTCTGTCTCTAACCATTCATTTTGCTTCCGCAGCGGTGGTCAATAGGGAGTTGGTCGAGGCCAAGGAGGCAATTGAAGATCGTCGTACAAGTGCTAACACCCATCTTGCCAAGATAGCGAGGGTAGGTATTGCCCCGAGAAGGGATTCTCCTCGTGTGATGATTGGTGATCTTCCTGTAACCACTCATCTAGTGGAGCCGTAGACGAGTTCTCCTGTCACTACCCATGTAGTGGCCCCCGCGGCTGTGCCTCATCAACCTATAACTTCTCTGGTTTCTGCCGCCACATCTGTACCTCCTGCCCCTCCGTCTGGTCCCAAGCCGCTGACTCCTCGAGAGAAGTTTTGGAGATTCCCAGCTCGTGACGTGATTACTCGGGTCAGCGCCCTTAGCACAGAGGGGATGATAGATGCTTATCTAGAAGGTTTATCTCAGGTAAAAGGTTGTCTGAATTTTAATTTTCTTCAGGTTTTCCTTTTGTATATGCATTCTCATTTCCCTTGATTTCTTCTTGCTCCAGATGTCTGCATCATCCATATGTTTATTTTCGAAGGCTCAGTTGATCAGTAAGCTGAAACAGGAGAATGCAGGTATTCATAGGGATCTCTCCGCAAGTCAGGAAAAAATTGCTGAACTAGAAGCCGCCAGGAAGACTTATGATGCTGATCTTCTAGCAGCTCGGGAGAGAGCAACCAGGCTTGAGATTGAGCTCTCAACGGCTCACATGAGGGCGACCAAGGCTGAGGCTGAGCTAGTGGCGACGCGCGAGGGTGCTTTGCTCAGTGAGACCGAGCTACGGAAGGCCCGTGAGAGGGCTTCGCTCAGTGAGGCTGAGGTTGTGAAGGCCCGCGAGAGGGCTTCCCTCAGGGAGGCTGAGTTTGTGAAGGCCCGCGAGAGGGCTTCACTCAGAGAGGCTGAGCTCGTGAAGGCCCGAAAGGGGGCTGAGCTCAGAGAGGCTGCTTTGAAGGTAGAGCTGAGGGCGGCAGAGGAGAGAGCTATCCAGGCTGAAAATGACTTGGAGGACGGCCTGGCTGATGCTGAGAATAGCGTCGCCGATGGATTTATTGCTGGTTATGATGAACTCCGGAGAGAGATCACCGCAGCATTTCCCGATATCGACTTCTCGCGCTTTAAGGCGAGTGAGGCGCCTGCCGACGAGCCTGATGGCAGCAGCGGGAGCTCAGGTGATTATGAGGATGATGGCGAGGATGAGGGGGATAATGAGAGTGACTAGGCTCATATGTATTTTTCTTTTTGTTTGGCAATTTATAGCCTATTGAAAGGAGCACATTTCTATAATAACATGTTTATTTCATTTATAGTCTACTTTGAACAATGAAATGGGAAATAAACAATTTTCATGCTTTTTGTACATTGGCCCACTTGTCACTGGTAATACCTCTTCAGATGTTCCGCATTCCACGGATGGAGCAGGGCCTTACCATCAGAATTTTGGATTCTGTATGTGCCTGGCCTTACTACTTCTGTCACGAGATATGGTCCTTCCCAATTTGGCCCTAGCTTTCCTTCGCGAGAGTCTTTAGTGGTGAGGATCACCTTTTTCAGGACTAGGTCTCCTGGCTGAAAGGAACGAGGCTTCACCCTCGAGTTGTAGTATTTTGCCATGCGCCGCTTGTATTCTGCATTGCGGACCGTGGCCATCTCCCTTGCCTCTTCTACCAAGTCGAGGTTGATGCGGAGTCCTTCCTCGTTGTTAATTGTGTCTTGGAGATGGACCCTGAGGGAGTGTACACCAATTTCGACAGGGATGACTGCCTCGGTCCCAAAAGCTAGCGATAAAGGAGTCTCGCCAGTAGGGGTTCTCGGCGTAGTTCTGTATGCCCATAATACCCCTGGTAGCTCGTCAACCCAAAGACCCTTCGCCCTTTCGAGCCTAGTTTTTAGGTTGCGAAGAACTGTTCGGACCATGACTTCTGCTTGCCCATTTGCTTGTGGGTGCGCTGGACTGGAGTGGGGCTGCTTAATCTGGAGGTCAGTGCAGAAAGTGTTGAAGAGTTTGTTGTCAAACTGCTTGCCATTATCACTGACGATGGCGCTAGGTATCCCAAAGCGACAGACTATGTTTTTCCAAACAAAGTTTTTTACATTGAAGTCTGTGATCTTGGCCAAGGGTTCTGCCTCCGCCCATTTTGTGAAGTAGTCAATGGCAATGACTACAAACTTGCATTGGCCTTTGCTCAAAGGAAGGGGGCCCAGAATATCTATACCCCATTTGGAGAAAGGCCACGGGCTAAAAATGGAAGTCAACTCTTCTGGTGGCTGCCTGATTACAGTGGCGAAGCGCTGGCACTTGTCGCACTTTTGAGCAAATTCTTTGGCGTCCTTCGCCATGGTTGGCCAGAAGAATCCCTGCCTTAGTGCTTTGTGGGCGAGGGAGCGTCCTCCAGAATGGTTCCCACATATTCCTTCGTGGATTTCGCGAAGAGCGTAATCAGCATCCTCAGGGGAGAGGCAACGCAGCAGTGGTAGGCAATAACCTTTCTTGTAAAGGATATTTTGCAGAAGGGTGTATCTGGAAGCCCTCATTCTGAGTCTCTTCGCTTCAAGGTGGTCCTCTGGTTCGGTGCCCTCTTGGAGGAAAGCCTTTATTGGTGTCATCCAATTTGGCTCGCTGCCCTCTGATGCACAGTTGATGTTTTCAACCACTACATCTAACTTGCTCCTCTCCAACTGATGCCCGATGAGTGTAGGTTCTGTGGATGAGGCCTCCAATGACGAGGCGAGCCTAGCCAGTGCGTCTGCTGCAACATTTTGTCCTCGAGGAATATGGCAGATCTGAAAGCATTGAAAACTTTTGACCAATCCTTTGACCATGTTGAGGTAGTCTTGCATCCTTTCCTCCTTTACCTCGAATTCGCCATTTATTTGATTCACCACCAATTGTGAATCACTGTGAGCAAGAACTGATTTGGCGTCCATTTCGATCGCCAACCTCAGTCCTGATAAGAGTGCCTCATACTCGGCTTCATTATTTGATGCAATGAAGTGGAGCTTCACTGCATACTTGATGGGTGTACCATCAGGGCTGATCAGGATGAAGCCAGCTCCGCCTCCGTCTGTGGTTGCCGAACCATCAACATACAATTTCCAGACTGGTAAAGGCGGGGCAATCGACCTCTGGGGAGGTACCTGGGCGCTTTGGAGAAGAGGCTGGGCGCCCGAGGGAAGCTGGGCGCCCAGGGTTTGAGGAGAGTCTCGGGCGCCCAGAGCTTGAGGGAGGAGCTGGGCGCCCGGGGCTTGGAGAAGATGTTGGGCGCCCGAGGGAAGCTGGGCGCCCAGGGTTTGAGGAGAGTCTCGGGCGCCCAGAGCTTGAGGGAGGAGCTGGGCGCCCGGGGCTTGGAGAAGATGCTGGGCGCCCGAGGGAAGCTGGGCGCCCAGGGTTTGAAGAGAGTCTCGGGCGCCCAGAGCTTGAGGGAGGAGCTGGGCGCCCGGGGCTTGGAGAAGATGCTGGGCGCCCGGGGCTTGGAGAAGAGGCTGGGCGCCCGGGGCTTGAGGGTCCTGAGGTGCTAGCAAGGAGGTGAGCACCGCTGTTTCATCTACTTGGTTTTCATCATAAGTGAATTCAGCTACGAAGTCAGCTAGAGCCTGTGCTTTGATGGCAGACCTTGGTTGATATTTAACATCAAACTCCCCCAGCTCTACCGCCCACTTCACAAGTCTTCCAGCTACATCAGGTTTCCCCAAAACTCTTTTCAAAGGTTGATCTGTTACTACCACCACGGTGTGGCCCTGAAAGTAGTGTCGTAAACGCCTTGCAGTGGAGATCAGGGCGAGGGCCAGTTTTTCGAGCTCTGGGTATCTGGACTCTGCCCCTCGGTAGGCTCTGCTCACATAGTAGATAGGCTTTTGCGCTCCATCCTGATTCTTTATGAGAACAGAGCTCACGGCTGAAGGTGAAGCCGAAAGATACAGGTACAGCACTTCGCCTGGTGTAGCATGCGAGAGGAGAGGGGGAGCGGTCAGGTAAGCTTTGAGCTTTTGGAATGCTTCTTCAGCCTCGAGCCCCCATTGGAATGTTTTGCGGAGGATCTTGAAGAAGGGCAAGCACTTGTCTGCAGATTTGGAAACAAATCTGCTAAGTGCCGCAATCCTTCCATTAAGGCGCTGCAACTCCTTTGTGGAAGAGGGTGACTTCATATCTATTATGGCCTTGATTTTATCTGGGTTCGCCTCGATCCCCCTCTGGTCGACCATAAAACCTAAGAACTTTCCGGATCCTACACCAAAGGCACACTTCTCAGGATTCAATTTCATGTGAAAGAGCCTGAGAGTGTCAAAGGTCTCTTGCAGATGAGCGATATGGTCGGCTGCGGCGAGCCTCTTCACCAGCATGTCGTCTACGTAAACCTCCATGGTCCACCCGATTTGAGAGTGGAACATCTTGTTCACTAGACGTTGATAGGTGGCGCCTGCATTCTTCAGTCCGAAAGGCATGACCCTATAACAGTAGGTTCCTTTCGGGGTGATGAATGATGTCTTCTCCTGATCCGGGGGGTGCATGCTAATCTGGTTGTATCCAGAGTATGCATCCAAGAACGAGAGTAGTTCATGACCTGATGTGGCGTCGATGAGGAGGTCAATCCTTGGTAGGGGGTAGCTGTCCTTTGGGCACGCTTTGTTAACCTCCGTGAAGTCAACGCACAGGCGCCATTTTCCGCTGGCCTTCTTCACCATCACAACATTTGAGAGCCATTCAGGGTAGGCTACTTCCCTGACAGCCCCATTCTCCAGCAACTTCCCGACTTCATTGTCCATTGCTTGGGCCCTTTCTGTGGAGGCCCCTCTAAGCTTTTGTCGGACAGGCTTGTAGCTAGGGTCGACATTGAGGCGGTGGGTTGCGACGTCGGGATCAATCCCTTCAAGATCCGCATGCGACCATGCGAAAACATCCATATTACCTCTCAAGAAGTCTGTCAGCTGGCTGGCCCAATCCTTAGGGAGAGAAGAGCCAATATGTACTCTCCTGGCTGGGAAGTCTTCATCTAGGACCACTGAGGTGAGCTCCTCGACTGGTTCTCCTCTCTCTGCCGTGGTTTCATCTCTTGGGTCCGAGATTTCGACTTGTAACGCCTCCTGCGTTTTCTTGGCTTTCATAGAGGAGACGTAGCATTCCCTTGCTGCTACTTGATTTCCTCTTACCTCTCCGATCCCATTAGGAGTTGGAAACCGGAGGATGAGATGAAACGTAGAGAGGACCGCTCTTAAGGCATTAAGAGTTGGACGCCCCAGGATGATATTGTAAGCCGATGCGCAGTCAATCACCAGGAAATTGACCATTGTTGTGGAAGTTCGAGGCGCAGTCCCGGCTGTGACTGGCAGTGTGATTGCCCCAAGGGGATACACCTTCTCTCCCGAAAAGCCGATGAGAGGAAACTTGACGGGCTGCAACCTCTCCCGTCCCAGCCTCAGCTTGTCATAAGTTTCTACAAACAGAATGTCTGCAGAGCTTCCACTGTCTACCAGGATCCTATGCACTTGAAAATTGGCGACCGTCATTGTGAGCACTAGAGGGTCGTCGTGAGGGTGCTGGATCCCCTCCAAATCCTTGTTTGAGAAGGATATAACTTCATTATCTCCATGCCTTGGCGCCTTGGACGGGCGTGCCTCGTCAGGATGCCTTGCCTTTCTGGCATGGGCCTTCATGGCCGAGAGCGACTCTGTTAGCCCTCCAGAAATTGTTCGGATTTCTCCGATCGGTTGCTGATTCTCCTGATTGTGAGGTGGAGGTGGTGGAGGTGCTTGTCCCCTGCCGGCAACATACTGACGTAGGTGGCCGTGCTGGATGAGATCCTCAATCTGGCGTTTGAGCTCATAGCAGTCGTCAGTGTCATGGCCATGGTCGCGATGGAAGCGACAGTATTTGTTTGGATTCCTCCGATTCGGAGGAGACTTCATCTTTCCTGGCCATTTTATGGCTGGGTCATCTTGTATTTGGAACAAGATCTGCTCCACCGTGGCCGTGAGAGGCGTGAACACTAGCCTGTCCCTTTGCGGAGCGGGACCAAGTCGGTCTCTGACAGGTACTCTCTTTGTCTTGCTCCGCTTGTTGCTAACTTCCTTCTTCTCGTCTCTGCTCCTCTCTTTTCCCTTATTGTTCGCTATGGAGGATTCTCCGCACCTCGCCCTGGTGATGTCTTCCGCATTCATATACTTTTGGGCTTTGGCCAATAGTTCCGAGAAGCTCTTCGGCGGGCGCTTCATTACGGAAAAGAGAAAGCTCGAGGAACGGAGGCCTCCAAGGAAAGCCGTCATGGAGACCTTGTCGTCGGGCTCCTCGACTTGGAGTACCTCCTCGTTAAAACGAGTGAGGTAACTCCTTAGGGTTTCATTCTCCTCCTGCTTTATACTAAGCAGGTGTGTTGCGGGCTTCTGGTGGCGGCGCCCACCTATGAAGTGCGAGACGAAAGACTTGCTCAACTCTCCAAAGGTGGCGATGGATGCTGAGGGGAGATTTGCGAACCACTGGCGGGCAGAACCTTTTAACGTGGTTGGAAAGGCTCTGCACATTATCTCGTCAGGGATGTTGTGGAGCTGCATCCTGGTTTTGTAAGTTTCAAGATGGTCTAATGGATCCTTCCTCCCATCGAAGGTCTCCATGGACGGCATTTTGAACTTCCTTGGAAGTGGGTAATGTACTATATCGGGTTTGAACGGTGTATCCGTCCGCCCGACTAGATAATCCACAGTCTCCGGTGCCTGGGCCTTCATTGCATTGAAGACATCGCCCAGTTGATTCTGCATCTCTTTGATTTTTTCCTCCCAGTGATTGTGAAGCTCCCTGGATGGACCGGGGAAATAACTTTCATCTTCCATGCAGTGATTCTCACTTCCCCCTTCTTGGAAGTGAGAGTCCTCCTCGTCCTGAGGGAAGGGTCGAGGTGGTAACCCTCCATGGGTTCTACCAGGGGGTGGAGGAACTTCGTGGTCATGGAAGCTCTGATGTGCTCCTCGGCCATAGGGGCCATGATGTGCTCCTCGACCTTGGGCGCCATGATGAGGGGCGCCCAAGTGAGGTGCTCTTCTCTGGGCGCCGAGAGTATGGGCGCCTTGGTGTGGTGCTGCTCCGTCTTGGGCTCCTGGGAGACGGGCGCCCGGGAGAGGTGCTCCATCCTGGGCGCCTGGGAGATGGGCGCCCGGGAGAGGTGCTCCATCCTGGGCGCCTGGGAGATGGGCGCCCGGGGGATGAGCGCCCGAGTGAGGGGTTGGTTGCCGTGGAGCCTGCCTCGGGATTGGCACCTCTTGCTGCATTCCACCAAACGGTGCTCCACCCTGGAGTGCTCCTCCTTGTCCCGCAAGCATGAGTTGCAAGATTTGTTGGTTTTGGGCCAACAGCTGTTGCATGGTTTCCAACATCTGCTGAGGAGTCGGCGCAGGGGGGAGAGTATTCGGAGAAGGGTTACCCGGTGGAGGACCATTATTTCCCTGGGTAGGGGAGTCTGGGCGCCTGGAAGGACCCGGACCTGTAGCTTGGACGGGATTGTCTTCTCGTCTTACGGATCTTGTGCTGATCACCATGATTTTTAAAATAGGATGAGAACTTTTGTTCGTCCCCACAGACGGCGCCAAACTGATGATGCCAAAAATAGATTCGGACACCACCCGTCAAGGTATTAATGAAAGTATTAAATGCGGTAATAAAATGAGAGAGAGAGAGAGAGTTATAGTGGTTCGGTCAAGAGTGACCTACGTCCACTTCAAAATGGAGATCTTCGATTATGGTGAGAAGTTACAGGTATGAGAAAGGTAGTAAAGGCATGTAATCATTGCCCCTCAAGTGATGAGGAGACCCTGAATTTATAACCCTTCCCCAACAGATGGGATGCAAAATTAAAGCAACGTCTCTCTGGAGCCTGGAGCCTCAGACATGTCCTCGATGAACGAGCAAGGTGGAGGGCCTGGAGCCTCAGACGTGTCCTCGAGGAACGAGCAAGGTGGAGGGCAGGTGAGAGCTTCTCCGCGAGATTTGGTAAGAGTGGGTGAGGGGAGGACTTCGTCGTGATGACTCGGAGGCCTTGACGTGACGAGACTTCGTTCAACGAGTTTCGAATATCAACTGAGCTAACCTGGCCTGACCCATGACCTTGGACGGACCGGGTTGTCTGGACCTGACTCTTTACCGCAATCCGGGTTGGGCCTGACCCATCAATTATGATCATTATTTTTTTAGTTATCTCTTTTTTTTGTGCTTTTGAAATGGGAGAGTGATGATTAGGTGATGGATGTCATGTGGGTTGAAAGGTGATTGAGAGATCAGTAGCATGTGCTTGCAATCTGATAAGCTATGAGACCCACCTTGATTAATGAATGGATAAGTTATTTTGGAAATTGAATCTGTTGTCTGTTGTTGTTGTTGTTTTTTCTTGTAGGTATTCTGAAAATTGAATCAGTTTTCTATTGTTGTTGTTATTTTGGAAAATGAATCTGTTTTCTATTGTTGTTGTTGTTGTTGGTAGTACTGCTGCTCCAATATAGGAGTCCAAGCCTAATCCCGCTAGTGGTGATTCAATTGGAGAAGCTTAAAAAAAAATGATTTTCTCCAAACTCTAATCAACACTCGATGGAACCTTTAAACCCACGTCAATGCATCCATATTTAGCTCAAAACTGTTACTCTTTGCACATTTTCTTCTAGACTATTGCCGTTGGTTAAGATGGGCGGTGTGGTTTAAGTGATTACGACTCTGCCATGGTTCTCTATTTTCTGTGATGTGCTCAGAGAAAATTGTCAAGTAGACTGTGGATTATCACCCCAGGAATGTGGACCATTGTTCACTATTGCCATTTACTTAACTATGCCCTAATTATTTGATGTGTAGGATTGTCCAACCATGATGAGTTCCGGGTTTGTGATGTGTGGAGGAATCATCAAAATGAATGGCCCAGATCTGACTATACTTTTACTTCGTAGTGACTATTTTCTGTCCACAGAATAGATAGATGTATGGGATTGTCTGACCATGATGAATTCTGGGTTTTGATGTTGTGTTCACTGTTTTTGAATCGTCAAAATGAATGAATATCTCAGATCTATTTGACACGGGTTGCATATAGGGGATGGATATGTGCTCAGTGGATTGACCCAGTAGCTAATAGTGTCCAATCAAATCAGTAGTTGTGAGGCAAGTCCAAGAATATGATCTATTTGACTTAGAACTAATGTACCAAACAGATATTTACCGTTTTAGAAGTCTATTTTCCTCATTGATCGATTCAACCTTAAAATCATTTTATTTTATTTTTCCAGAAAATAACAATAAGGAAGAGAATTCAACAAGACATTCATGTCAAAACTAATCAGACAACTGTTGGGGTTCTCTTTTTTTTTTTTTTTTTACTAATATGGAAGCTTTATATTAAAAAGGACAAGTAATCAAAATACAACCTGAACAACCCAGGTATCCAAACAACTGTTGAGGTTCTTTTAGACGGGTTCTTTTACACATATAACTTTTACTATATGATATGTTTGTCCGCGCTGCCCAAATTACTTCTACTATATAAAAAAGTACTTCTACTATATAAAAAAGCTGGTCGCATCACTTTTACTATATGCCAAAAGTCTGCCTTTTCAGTTGAAACCAGACATACTATGCATCCTCTATTTGTACTCTAAATTGACACAGCTGTATTCAAAATAGATCTAATCGAACCAGCTCTATGGTTCTATTTCCAATAAATTAGAGTTTTCAAACTTGCCCCCAACTGCCTGTTAGCATCAATTACATCTATTTCACAAATTGAATCAAACCAGTTTGCTTTCCTTTTGATGTGTGCATTTTATATTCAAATCAAACTCATTAAATGTGAAATTTTAGTATATTTTTGAATGGGGTGAAATGAGTGCTCGACCAAAAATCAGCTTCTTCACTCTTAATTCATTCACCAGGATGCTTTCCGTGATTCAGGAGTGAGTAATGACAGATTTTACAAAAGTTTTACACAGGATATGCTGGACATGGGAGGGCACTAGTTAGATGGGCCCATCATGTGGATGGTCATATTTGGTTGGAGTCGACAATGGATTGGTATGATTAGATGGGCCTAATCCAATTTTGGGGGCAGCACTGTGGACAAGATTATGGTAATTGATGGTCCCAAGTAGTTTGTCACTACAGTAGATGGGCCCAAGATGGATGTCACTCAACTAAAATGATATTAAGTAGGTAGATTAATTCTTAAACTCCATTACTTTCCACTTGGTAGACATTTCCATATTTCTACACCTCTTTCCCGGCACATCCAAATGCCACCATTGTACACTCCCCCATTGAACGTGTCTTGAAATACATCAGGTTTTCCCAGTCCAACCCAGCTCAATTTGGGCTTGAGTTGTTGAGTTTCTCTGCCCTTGGGTAAGCCATCTTCTGGCTTAATAATACAATGGACTGAGGTGCTCATATCTATATTTAATGACCCAACCAGGTGGCCCAGTCCGACATGACCATACATTAGAGTAGTAGCCTCAATAATTTTCGATGCTCACTGCGCGAGCTTGTATTTAGGCTCATGTGCTGCATCAGGCCTAAATGTTAGTCCCAATAACCAAACAGGCTGGGAATGGATTAGCTTTAGCACCATCCACATATAGCCCTGTTATAACTTGATGATGCCAAAATAGGGTTTCGGACACCACCGGTCAAGTAATAAATGTAGTAAATGCAATAATTGAAGAGAGATGAGAGATTTATAGTGGTTCGGTCAAGCGTGACCTACGTCCACTTCAAAATGGTGATCTTTGATTACCGTCGAGGGTTACAGATAAGAGAAAGTAGAGAAAAAACCATCCCCTCTCAAGTGATGAGATGGCTTTATTTATAACTCTTCCCCACCAGGTGGGGATGCGATCGGTTCAACGTCTCTTCGGAGCGTCAGTCGTGTCCTTGAGGATTGAGCCAGGTGGAAGGCAGGTGAGATCCTCTCCGTGAGACTTGGTAAATGCAGGTTAGGGGAGGACTTCGTCGCGATGACTTGGAGCCTGAGGTGACGAGGCTTCGTTTAACGAAACCCGGATCTCAACGGGGCTACTGGCCTGACCCACGATCCTAGACGGACCGGGTCACTTGGACCTGACTCATTATCGCGATCCGGATTGGGCTTGACTCATCATTTGCCCCCTCAATGCCCCGTGCTCAAATAATAATATATATATATATATTTTTTTGAAAGGGGGCATTGATAAATTCCAATTTCGTCTCTCTTGACAAATTTTCTTCTTCCGGATTCTAACCTTGCTTGCTCCTGTAGATTTGTATTTCGGAGAGTCCTCCCGGCTTGGGTTACTCATCTTTGAAAACTCTGGCTATAAAATAAGCCCTAGAGTATGATTTCTTCAAAAGAAAGAAACTTGGTTCTGCAGAAAAACCATTGGGAGAGAAGAAGATGGTGGCAAGCGGCAGGGTAGGCACTGGCGTAGGCGTTTCCGGCGATCCCTCAATAGGTGAGGAGGATGTGATGGGCACCGCGGGCGTTGCGCTGGCTGCCTTGGGCGAGGGAGGCGCAGGCAGCGTTGTGGGCCCCCCTTGGGCGAGCAGCCACGGCGAGGGAGAGCAGGGCAGCGTCGTGGCCCCCCCCCCTCGGGCGAGCAGCCACGGCGAGGGAAGAGAGGGCCCCACGGGCAGCGTGCTGCTGGCAGCGCTGGGCGAGGGAGGAGTGGGCCCCACGGGCAGCGTGCTGCTGGCAGCGCTGGGCGAGGGAGGAGTGGTCCCCACGGGCGAGCCTCTGGCTGCGCTGGGCGAGGGAGGAATGGCCCCCACGGGCGAGCCTCTGGCAGCGCTGGGCGAGGGCGGCGTCGCGGGCGAGGTGGCTGCCATGGTGGGCGAGGGCTCCATGGGCACGGGCGAGGGCGCCATGGGCGCGGTGATGCCCCCTTGGGCGAGCAGCCGAGGCGAGGTAGGCTCGGTGATGCCCCCTTGGGCGAGCAGCCGAGGCGAGGGAGGCTCAGTGATGCCCCCTTGGGCGAGCAGCCCACGCAGTGAGCCCAGCCCGGGGTGCGAGGCCGGCCCAGTAGGCCTGACGGGCGAGCCCAGGCAGGGGGGTGGCTTGCTAGGTGGAGGACGGACGGGCGACCCCAACTTGGTGGGCGAGCCTGAGCTGGGCGTGCATGCATTGGGTGAGGAGGTTCAGGGGGAGCGTACTCTTCCACAAGCGATCAGGACCGAACCGGAAGTGGGTCACAGCACCTCTCGCTCCGGTGTCGCATCCGGCCAGGGGTCACGAGACCTTGCATCGGTCTCCGCAGCGAGAGAAAAATTGCGTCCTCGTCCCAAGAAATACCAGGGGAAGGTCATCGTTGAGGACGACGGGTCCAAAGTAAGTACAATTTTCAGCACCTTTAGGGCAGGAGGTGACATCTCCCGAATCATTATTTCATATCGTATTCCGCCCATGGTGATGTGTCGTCTTGCTGAAAAAGATGAGCCAGCTTGTGACAGCTCCTCAGGCGAGATCCTCGTTTATGAGGAGATGCTCGAGGCCGGGCTGAGATTCCCAATGTCTTCTTCCATATGCCGGATTCTTCACTATTTTTCTTTAACCCCGGGGCGTCTCGTGCCCAACGGCTGGAGGGCTTTGCTGGGTTTTCTGGCGTTGTGGAGAAAGGTGAATGGCCAGGATGCCTCTCCAGTTGAGTTTCACGCCGCTTACAACTTGACTGAATCTCCTGCCCCAAATAGGGGATGGTATTATCTCACCTCCAGGGGATGTAAGCTTCTTACAGGGATGCGTTCCAACTGTCACCGCTGGAAATCTCGTTTCTTCTTCATAGGTGGCGAGTGGGCTTCACAAGCAGATCAGGCTTTGGTGCCCACACGATGGATTAGCGCCAAGAGACTGGGTACGTCTCCCTGCTCACTTCTCCTTACTTATACATATGTATATATACATTGTTCTTCTATGCTCACCGTTTCTCCGCAGATCCTCCCATACTCTCCAAGGATCAAGAGGCGAAGCTGCAAGCGGTGAGGGATCATCCAGAGAAAGACTTGGGAGCTCTTATTCCCAAAGAAAGTAGTAAGGCCAGTGGACCTTCTCCGGGCTCTTCTTCAGGACCGTCATCAAAGAGAAAGAGTAAGTTAAATCTGCTTTGGCCATAATCTTAAACATTATCTGATGTGTTGTTTCCATGTCTCACTTGCCAATACTTCTCTTAATAGGCACGGAGGTAAGCAGAGAGATGATTGGAGCCCGCTTTTCGACCCGCTTCTCGGATAGGGGAACCCCTCCTTCGAAGGTGGCGAGAACAGGCGAAGTCTCACTAGGAACCTCTCTATTGGCTTCTCGCACTGAGCCCCGAGTGTCCCCTACTCGAGTGGTTTTACCTGAGATATCTCTTCAGGCAGGGATCTCCTCCGCTAAAACTGTTGTCTCGCAGCCTTCCTCTTCAGCCACACTTCCTGTCCCTCGGCTATGTCCCCCCCAGCCGGGTACTTCTGCAGGGGCACCCTCCGGGACCGGTCCCCGGCGGGGTCGTTCGTGGGAGATGCGGGATAGGCTAGGGAAATATGTGCTGGCGCATGAGGTCTCTCGGGTTAACGCCTTGGGCACCGAGGGAGTCATTGACTCATTTGTAGAGGGTCTGACTCAGGTGAAGTTCATTATTTATTTTTCTCCTGATTGTTACCCCTTCATTTCTTTACAACTGTCTCACTTCTCGTCTCTTATCTTTTCAGCTTTCCACAGCATCCATCTGCTTGTTGTCGCGTGCCCAGTCTTGTGGTCAGATGAGACGGGAGAAGGAGGCTATGCGGCTAGAGCTCTCCACTGCTCGAGAGAAGATTATTGCTCTGGAAGCCGCTGGTAGGATTTCCGCAACCGATCTTGCTGCGTCCCGAGAGAGGGTAAGCGAGCTTGAGACCGGGCTTTCAGCAGCCAATAAGAGGGCGGCCGAGGTAGAAGATGAGCTTTCGAAGACCTGCGAGAAGGCTTCGCTCACCGAGGCTGAGCTTACGAAGTCCCGCGAGAGGGCTTCGCTCAGCGAGGCTGAGCTGATGAAGGCCCGTGAGAGGGCCTCGCTCAATGAGGCTGAGCTTGCTCGAACCCTTGAGAAGGTGAGGCACAGGGAAGTTGCTGTAGAGGCAGAGATGAGGACAGCGTCCGAGAGAGCTTCTCAAGCTGAGAGGGACCTGCAGATTGGCATTGCGGATGCCTTCATTGATGGCTACGAGGAGCTTCGAGAGAAGATTTCGGCCGCCTTTCCAGACATTGACATATCAGGCTTTGTGCCGATGGAGGCGCCTGATGATGGTGGTAGCAGCTCTGGTGATTATGAGGACGATGAAGAGGAGGATTATGAGGAAGGGGATGAAAGTGATTAGTGTATAGGGATCTTATGGGTAGGTAGCTTGACTTTTGTAAAGGCAGCATAAGCCTGATTCATGCAACTTTTGGTAATAAAAGTAATTTTATTTATCCATCCATTGTTTTGCAACATTAAATGAAATAAAAAGTGCAAACCTAAGTCCTTTAACAAAAACCCTAATTCACCCCCCTAGACCTCTTCACTGGTAGTACCTCTTCAAGTGTTTTGCATTCCACGGATGGGGTAAGACCTTTCCTTCAGAGTTCTGGATTCTGTAGGTGCCTGGTCTCACCACTTCTATTATGAGATACGGACCTTCCCAATTTGGTCCGAGTTTTCCTTCCCGAGAGTCCTTCGTAGCGAGAATCACCTTCTTGAGGACTAGGTCTCCTGGTTGGAAGGAACGAGGCTTCACCCTCAAATTGTAGTACTTGGCCATGCGTCGTTTGTACTCCGCATTACGGACCACAGCCATTTCTCTTGCCTCCTCTATCAAATCGAGGTTGAGGCGGAGTCCTTCTTCGTTGGTGGCAGGGTCGTATTGGTGGACCCTTAGGGAATGTACCCCTATCTCGACAGGGATTACCGCCTCAGTCCCAAAAGCAAGAGAGAAAGGGGTTTCTCCTGTAGGAGTCCGCGGAGTTGTCCTGTAGGCCCATAATACTCCTGGAAGCTCATCAACCCACAGACCTTTTGCTCTTTCGAGCCTTGTCTTGAGGTTGCGCAGGACTGTCCTTACCATCACTTCTGCTTGTCCATTTGCCTGGGGGTGTGCCGGGCTGGAGTGAGGTTGTTTTATGTGAAGGTCGGCGCAGAAGGAGTTGAAGAGCCTGTTGTCGAATTGCTTGCCATTGTCGCTGACAATGGCCTCAGGTATTCCGAAGCGACAGACCAGGTTTTTCCAGACGAAATCTTTCACCTTGTGGTCTGTTATCTTCGCTAGGGGTTCCGCCTCCGCCCATTTTGTAAAGTAGTCGATGGCGACCACTATGAATTTGCACTGGCCTCTACTCAAAGGCAGGGGGCCCAAAATGTCGATGCCCCATTTGGAGAAAGGCCACGGGCTGAGGATGGTGGTCAGCTCTTCTGGTGGCTGCCGCGTCACAGTGGCGAAGCGCTGGCACTTGTCACACCTTTTGGCGAGGTCCTTGGCATCTTTCAACATGCTTGGCCAAAAGTACCCTTGCCTAAGTGCTTTATGGGCGAGGCAGCGTCCTCCCGAGTGATTTCCATAAATCTCCTCATGAATTTCTCTGAGGGCGTAGTCAGCTTCATCTGGGGAAAGGCAGCGCAACAACGGTAGGTTGTAACCCCTCTTGTAGAGAACTTCCTGTAGGATTGTGAACCTAGAAGCTCTCATCCTCAGTCTCCTAGCTTCAAGATGGTCATCTGGCTCAGTGCCCTCTTGGAGGAAGGCTTTTATGGGGGTCATCCAATTTGGCTCGTCGCCTTCAGATGCACAGTTGATGTTTCCGATCACTACATCTAACTTGCTTTTCTCCAACTGATGCCCGATGAGGGTCGGTTCTGCAGATGAGGCCTCCAATGATGAGGCAAGCCTGGCGAGTGCGTCGGCTGCAACATTTTCTCCCCTAGGAATGTGAGATAGCTGAAAATATTGGAAACTTTTGATTATTTCCTTCACCATGCTGAGGTAATCTTGCATTCTTTCCTCCTTTGCTTCGAATTCGCCGTTTACTTGATTCACCACCAGTTGTGAATCGCTGTAAGCGAGAACAGATTTGGCGTCCATCTCAATCGCCAATTTTAGACCAGATAGGAGAGCCTCATACTCGGCGTCATTGTTTGAGGCAATGAAGTGGAGCTTCACTGCATACTTGATGGGTGTACCATCAGGACTTATTAGGATTAAGCCAGCTCCGCTTCCTCCCGTGGTTGCTGAGCCATCAACGTAGAGTTTCCAGGCTGGTAGTGGCGAGACACCGGACCTTTCAGAAGGTACTTGGGCACTTTGGAGAGGTTCTTCATTTATAGATGGAGAGGCCTGCGAGCCCTGTAGAGAAGTTTGGGCGCCCAGAGACGAGGTGGAGAGCTGGGCGCCCGTTGAGGGAGAGGGGAGCTGGGCGCCCATTGAGGGCTGGGCGCCCACTGAGGGAGAGGGGAGCTGGGCGCCCGTTGAGGGAGAGGGGAGCTGGGCGCCCATTGAGGGCTGGGCGCCCACTGAGGGAGAGGGGAGCTGGGCGCCCATTGAGGGCTGGGCGCCCACTGAGGGAGAGGGGAGCTGGGCGCCCATTGAGGGCTGGGCGCCCGTTGAGGGAGAGGGGAGCTGGGCGCCCGTTGAGGGCTGGGCGCCCGTTGAGGGAGAGGACTGCTGGGCGCCCGTTGAGGAGAGCTGGGCGCCCAGTGTAAGCAGAGGAGGACCCTCAGTTTGTTCTTCAGCGTATGTAAGTTCAGCCACAAAGTCTGCCAAAGCCTGTGCTTTGATGGCAGGCCTCGGTTGATAGTGAATGTCGAACTCACCAAGCTCCACCGACCACTTAGCCAATCTTCCAGCAACATCAGGTTTTGCCAAAACTCTTTTCAGAGGTTGATCCGTGATGACAGTGACTGTGTGGCTCTAAAAGTAATGACGTAGACGCCTCGCAGTCGAAACGAGGGCGAGCGCCAGTTTTTCCAATTCGGAGTATCTGATCTCTGCCCCTCTGTATGCTCTGCTCACATAGTAGATTGGTTTTTGTACCCCACCATAGTCTGTAATGAGGACAGAGCTTACTGCTGAGGGAGAAGCAGAGAGGTACAAATACAGCACTTCCCCAGGTGAAGCATGTGAGAGGAGAGGAGGTGTAGCAAGGTACGCCTTAAGCTTTTGGAAAGCCTCCTCAGCCTCAGATCCCCATTCAAAAGTTTTCCTCAGAATTTTGAAGAAGGGCAAACACTTATCTGCAGATTTGGAGACGAACCTGTTGAGCGCTGCAATTCTCCCATTGAGGCGCTGCAGCTCCTTAGTTGATGATGGCGACCTCATATCCAGTATGGCCTTGATTTTGTCAGGGTTCGCCTCAATCCCCCTCTGATTGACCATGAATCCCAAGAACTTTCCTGTTCCAACGCCAAAAGCGCATTTCTCGGGATTCAGCTTCATGTTGTAGGTCCTGAGAACACTGAAGGTCTCTTGAAGATGACCGATGTGATCTGCTGCAGCCAAGCTCTTTACTAGCATGTCGTCGACATACACTTCCATCGTTCGCCCGATCTGGGAATGGAACATCTTGTTCACCAGGCGCTGGTAAGTGGCCCCAGCGTTTTTTAGTCCGAAGGGCATAACCCTGTAGCAGTAGGTGCCCTTCGGAGTGATGAAGGATGTTTTTTCCTGGTCTGGAGGGTGCATGTTAATCTGGTTGTATCCAGAATAAGCGTCCAGGAAGGAAAGAAGCTCGTGTCCCGCCGTGGCGTCGATGAGGAGGTCGATCCTGGGCAACGGGTAGCTATCCTTCGGGCATGCCTTGTTAAGTTCGCTGAAGTCTACGCAGAGGCGCCACTTCCCATTTGCTTTGGCCACCATCACCACATTGGAGAGCCATTCAGGGTACGCGACTTCTCTGACTGCCCCAGTATCAATCAGCTTTCCCACTTCCTTCTCTATTGCTTGGGCCCTTTCAGTGGAGGCGCCCCTTAACCTTTGCCGAACAGGTTTGTGGAGAGGGCTGACATTGAGGCGATGGGTGGTGACGGCTGGGTCTATCCCTTCCAGATCAGCATGTGACCACGCGAATATGCCCATATTATCCCTCAAAAAATCTGTCAATCGGCCAACCAGAGCTTTCGGGAGTGAAGAGCCAATATACACCTTCCTCTCTGGATGCTCCTCATGCAAGATTATAGGGGTGAGTTTTTCAACTGGCTCCCCTCTTTCTGTGGTAGCCTCATCTCTTGGGTCCAAGACTTCCACTTGCAGCGCCTCCTGCGTCATCTTGGCCTTCATCGAGGTGACGTAGCATTCTCTTGCTGTTACTTGATCTCCTCTTACCTCCCCTACTCCATTCGGGGTTGGGAAGCGGAGGATGAGATGATATGTGGAAGGGACGGCTCTCAAGGAGTTAAGCGTGGGCCGCCCCAGGATGATGTTGTACGCTGATGGACAATCTATCACCAGGAAATTAACCATTGTGGTGGAGGTTCGGGGGGCTGTTCCGGCCGTGACTGGTAACGTAATGGCCCCCAAAGGATACACCTTTTCCCCTGAGAAACCGATGAGAGGAAACTTGACTGGTTGCAATCTCTCTCGACCCAACTTCAGCTTATCATAGGCTTCCACAAATAAAATATCTGCGGAACTTCCACTGTCAACCAAGATCCTATGCACCTGGAAATTGGCGACGGTCATAGAGAGCACCAGAGGGTCGTCATGAGGGTGCTGGATGTTCTCTAGATCTTTATCCGAGAAGGATATAGTCTCATCAGTGCTGTGCCTCGACGCCTTTGACGGTCGTGGCTCATCAGGATGCCTCGCCTTTCTGGCGTAGGCTTTCATGGCGGAGAATGATTCCGCTGACCCTCCAGAGATAGTACGAATTTCTCCAATAGGGTGCTGATTTTCGACATTGTGAGGCTGTGGCGGCGCCTGCCCCCTACCGGCAACATACTGGCGCAGGTGTCCCCGCTGGATAAGATCTTCAATCTGCCTCTTGAGGTCGAAGCAATCGTCAGTGTCATGACCGTGATCGCGGTGGAAGCGACAGTATTTGGTCATACTCCTGCGATTTGCTGGAGCTTTCATCTTTCCCGGCCATTTCACTGCAGGATCATCTTGAATTTCCAGTAGAATGTGCCCTACTGCAGCATTGAGAGCTGTGAAAGCTTGTTGATTTCTCTGCGGAGCAGGGAAGGGTCGATCTCTCGGGGGGGGGGGGGCAGAGGACCGAGTCGGTCTCTGGCAGGTACCCTCTCGGTTCTGCTCCGCTTATTGCTGGGCTCCTTCTTGTCGTCTCTATCATGTTTTCCTTTATCGGCCACTCTGGAGGACTCGCCTCGCCTGGCCCTAGTAGCGTCCTCCGCATTCATATATTTCTGGGCTTTCGCCAACAGCTCCGTCATGTTCTTTGGTGGGCGCTTCATTACTGAGAAGTAGAAACCCGATGAACGGAGGCCTCCCAATAAAGCAGTCATGGTCACCTTGTCATCGGGTTCCTCCACCTGAAGTACCTCCTCGTTAAAACGAGTGAGGTATGCCCTGAGGCTCTCATTACTGTCCTGCTTTACACTCAGCAGGTGTGTGGGTGGCTTTTGATGGCGGCGTCCTCCGATGAAATGTGATACGAAGGACCTGCTTAGCTCTTCGAAGGTGGCGATAGAAGCTGGGGCGAGATTGGAAAACCACTGTCGGGCGGAGCCCTTCAGCGTGGTCGGGAATGCTCTGCACATGATCTCATCAGCGATATTGTGCAACTGCATCACGGTCTTGTAAGTTTCCAGGTGATCCAGTGGATCCTTCCTTCCATCGAAGGTCTCCATGGATGGCATTTTGAACCTTCGAGGAAGGGGGTAGGTTACCACATCAGACTTGAACGGGGTGTTCGTTCGTCTGACGAGATAATCTACCGTCTCTGGGGCCTGCGCCCTTACAGCATCGAAGACGTCCCCGATTTGATTCTGCATCTCCTTAAATTTTTCCTCCCATTGATTATGGGGTTCTCTGGAAGGACCAGGGAGATTGCTTTCCTCCTCCATTGTATTATTTTCACTTCCCCCCTCTTGGAAGTGGGGATCATCAGCCTGTGTTTCTGCAAACTGGGCTCCACCTGGAGGTGGAGGCACTGCATGATAAGCATGACCTTGAGGACCAACCAGGTTCGGTCCAGGTGGGGGGCCCAAGGGAGCGCCGGCAGAGGCATCCTGGGCGCGATGGAACTGCGTCATCGGGGGAACTCCTCGACCCTGGGCGCCATAGGGATGGGCGCCCAAGTGATGGAGAGTGGGCTGGGCGCCCATAGGAAGTCCTCTGCCCTGGGCGCCCAGGGGATGGGCGCCCGGGTGAGGCGCTCCGTTTTGCGGAGCAGTCGGGCCCTGCGGGCGTGTCGCCTCCTGATGCTGTATCCCACCGAATGGCGTTCCTCCCTGCCCTGCGAGCATAAGCTGGAGGATTTGCTGGTTTTGAGTCACCAGCTGCTGCATGGTCTCCATCATCTGTTGTGGAGAGGGAGTAGGAGCGGGGGTAATCGGGACAGGATTACCCGGTGGAGGACCGTTCTCTCCCTGTCTGGGAGAGTTTGGCTGAACGGTAGGGCCCGGACCCGTAGTTAGGCCAGGGTTATCCTCTCGTCTTACAGACCTCGTGTTGATCACCATGATTCTAACAAGGGGTTTGAATTTTTTCGTCCCCACAGACGGCGCCAAACTGATGATGCCAAAATAGGGTTTCGGACACCACCGGTCAAGTAATAAATGTAGTAAATGCAATAATTGAAGAGAGATGAGAGATTTATAGTGGTTCGGTCAAGCGTGACCTACGTCCACTTCAAAATGGTGATCTTTGATTACCGTCGAGGGTTACAGATAAGAGAAAGTAGAGAAAAAACCATCCCCTCTCAAGTGATGAGAGGGCTCTATTTATAACTCTTCCCCACCAGGTGGGGATGCGATCGGTTCAACGTCTCTTCGGAGCGTCAGTCGTGTCCTTGAGGATTGAGCCAGGTGGAAGGCAGGTGAGATCCTCTCCGTGAGACTTGGTAAATGCAGGTTAGGGGAGGACTTCGTCGCGATGACTTGGAGCCTGAGGTGACGAGGCTTCGTTTAACGAAACCCGGATCTCAACGGGGCTACTGGCCTGACCCACGATCCTAGACGGACCGGGTCACTTGGACCTGACTCATTATCGCGATCCGGATTGGGCTCGACTCATCATAACTAATGTTAGGAAATTAGAACTGAAACTAGGAATACCATCAGATCTCCTTGAGTGCATAATGTTACATGGTTCCATCACATCATCAGTTCACACAACACTTTCCATTATGACGCTACATTTTTTAAACAGTAAACAAGATGCAATACAATGTTACCTCATTATTGCTATAGGTAAGACCAAAATCAGTACAGCTTTCATGAACTCTATAGTCATTGTAGCCAGTATATTGCCCAAGCAGTTGCCCATATTACGCAGCTCTCCTAAATATCATCTTTGGATAAAACCTGATTACTGCTGCCTCCACCTCTTGCTTGGCTTTGCAAGGAGTTTATGTAGGCTGAGTTGCTTACAATGAGGTTTCTTTGTTCATTGTATCTTCCTTAATGGACATCATCTATGAGAAGTTATTAGCTTTTATGATTTTGGCATCATCATATTCCCCACTGTTGGGCAAGCCAGAAAGAAGCCAAGGTTTCCAGGTTTCCGGAGCTTTCCGTTCTGTAAATGGGCAAATTACCAGCTAAATCCACTATCCCATTGAAGATGATCTGTTGAACATGCACAGGAATCACAGATTTAGGTCATTTGTCATGGTGTGTAACTATGTCGCAGATTACACAACAATTACATCAAATTTTTATTGGAAATATTATGAAAATTTATGAGCGATGATATTTAACAGAAACTATGGGCACCTTTAATTAGCATCCTCCTTCAAAGGTAGATCAGATGTTGGAGAAGCACAGTCTCCTCTCTCCTTACTCTCAAACAGCAACGACACAACATCTCGCATTGATGGTCGATCACCAGGTGGCATGTTAGTACAAAGTAAAGCAATTTTCAGGACCATGAGCATGTGATCTACAATGTTTTGGTCCTCTAGATCTAACCGACTGTCAAATATTCCAGGATCCATTGAATGACTCTGAATATAATGCCTCACCCATGTCACAAGGTCACCTCCTAGGTCTAGTGGCTGTACAGGTGTTCTACCAGTCAGCAACTCCAATACGACGACTCCATAGCTGTAGATGTCACACTTTTCTGTAACTTTCATGGTGTATGCATATTCTGGTGAGGAAGAGAAGGGAAGGAAAATCAAACATTAATTCAATAGCAATACTCTCTAACAAGAAGCAAAAAACAAAACTTGAAAGGAAAACTTCTACTTAACTTTTGATATTTGGGCAGAAGGGAATAATGAGTAAAATGCTACAAATGGAGACAAAAACCCAGTCTTGATCATCAGTCTCAGGCAAAGAGAATTGTGGTGGAAAAGGCATTAAACTTCTAAAATATTGTCAAGGTGAAAACCTATTTGCATTAAGTACAGGTTCTAGCGTTCCATTTTGAAAAAGAAAAAAAAGGGGGTACATGAGTTGGAATCTGACCCTGATAAATAGAATCTGAATTCGGTCAACCCCAAAAGAAAGGATGCATTGATTTCAAGTAATATCTTTTATTATACATTTTTTTTATAGAGTACTGGGGGATCACCAGGGATATATAGTGCTTCAACAATGAAAGCTCAAAATGGGTCGCATAGATAAAGTGGCATAATTATTTATATCCAACAGTTCCTTTGAAAAGGGTGGAATGCAACTGCCATATATGTTAATTTGTGATATTTTTTTTTGATCGGTAATGTTAATTTGTGATATAGGAAATTTATATGGAAAAAACTGTATTATCAAGGAAGCATCATGTCAAAATAGAGAATAAGAATCCGAGTGTCCAGCATAGGTATTCAACCCATCTAGGACAAAGAAGAGACATGCTAGATTGGATAACATGGTGTCTATTTTGTTTGTGGGTGGGTGGGTATTCAGGTATAGACCATACTTGACCTGGATGCAATAATTTATCAGGATGAAAATGGTCCATGGCTAGATTTTCACTGTCAGGGTAACTCATTATTAGCATTCCTTTTACAGATTTAGTGAATGTAAAACTTGCACAGATGCTTGGGCCTTAGACAAATGATACTCAGATGCACGTGCCACAAATCTCCTCCAAATAGGCACACCAGCTACTATTAACCAAGTATTGTGACAAGGAAAATTGGGGGATTCAAAATGATTTCTTTGCATAATATTGTAGGTATGAAATCCAAAGCCATCAACCAATCTCGAGGGGATTGACACAGGCTAACCTAAAGTTTTCTCAGGTGATGGAACCCATGACAGTGTTTCAATTCTTGCAAACCCACAAATCTTTAGATGCACGACTAGGGGTATGTATCTGGGTCTGATACTGGTAAGAGGTGTCCAATTCTGCAAATCTCAAAAATAAGGATTCACGGATTCGGCACGATGTTTAAATAAATGTTGATTTTTATTTAAAAACAATGTGCAAAAAGAGCCCCAGTAAAATAATATGAATTTTTTTCTCTGAATAGTCAATTAACAGAGATTTCAATGTTTTAGTTGAGTTTCAAAAAAAGAAAACATGTAATAATATGTTAACAACTATAAAACAATATTTTAAATTAGTAATAGAAAAATTCGTGAAGAATCCAGCACAAAGTCGTGTTTGAGATGTGTCCGACATGGTTAGATTACTCATGTCAAAGAATACATGCAACACAGTTGACAAATCTAGGCAGGATATGTTAGGATTGCTGAATATAATGGTATGGGAAAAGATAAATCACTCCTTATCAGCTTCAAATATTTGGCAGTAAAATCGGTGGAGAATGAATCTACATCAGAAATGCATTGATGGGTAAGTAAACAAGGACACATCCATCAACAACAGATATTTATAAAAGGTGTCTGACACAGTGACTTCAAAAGGGCCATATAGACCAACACATCCATAAGGAAATGTTTAACTGTTCAAAATATATTGTTAGCTTCCGATAATTGCTCAACTCTTACATTTCTGGTGGCATGGTTGAGAAAACTAATCGAAGGCCAGAGATATGATATGGCTATGGAAGGAAGTCGATTTTAAGAAATCATTCATCACCTATAGTGCAATGTAAAACATATTTATAGCACATATTATTTTTTCTCCTCCTTTTTTTAATCATTTATAATGATGAATACAACAGAATGTCCATCCCAAAAATCAAAATAGCAGTTATGGTGGGTGTAGAGGCCAGTGGCCAAAACACTACGTAGCGGGTGATATGTAGCGGTGTAGTGATGTGAATTTTTTAAGCGGTAAAAAAAAAATGAATCTTGTATAGTGGTCAATCTTGTGTTTTTTTAGTGATTTGGAACCATGTAAGGGTAGAAAACTTTAAGAAAGGCTATTAGCGAGAAGAAATAGGAAAAACAATGTTTTAATTAGAGGCGCTATTATTTTTAAAAGAGTCATTCTATTGGCACACAAACTTTTTCTCTTCCCACACAGCCAATATTTAAAAAAAAAAAATGAGGTTACCTTTTTGCCCACCCTCTTCCCCTCCCCCCCCCCCCCCCCCCACCAACCCTCTCTCTCACCTTCGGCTCCGGATCCAGCCTGGACGATGGCGGCCGACCCCTCTCCTCCCCTTCTCTCCCTCCCTCTCTTTCTTCCTCCCTCCCCACTATTCTCTCTCTCTCTCTCTCTCTCTCTCTCTCTCTCTCTCTCTCTCTCTCTCTCTCTCTCTCTCCGACGGCGAAGTCGTGGGCGATGGCGGAGGCGGTGTGGTCCTGGGTGGAGAAGATGTTGCAGGAGCACAACAGACCTCGACGCCGAGGGCGGTGAGGGTTTCGATGAGGACGACGGTATGGATGGTCATGTGGAGGGAGCCAAAGATCCGGGCGCCCTTGAAGGCCTGAGATGGGCCGAACTCGGTGCGGCAGTCCATGAGGCCATGCATCTCCAGCTCCACGAGCTCGATCTCGAGGCCAGGCCGGAGGTGGGGGAGAGAAAAGGGAGGAGGAGGGAGAGAAAACAATGGGGAGGGAGAGGGAGGAAGAGAGAGAGCAAACAATGGGAAGGGAGAGGGAGGGATGGAGGGAGGGAGAGAAGGGGGGGAGAAGGGTCGGCCACCGCCGTCCAGGCCGGAGCCCGAGCCAACGGTGAAGGGGCAGGTGGGGGGAGGGAAAGGGAGGAGGATGGGCAAAAAAGTAATTTCATAGGTTTTTTATTTTTTTTAAAATGAGTGTGTGGGAAGAGTTATTTTTTGTGTGCCAATAAAATGACTCTTTCAAAATAGCATAAAGGGCCTCAACTGCTACGGCCAATAATGCGACCACTATGGTTCTTAGTGGTCGCTATTTTGAACCATGGTCCATCCATGATCCAACAATACCAGGAATAAATGTGCAATGTACACTTTCTTAAATAATTTTTTTTTTATTGGAAATAAGTATGAGAGGGGAAGTGCTTACCAGGGGCAATGTACCCATATGATCCTGCCACAGCAGACATTGATTTTGATTGTGGCATGTCAATCACCTTTGCCAATCCGAAATCCCCGACATGAGCTTCGAAGTAATCATCCAGTAGGATATTGTTGGACTTTATATCTCGGTGGATGATCCGGGGCTTACAATCATGGTGCAAGTACGACAGCCCCTCAGCAGCCCCAAGAGCAATCATGTAACGGGTTTCCCAATCCAGCATACAACATTCCCCATGAAGCAGTTCACCCAGGCTTCCCCTCGACATATACTCGTAAAGAAGAAGATTTGAACCCTGATGATAACAGAAACCATACAGTTTTACAATATTACGATGCCTAATCTTCCCCAGAGTCAGAATTTCAGCACGAAAACTGTTATCGATATTGTTCCCCTCTCTTTGTGATTCTAGCTTCTTTACAGCAATTCTTTGTCCAGATTGCATAACTGCTCTATACACTGTTCCACAAGCCCCTCTTCCGATTACAAAACTGACATCAAAATTGTTTGTGGCTTCAACCAGATCTTGGAATGTGAAACCTTCCTTTGGAGAAAAATACATGTCCGAGACTGAAGAAGTTAGCTGCTTATCTTGCATCGGAGCAACCATCTCAGCAGGACGTCGCATGAAACGTAGAATAATAACAATAAGAACAAGAGAAACCCCACCTACAGCGGCAGAAGCTATTGCAATGATTTTTCCCTGAGGGGCATTCATCTCTTCTTTTGATGGAGCAAGAGAGGCCACAGATGGAGATTTGCATGCGCCAAGGGGTCCACCACAAAGCCCCTTGTTTCCCACAAAGCTGCTGGTCGTCATGTGTTCAAACAGCGATATAGATGGTAATGGACCCGTGAGATCATTGTATGAAATGTTGCAACCAAGTAAACTTGATAGATTGGAAAATGTGGAAGGGATTTCACCCATTAAATGGTTGTTGTTGAGAAGGAGATATTCTAGCAAAATGAGACTGCCAAGCTCAGGTGGAATGGTTCCGGAAAGATTGTTGTAACTGAGGTTCATTGCAATCTGCAAGCCTGAAAGATGGCCCAATTCGGGTGGTATTTGACCTGAAAAATGGTTGCCACCCATCTGCAACTCAGTCAAGCGGGAGAGATTCCCCAAGCAGGTAGGTATTCTTCCTGAGAGCTTATTTTCTGAAACCTTGAGCAGCTCCAACTGGGAAAGGCTCCCAAGTTCATTTGGTAAACTACCCCCAAAGCTGTTCCTGCTGAGATCAAGTCGTTGAAGCATCCTGCAATTAACAATCTCTGGAGGAATTTCTCCAGTGAGCTTATTAGACGATACATTAAAGCTTACCAGATGGGATAGATTTCCAATTTCCCCAGGCAACTCAGATGTAAAGAAGTTCTCTGAGAGATGTAGCCTCTGCAAAGCTTTGCAATTCCCAATATCCAGAGGGATGGGGCCGGAGAACTTATTCTGGTCCAACTCAATGGCAGACAAGTTCACCAATTTGCAAAGATCAGAAGGAAAGCTCCCTGTAAGGCTGTTTGTACCCAAACGAAGCTGCACTAAAGACCTGCAATTTGTGACTCCACTTGGTATGTTTCCAGTGAGCCCGTTTGCCCACAGGTTCAACAAAATCAGGTTAGAATGTCTGCAAAGATGAGCAGGTATTCTCCCAGTGAGATTGTTCTCTGAAAAATCTACAACCCAAAGTGGACTATATACCCCAAGCCCTGGAGGAATGCTGCCTGTCAATAAATTATCGAAAAGCTGTAACTGCAGCAATTTAGTTAAATACTGCAGCTCAACAGGGACAGGACCAGTGAGGTTATTGATCGAAAGATCAAGTTTCGTCAAATTCCTTAGGCTGCACAGTTCAACTGGGATAGCCCCCGTAAGCTTGTTTTGGAAAAGGTAGAGTAGGGTTAGACCCCTTATGTTACTGATCTCCCTTGGTATCTCTCCTGTCAACGAATTCTCAGAGAAATCAACCTCTGTTGCAAGATTAAGATTCCCAATCTCCTTTGGGATTGTTCCATATAAACCATTCCGGTAAAGGTACAGTCTCTGCAAATTGCTGAGGTTCCCAATCTCTGGAGGTATTTCACCCACCAGATTGTTTGCATAGAGAGCAAGAGTTCCAAGGTTAGTGCAATTCCCCAGTTCTTTAGGGATAAGCCCGGAAAACTCGTTGTAATAAAGAAACATAATCTGCAGGTTCCTGAGCAGCCCAAGCTCTTTAGGAATCTCTCCCCCTAACTTGTTTTGTGCAAGACCCAGTACTTGCAAGCTCTCACACCCACTTATCTCAGCAGGTAAACTCCCTGTAATCATATTCTGCCCAGCTCGAAAGATTTTCAGATTCTTAAGTTTCCCAAATGAACGGGGCAACGAGCCGGTGAGATTGTTAGTGAATGCCACTAACTCCACAAGGGATGACAGGTTGCCGATCTCCTCTGGAATCGGCCCAGCGATTCTATTGTTGCACAGATTCAAACTCTGCAAGCGCCTGAGATTACCAAGTTGGGCGGGAATTTCACCATCCAAATTGTTGTTGTGGAGATAGAGAAACTCCAAACTAGAACAATTCCCTATCTCCATGGGTATTATCCCCACCAGTGCATTGTAAGAAAGATTCAGAGAAGTCAAGTGGACCAATTTACCAATACTTGGCGGTATGCTCCCAGACAAATTCATGGAGTCGAGATGGAGAGAAACGACAACCGGGTCATGCCCAATCGAGCAGCCCACACCTTCCCATTCACATGGTGTCTGATCACTCGAATTCCAACCACCCAGATGGTTATATTTATCAGTGAGGCTACTCTTCAACTCCAAAAGGTATAGCCCTTCTAGATTCAGACCTTCAGAACAGCAAACCAGACTAGAGGCTACTACTACTGCTACTACTACTCCAATAACAGCTACAAATTCACTGACTTTGATAACAGAAGCTTTCACAGACCCTAAAATAACCACCATTTTAACTACAAAATGCAGAGATAAGAATTAAAATTCAAGAAAAAATCAAGGCCCTTTTTTTCCCAAAAATGAAAGAAAACCCAGAAATCCAACATAAAGAAAACCCAAAACCAAAGTCTCAATCATGATATCTCATCTCAAATAATAATTCCAACCTCATAAAAAAAAGTACTCACTTCCATCAATCAATCTCAAAAGCGTCTTATACAGAATTTGAAACATGGGTCACAACAAAATATCATTCATCTTTCAATGAAAATAACCCCAAAACCAGAATCAATCACTTACCTGCAAAAGGTCCCATCAAGCAATTCCTTCATTACAGGCGACATCTTCTCCTAAAAACCCCATAATCTTCGACTCTAGCGACAAATGGGGGAACCCAGTTAGCATTTGTGGAAAGGAGTGGAATTAGAAAAGGCACATCTTTTAGAGTTTCCAGCATCAAACCCACCTTTTTAATTGACGCGGCAATGCATTGAACCTGCTACTTCTCTCTCTCTCTCTCTCTCTCTCTCTCTCTCTCTCTCTCTCTCTCTCTCTCTCTCTCTCTTCTTCTTCTTCTTCTTCTTCTTCTTCTCTAGCGTTCTGTAGTTGAAATCAAGCCATAGACCTGCTTTTTTCCTTTTCTCGCCCTTTGGGTCGAGAAGCGTGTGATTTGTAAAATCTCTCCTTTGAATCATAGAGAGAAAGTGAGTGAAGGTGTAATGGCAGGCAAGCGTGCTTTCAACTTTTCTCTCTCTCTTTCGCGGTCGTTCTTGTGTGTCCAAATCGGCTTTCCTTTTCTCTTCTATTTCTTATTCTTTGTTGTTTTTAGCTTTTTCATCTCCATTTCAGTGCCTCCAAAAGTTTTCATTTTATCCACTATAGCCAGAAATCTTTTTATCAGCTTTGTCTGTATCAGTGACACGGAGTATTCTCTCTCTCTCTCTCTCTCTCTCAACTTGGGGTGAACAAGAGGAGAAGAGGCCATTGATTCAAAATCAGCCTTCTCTCTGTTATTGGAATGAAGTTTCCAAACTCATAAAAGAAGACAGAATGAAATCTGGGCTGCTTTTCTTCTTCTTTTTCTATTAGTTCAAGCAAAGGAGAGTTCTTTAATTAAAAAAAAAAAAATTTAAAAAGGAGAATTCTTCAAGTGAAGTCAGATATTTAGCTAAGGCTAACATGGGATTATCAATAATACAAAATTACTTTTCTTTGTAGTTGTCATTTTGGTCTAGCCTCCGAGATGAAATATTTTGATATTTTGGAATTTCGGCAAAAAAATTTTGAGTAAATTTTCGAAATAATAAAAATTAAAAAACACGTATACATATATGTAAAAAACAGAAAACAGAAAAAATTTATAAATTATATATGTATCTTGATATGGATATTGAGAAAAAAAATTTAAATATATTAGTGAAAATTATGCTACAAATCAAAATGGACTGGAATAGACCGGAATGGACATCCAGAATGGGATGGAATGGACTAAAATTGAAACTGAAATGTTTTGACCCCATTATGTTTCTAGTCTTTTTTTTTTTTATCATTCCGGCTGAAATTAAACGGAATTGACTACTATGTTTCTGTTACTTCCAAAGGCCTTATATTGATACTTCAAGCCAACTTTGAATTTCGAAAGGGCTCCAAGGCTCGATCCATCATCATCATCAGAGTCTTGTCCTGACTATACTAGATAGCCACAAGAGTTTTTTTTCTCTATTTTCGATCTATCTTGAGCCAAATCCTCACATATATTGCATATCTTTAAATATATGTTTATTACCTCAATCTATGTCTTCTTCTCTTTACCCTTTCTCCAAACATGTATAGAAAAGTTTTTCCTTAACGGCCCGTAAGACATGTGTTGGAAATGCACAAACCATCTCAAGCAAGTTTCTCTTAATTTTATCATGTTGATACCGCCCTAAATACTCTTGAAATCACTATTATTTCTAGTTTTAGCACACATCTGTCTCAACATCTTACCTCTCCTGCACTTATTTTGTGCATGCATTGCTTTTTGATTGAACATCATTCTACTTCATAAGTTAGAACTAACCTATTTGCTCTCCTGTAGGGGTTTTTTGTAAATCTTATTCGCCCTAGGTTAAGTCCATTTATAGTTATTAGTTTTGAAAAAGAAAAAAAAAACTGCCTTTGATGTTCAACAAACTAGTGTCAATTGCCAACCTAATGGTAGTTCAGTGGTGACTGGTGTGGCACCTCCCTTCTATAGAAATAACGGGATCTATCCTAGCTTGTATCGTTGATGGTGGGGGACTTGGGTAAGGGTGAGTATTTAAGAGAGATAGAACAAGTGTCAATTAGTGGGTAGTTTAGGTTAAATTTGAAAGGTTGATCCATCATATGAGTGGTTTGATTGATCTTATTGTCACGTACCATCCCAATATTTCCTAACGCTCTTGGACAAGCCTAATGCCTAAAAAGAGAAGGTAAACAAGCAACTAAAGAATTATTGATTGGCTAAGGTTGGTAAGGCCACGTTAGTTCTTCAAAGCCTAGAATACACTCATAGATAGAAGTCTAGGTAGTGGCTTCTTACGCACTTGCTTACATCAACATGCTTCATTCGCATGTAAGCTACATATTAAACATATAAACGTTTCTGCACAAAACGCAAAAATATATTTCTATTCTATGGAACTGCAAAAAAGACCACCTATTTGCAACATGTCAATTTGCATCCACAAGGTCCAAAACAATTTACAACCTTCCCTCCCAACCACCCATCATTTGGACATTAGTTCTCACTGAAAGATTATAATTTCCAATTCAATCCTCTCAACCTGAACCAGAGTCTCTAAAACTATTAACTCAATCCACCAATGAAAACTAGCCCATTATCTAGTTGGAAACCTTTTTTACATGGACTACCATAAAGAAACTTGTCCCTCTTCCAATAGGGTGGATTAAGCTCAACTCCATTGGTTCCTTCATACATCGTTCTCAAGATGGGATTATAGCGGGTATTATTAGTAATCATAAAGGGATTATACTACTTGCCTATTCATCAAAGATTAAGGCAAGCCATTCATTGGAAGTAGAAGTGGTTACTTGTAGAAGGATTGCAACAGAATCATAACCTATCAAAGAAAGTAATGCGGATATGGAAGAAGATTCTGCAACTCAAAACAGAATTCAGTAATTGGAAAGCTATGTTGTGTAGAAAAAATGCCAATCATGCTCTTGGCCAGGATAAAACCACCTCAACTGACTATATTTAGATATAATTTACATTCTTTCATGAAGCTTCTTTTGAAATTTTGTGTTGATGTAAATATGTAGTGGATGGATTCCTGTCTTTTGGATTTTGTTTACTGTCCCCATAATTTGTTTAGCCTTAGTCTGGTTTGGTTTGTTTTGTAGTCTTTTCTTTGTTAACATTATCTACCTCTTCAGCCAATAAAAGGATAAAAATAAAAAAATGTAAATGTTGCTTAGAAAATTTTTTGTGTTTACTTCTTCCTAGTCTTTGAGGGCCATCTGGAAGGAGAAATGATCAAACCCAATTGTTTGGTCTACTGTCTACACTAACAGTTAGACTCATCTTGTGAGGCCCACTGTAGCCCCCTACATTCATGGTGAGTAGTTAAAATGGATTGATCTAATTTTTATGGAATATATATATATGGTCTAAATGTCAGCTATGATTGGATGACCATAACCATTGAACCAAATAAATATTATCTGTTTTAACTACACTTAAATCTATATAAAACCATTTCTGTACCAACCATCCACCATGTATGAAGGTAGCTGAAGTGGGGTCCACAAAGTGATTTGGACTAGTATTGTAGCTCAACTGGTCGTTCCAATTAGTTCTCCACTGAAAGTGGTAGTCACATTGAGAGAGCACCACCAGCCCCATGGATTCTCATCAGGGACATGACATGGCCCATGTCCACTCCTTGGTGAGGTCTCACTAACCAAACCCAAATTCTTCGTCTGCCATGATGGAAGTGCATAATAAGTGACAAAGAGTCTAAGTAAGATGCTGGCTACTTGTGGACGAGTGATGTGGCGTACCATTCAGGGTCAATAACTCATGGACAGAGATAATGACTGGCACTAGATGTGGTCGACAGGTAGGAATTCTTCCACCTAAGCTCATGAGATTGCAAAAATCTACTGGGAATGTAGTGTGCTTTGTTTTCATAAGATACAGTTTTCGCTTTTTTCTTTGTAAGGAAGATATAGTATTTACTTAATGATGATAATGTAGGAAAGTTCATAAAGATACTGTTGATCATTGGATATAAGTGATGCTTACAAGACCCACCAATCTAATTTCTAGAATTATTCTAATCGACCCAAAGGTAGTGTTGTTCTAATTATTCATTTGTTTACTAGCACACCTACCTTACAATTTAGGTTGGTTATTCTCTTTTGTTTTTAATGTAGTAATCATCCCTTCTTTGTATTCTACACCATTTTGGTCTCTATACAGAGAGAGAGAGAGAGAGAGAGAGAGAGAGAGACCTTTCACATTCTATAGTTTAAAGTGCAGATAACTTGGTTTATGTGTAAATGACAGATTGTATGTTCTATGGAGTATAGTGGCTTTGTTCCTTATCATGACCAATTATGTGTAATCAGAGTCACAAATAATTTGAATTTCATGTCATGATTTGATTATAGCACTACCAAGTTTCAATGATCCAAACAGGAGTCCATAGATTTTAACATTATCAAGTCCTCATGTACCATGAGTTGGGATCACCCATGAAAGCTTTAGAATCTTGACCAAAGAAAAGTGACGTACCCCTTTCATCTCTACCATCTGATCATAATGATCACACACTTAATTAGCTGCATACATTGAACTCCCACCATATAATTATATCTTGATTGGTACAGAAGATGATTAATTATGGTTAGGTTTGACCCACCTAACAAAACCCATTTGTAATAAATAAATAAAGCAAGATTGACTGTGCCTGAAGATAACAGCTTAGAAGAATTCACTTGATTTTTTAGGTATTCTACAATTTCTGTGATGAATGATGATAGAGTCTGTGAGTGGCTTAACTTTCAACTTAAAATATTGGACCGCCCTACCCCAAGAGATGAGATAAGTTGTGTGAGAAAAAATCCTAAATTCCTAAGGTGTTGACCTAAATGCATGCTAATCAATGGAGGATAGTTAAATGGAAAGATCTCATCGTAGATATGGCTTTCGCCAATAAAGTCATTTCAAACAGATAAGCACAACCATTAATTTGGGCCTTAAATATTAAAGGTTTGGCAAAGAGAGATTTCCTAAAATAATATCAATCAGTTTAATCTTTGTAAGAAAAAACAATGAGGCTTCCATCTCAACTGTCTCCACAATTTGTCCTTTTTTCCCAATTCTAATAAATGATAAGGACATGTACCAGGTCTGGCCTTGAAAGAGAATATTATCCCATCTCTTTCTATATGTTATCTCAGTGCAACAATCACATCTGGTCTGTATCATTCTAATACAAGTTTGCCAGGTCATGTGGGCATTTTGTTATTGTGGGGTCGGTCCGACTTGCCACATCTTTAAGTCATTGGTGTTAGTTCTGCAATGATTTCCAGCTTCAGAATGTGGTGCAATAAAATAAAATAACATAAAATAAGAAGTCAAACAAGTATATGGTGCAATAAATAAAAGTCAAACGGGCATCCAATGTTAGTGTTCTGGACCTAGATTTCTTTTTTTATTTTTATTTATATATGTAATTTTCTAGGGATTTTTATCCGAAAATACACTTTAAATGGCCACTACACGTAACAGTGAACTTTAGCCATCTATGCACCTAACAGGAAATCAGTACAGGATTTTCATTTTTTTTTTTTACCATTTTTTGGGTAGTCGAATTCGACCTTCATTGCAGCGCGCCCCAAACCCTCTCTTTTCCACTTCAAAGCCCACCAAACCCTGAAGTTCTCTTCTTTATCCGCTCGAAAACTTTTCTCCTCTCTCTCCCAAACGACTAAACCAAAAAAAAAAATAATCCCTTTTTCAATCTTTCTGCAAATGACGAGCTATTTGTTATAAAATTTGATTCAGTTATTATTTACCTCTTTTTTTTTCCTAACTTGAGAACAACTGCAAGGCAAACAAGAGAGAGAGAGAGATCTATGGAACACTGGGTGAAAATTATGAGAGTTCCTGTTGGTTTGGAATAGGATTCTGTCGGTTCTGTCGGTTGCAGGCGGTAGATTGTTCCATGGAAACCTTTTTAGATTGAAGGAATTACCCACAATCTTAAACTTCCACCTTTCTGTAGCTCCCTGAAAGGGGTTTTCTCTTTTATTCTAGTATCTACTTTTTGGAATTTAATGGGGTATCTAAACAAAGGAATTGTCTGAAACCCTTTCTGGGTCTGCGATAACATTGATTGTTACCCAGCTCTGTGATAACCCTAAGGAATCCGAACAAGATATAACATGGCAGCATAACCCATGCCAAGTCCAGTTTTCCTTCTGCTTGTATGTATTTTGGAATATAGAAGGGCTCTATTCCTAGTGCCCAGTTAGATCAAACGATTGCGCAATCCTTAATGCTTTCACCTTGAACAAGTTTTTTAGTATCCATGAAAATGTCCCTAGTATAGTTGAAAACCAACATTCAACGGTGTAAATGGAGGTAAAAGAAAAAAGGGAGCCTCAAGCAGTTAGATCGGTCTTCGTTGAATATGATTGGAGAAGTTTTCATCCCTATTGAGGTTGACTCTTGAATGGTTCCACGTCTCTACTCTGCTCCCTTAATTTGAAAGATAGTGAATTGGCCTAAATTTGACTCCCAATGTCGCATTCGACCTTGTAAGT
This sequence comes from Litsea cubeba, assembly GCA_012931725.1. Taxonomy (NCBI): domain Eukaryota; kingdom Viridiplantae; phylum Streptophyta; class Magnoliopsida; order Laurales; family Lauraceae; genus Litsea; species Litsea cubeba. Next base: position 1,424,528 of record CM022952.1, on the reverse strand, counting down.
TGGGCGCTATCGGGGTCGAGTTCGACTCAGGTATAAAATTTGAAATTTGGTTATTTTACTCATAGCGTCGCATTCAACCTTGTAAATTGGGTATCAGGGTTGAATTCGACCATGATATAAGATTTAAAATTTGGTTATTTTACTCCCATGGTCGCATTTGACCTTGTAAATTGGCTATCAGGGTCGAATTCGACCATGATATAAACTTTGAAATTTGGTTATTTTACTCACAGCGTCGCATTTGACCTTGTAAATTGGGTTATTTTACTCCCAGCGTCACATACTCTCTCTGCAGCTTCATTTTTAATCCACATCTACAACATGGACAGGGCAAATAATAAAAAAAGTTTTGTATCTTTTGCTTTCACTGCAGGGGGAAACTCCTTATTTCATAATATGCAAGAAAACCCCTTTCTAGAAGAAAAAAAAAACTATATCTTTGTAGCATTTAGTATTACACATTAACAGCTTACATATCCTCTGTGGCAGGATAAGGTTTCAATGAAACAATGTCCCCCTCTATAAGTGGAGATACGATCATGATCAACATTAGCTTGTTCGGTGCAGCTGTAACTTACATGTTTTTCCTTCTATATTGAAAACCATTCATTAACAATAAAGAACTTGGATCTACTCATGAGTTTCAATCCATGTGTCTGGATTGATGCAAACTGTCGTGATAAAAAAAACAGTTCAAACTCTTTCATCCCAACCTCAATTGGTTCACCAGTAGCCACTGCACGAACACCACCCATTCTCAAAAAGGTGGAAGCGATTTGAATCTCTCAAGACAATTTTCGTCTCAACCATCTTGGACATGAATTTGGTAACCTCATGACAGTCACCACACACTCGTAAATTCTTGATGACCCTTATCGACCTTCCAGGTGGTGAGTTCAAGATGCCAAAAGAAATGGCCAACTTCTCACTGTGCCCACAAAGAGCCTCTTCCTTCTCCTTATCATCCCCATTAAGCAAAGCATATCTCTTCTTTGGAATATACCCTTCCTCTTTCATCCTAGTTCTAACTGTTTCCAAAAAGGACTGTAGTTTTCCAGATTGCGAGTATGATCTATCTCATGCGACTAAAACATTAACTCTGCTCTTGATTTCTATCCAACTGCAACCCGGGTTCTTTCTTAGCTTTCGACGGCCAATCATTTCCCTTACATGAAACAATCAGAGAACAGTAAAGTATAAGGCGCCAACATATAGCCGACGGCAGGAATCAAATAACATTCCGTTCGCCACCTAGCGCCATCGTCGAGCTTTGCCGGCGATGAGATCGGGACGCCGGGAAAGGGAGAAGACTCGCCATTTGTAGAGAGATTGAAAAAGGGATTGATTTTTTTTTTTTTTTTTTTTTTTTTTGTTTAGTCATTTGGGAGAGAGAGGAGAAAAGGTTTCGAGCGGATAAAGAATAGAACTTTAGGGTTTAGTGGGTTTTGAAGAGGAAAAGAGAGGGTTTGGGGGCGCTGCAATGAAGGTCGAATTCGACCTCCAGCGCTGCAATGAAGGTCGAATTCGACCACCAAAAAAATGGTAAAAAAAATAGAATCCCATACAGATTCCCTGTTAAGTGCATAGATGGTTAAAGTTCACTGTTACGTGTAGTGGCCATTTAAAGTGTATTTTCGGATAAAAACTCCTTTTCTAAGATATCATTTTAGTTTTGAAGGATTTTACGGGAAAAACCCTCTCAGATGTTCTGTGAACAAAAAGGGCTCTCATAGTTACTTTCATATAGTAAAGGCCCTCTCTCGAGTTTGCACTTTTCCATTTTTCCTATTTGAATGAGCGATTATATTGTCTCTAGTTTCGGTTAAGCGGTGATGTCACCGCAACCCACCATCCTTCATACCTCCGTCATGGGATGGAGGATGATGGTGGTCGTGGGTTGAATGGGCCATGGAATATAGATGGGTTGTGAAGATGATGGGAAGATGGGAGTTTGAGGAGAGATGGGTAATCGCAAGTCCTTTTTTTTTTTTTAAAGTCGGTTGGGTTGGATGTTGTGAAGTGGGCTGGCCTAGAGGTGGTCTCTTTGGATTGCTTTCAAGCTGCACCTCAAGTCTTACCTCACTGCAATTGAAGTGGAGGTAATCCAAATCTCACACTCTCCCCCCACTGAAAACAGAGCTATTATCGGCTCTGATACCATTTATAACAACATGGGCTTTACTTACCATAAAAGTTAGATATAACAACATGGGCCTTACTTACCATAAAAGCTAGATATTGAAGTGAAGGTAACCATGGGTACTTAAGCCAGGCTCTGGACTTGAATGTTTCTTATATAGGACTTGTAGAGTTCTTTGTATTCCGAGTATTATTATTATTATTTATTTTTATGTTTTTTGCTAGTGACAGGCACACCAAATTTCAATTGGATCTGCCACCTTGGCCAAGGCTCGCCGGATATCACATGCACCAAGTGTATGGCTAGTAATGTTTGTGGGTGCCAGTTGAGTTGAGTTGTAGAGAAATGGGTCCTGCAAAAGGTAGAGAGCTGCAGAGATGGGTTTGGATGGGTTCTCTACAAGGTGAAGATGAATGTGATAGTGTGAGAAGGAAGAAATATTAATGGATTGGTTGGGAGACATGAATGGTGATATCGTCGCTCAATTGAAACCAGCGACATTCTCATCACTCATGAGGGCATTTAACACCTCCCCCCCAACAGACACAGAGACACACACATATTTCCTCACTCTTTTCCAAACTCAACTCAAAACATCCGCATTGCATTATGATTTTGTTTTCTTTGATTAGTTGGGTATGTGTATGATGATGATTTTTGTGATGAGTTTAATAAAGAATCCACAGCCGCACCAAACAACATTAGTACCAATTCAGCGAGGAAAAAAACTCGCACCAAACATGAATTTCTAAATTCCACTGAAATTCCTTTCCTATGTTTAAATTTCTATGGAATTTGCTAATATGACAGTTTTCTCTTTCCACAAATAGGGTGTGTACACAAACATGCCCATAGGCAATGAGTCAGAGTAGGCACCCCAGGTAATTTAATATGGGTTCAACCTGAACCTAACTCATTTGTAAACACAAACCAAACTTATTTAAAAGGGTCAACCTAACCCATAATTAACAGGGCGAGTTCGAATTGGACAGTGAGTCAAAGTGCAATTAATTTGGTTCGATTGTGCAATTACCTAAATGGGCCCAAATTATACACCCAAGCCCAGCCCAATTACTAATATAGGCCCAAATCATACACCCAAAGCCCAGCCCAAATTGAGCTCAGGCTGGCCCAACTCATGAACACCCCTATGAATCATTCTTGTCTTGTTCCATCACATTGACATATTCATATCCCTCCAACTTCAAACTTGTATCTGTTCAGAGTTCAAACTCCAACGGCTCCATGCATCCAATCCCGCCTGCAACACAAACAACAAGAAGTAAACACGGAGCTCTTATTCAAGAACACCACTTCTTCCATTCCTCCTCTATTCCTCCCTTCCCGCTCTTTTTTCTCCTCTTCCTTCTCTTCCTCCAAAACCAAAACCTCCCCAACAATCTCATTTGCATCCCTCTTTTTGGACTCTCTGGATTCTCTTCTGCACAAACCCATCTTCCCATGGGACTCTCTCATCGAAGATTTCACCCAAAAACATCGATTCGTAGACGCCATACTCATCTTCAAAAAGCTACTCCATTTATCCTTCCATCCCCACCTCTCCAATTTCCCTCCCCTTATCAAATCCTTCTCGCTTGTCGCAGCTCCCAGCGCGGGTTTCGGGCTTCATGGTTTCATTATAAAGTATGGAGTTTTGAGTTCTAGATCGGTGGGCAATTCGCTGGTGTCAATGTATGTGAAATTCGGTAGTGTTAGAGATGCGGTCCAGTTGTTTGAAGAAATGCCCACTAGAGATGCCTTCTCGTATAATTCTTTGATTTGGGGATTTGGACTCAATGGGTTTCATGAGGAGGTGCTGATGGTTTTTGAGCAGATGCGAGCATTGGATTTTTCCCCTGATTTGCGTTCTGTTGCTCGGGCGATTCTTGCTTGTGGTGAATTGGGGTGCGTACAGAAAGGGGCACTGATTCATCATTATGTTAGTAGACATGGGTTTGGTTCACACGTTGAAGTCGTCAATTCATTGATATCGATGTACACAAAGGTCAATAGGTTAGATGAAGCACGTTCTTTATTTAATGATATGCCCAAGAGGGATCTGGTCTCTTGGAATTCGATGATATTGGGTTATGCACGGAGTGGTAATTGGGTTGAAACATTTAATCTTTTTCGATCCATGAAGGTTGAAAATTTTGGTCCAAACCGCATTACTTTCTTGGGATTGATTATGGCTTGTGGGCAGGCAGAGGATCTTGTCACTGGGAAAAGCATTCATGGCCACTTGATTTGTGCAGGGCTCCTGCGTGATGTTCGAGTTGGGACTTCTGTTGTCGATATGTATTCCAAGTGCGGAAGAGCTGATTGCGCACGTGAAGCATTTGAAGAACTGCAGGAAAGAAGTTTAGTTTCATGGAATGCACTAGTTGTGGGGTATTCACAAAATGGGTATGACTACGAAGCGGTGGATCTTTTCCGTCGAATGCTTCGGGAGTCAAACATCAAACCTGATCCGATCACCATTGCTAATGTAGTTCCTGCCTGCGCAAGTCTAGCAGAATTGCAGAGGATCCAATCAGTGCATGGGTTCATCATCAAGAAAGGTTTTGGCTTGTACAGTGATGTTGTTTTGGGAACAGCAATGGTTGATGCCTATAGTAAGTGCTTGGATATTGAGGCTGCCTGTTTCTTATTCAGCTGCATAGAGAGACCTAATACGGCTACATGGAATGCAATGATTTCAGGGTATAATATAAATGGAAAACCTTGCCGAGGTTTGCAAGTCTTCCTTGTGATGCTCCAAGGTGAGGCGTTGCCGGATTTGGTTACTTTGGTCACAGTACTGCAATCATGTGGTCAAATTGGATCTCTCAAACAAGGGATGTTGTTCCATGGATATTGTTTCTGTAGAGGTTTTGATTCATATGTAACTGTAGTCAATGCCATGATAGACATGCATATCAGATGTGGGTGCATTGAAAATGCACAACTCCTTTTTAACTCGATGACTATGCGGAATACTGTCACTTGGAATACGATGCTTTGTGGCTCTGTCAAGATGGGACTTTCTGTGATTGCCTTGAAATTATTTCGCAAAATGCTCTTGGAGGATGAGCATAAGCCAGATAAAGTCACAATGATCTCCATTGCCCAATCTAGTGCCTTTTCAGTTGGTCATGGAGAAATGATACATGGTTTTGTGTTGAAAATTGGGCTTGATTCAGACACATTGGTTACCAATTCTCTCATTGACAGTTATGCAAAGAATGGGTCTATAAACAATGCATGGTCTTTGTTTGAGCAGATGGGTCACTCAAGAGATCAGACCTCTTGGAACGTGATGATTGCTGGATGTGGAATCAATGGGCAGGGGCAAGAGGCATTCTTGCTCATTCCACGGATGGAAGAAGATGGTTTTCAACCAAATTCGATCACCTTTATCTCTCTACTCTCTTCATGTAGTCATTGTGGCATGCTTGATGAGGGCCGCCAAAGTTTTGACTTGATGACAGAGAAATATGGGATTCGACCAAGTTTGGAGCATTACACTTGCATGATCGACATGTTTGGTCGGGCTGGAAGATTGGAAGAAGCTTATCGGTTGATTAAAAGTATGCCTGAGGGATCAGATTGTGATGTTGTTTGGGGAGCTCTTTTGAGTGCTTGCAAATTGCGTATGAATGTTGAGCTTGGGCAGCTTGCAGGTGAACAACTTTCAAGATTGGCACCAAATAATTGTGGTTATCATACATTGTTATCGAATGTCTATGCCATCGCTGAGAGGTGGGATGAGGCAGCAAAGGCAAGGGAAGTGTTTGAAGATGGGAGGCTTATAAAGAAACCAGGGCTTAGTGTGATGATGATGTAATCATGAGGGCCAATGGCATTTCCTGTCTCTCTCAAAACGAAGTGCTAGCATTACTTGCCATCGTCAGGATCAGTCTTCAGCATCACCACCAGAAATGTGGCTTTTCTGTAGAATCATGACCTTCGTTCCAATGAGGTGTGAAATCATGTTGCTTATTATTTTAGCCACCATCATTTTAGCCACCTAATTTGTGGCATGCAGATGGACTGTTGAGACTGAATGAGATTTGAACAGTGGTCACATCTTAAGGATGAAAATGACAGTTTGTGGGCAGTTAGGAGGACATGGTATTTTTTTCTCCATGCCCTCTCTATCTAATTTCCCGCCATTTCAATGGTACTAATGCTGGAAAACAGCAGAATTACGATTTTTCTTCAACGTCAAAATCATACTCTTTAGTGATTCGCTCCTTCAGGGTAGGACAATACCTTTTCCCCTCTTATCTTCCTTTTTGTCCTTTTTCCTTTGAATGGGTGCTGGAGCAGGATCTGCTGTGATTTTTTATTGGATGTGTAACAATGAAATAACCCAGAATGCTTTTGGAACTGCACTGGTCTGCCTTTGGGTGTATAACAATGAAATAACACCTTGAAGATGTGAAAGTGAAGGATAGGTGAAATGGCATTTTGATCTTCTTTATTCAGTGCAATCAGTGTTTTCTGACACTTTGGCCTTGCTTGGAAAACTCCCCTTTCTTTTTTTTTCCCAGAGCTTCAGTCTTTCCTTCTTTGGGTCAAGAATAGTGCAGTTTGACTGCCAATGTTGCAATGACCTGATTTTCTGGGCTCGAAGTGAAAGGCACCTAGAATTGCTGTTTACTATACTCTTCTGTTCCGTCACCAGATTGCTGGGTAAGGTAGAACTTCTGTTTTCAATGAAATATAGATTTGATATGCAGTTTCAACTTATTTTCCGCAATAAAGATTATGAGATAATAGATAATTGTGGTTGTCTTGCCCAGCGAATTCTCATGAAACAATTTCAATCTATTAAATTAAGAAAGACTCATTTGAGATGGTTTGGACGTGTTCAATGCAGGTCAACAACTATGAATTCAAGGAAATACTTTTTTATGCAGGTTGACGACTCACCAGTTAAAAAGATAGGCCGAAGAGTTCATGGATGGAAGTATTAAAGATAGACCCTGAGAAAGTGCAACAGAGGATTTGGCTCAGTATAGATTGGAAGGAATTGAATTCATATAACAATCCCTACATAGTTGGGACGGGGCTTGGATGATGATGCTGATAAATTCATACACACTGCCAGATTGCTTTTGTGAAATTGCATTGTTAAATATGCTGAATATTTGAATCCTTCAATGAAATGAAAGTTTTTGAAGAGGCTTGTTAGGATGCATATCAGCATATGAAGTCAGCCAAACAGATCTGAGCCCATTTCTGATGAACTGAAATGGAGGCCAAGTTTCATGAGCCTAAGTTGAGTCCATTAATGAACTGGGCCAGGCCCTTTAGCAAGTTGTGGCTTATCATGCACTCACACAACGTGCACCTGTGATTATATATAAATTCTAGAAAAATACTAGCAATAAAATCGATTATATATAAAATCAATCATTAAAATCAAGCATATAATGATTTATGTAAGCATGGTCTGATGATTTCTTTTAAGCCTAATCTTTTTAGTACCTAGGCGCATTTAGACTTGACCAAATCCACCAAAAGTCTAGGAATTCAACAGGGTTTTTCTAATTTGTAGAGGCCAAGCCCTAGGGTTTTGGACTGCTTTATTTGATCAATTTTAACTATGGATGGGCCACCACCAATGGATATGGATTAGACCATTAAAGTGATATGCATGTCAAACTGACATGCAATTTCTGATTGATTGAACAACTTGGATCACTCATGGGCGGGCCATCTCAGGCCTGACCAGGTCCCACCGGATTCAGGCCTTGGATTTTACTACTCTGGGCGGATATGGATTTAGATTTTGGGCCCATTTAATATTTGAGCCAGGCTTGGACTAAGTGATAGAAAGCCTGAAGCCCAGCTCAGCCCATCCTTACCATTGCGTAGTTTAGTGACTCATTTGCGAAAAAAAACAAGTGATATAAAGCCAGCCCAGCCTTGCCTGGGCCAATGGACTAGATGGGCGCTCTCGGGCTTGACAATGTATCTGGATCCAATGGCATCGATATAAAAGCAAAGATCCAGACTCTTTCACAAGAATCAGGAGTCAGATCTGGGTTTGGATTTGGTCCTAAAAGGAAGCCATAATGTCTGAATTCAAGTCACAATCTCAGATTAATATATGTACATGCGTCGAGATAGGGTCCAGATCTGGGTACTTGACCAAGATCCAAAAGGATCCAAAAAAAGAATAATAATTTGCAGGCATAAGTTGGGCTTCGTCAGTGATTTGGCCTCATCACAAGAGGCATGGCATGTTGTGGCCCCCAATGGCCCACCAAATAAAGGAGACACTGATTGTGCATGAGATAATAAGACCCACATTTCTAGAGCGACGACTGACTGGACTTCCTTGGTACTCTTGGGATAAAGGTGCGGGGACCAGGAGTCGCATCCAAACAAAATATATGGATGTATCCATCAAATGGCCAAAAACAATAAATGAGGAGGAAGATCTCTTTATGATCTTTCAAGTAGATCGCTAACATAGACAGCCAAAATAAAAATAAAACTTAGTGATGATCATCCACTCACAATCAGCACATTATCTCGATGGAATGACTGGCTATGGATGATCATGCTTGTTATCACATACGTTCCCAGCGGTTGAACTGAACGCTCAGGCTTTGTTTGGATCCTCAAATACTCCATCTCACTGCAATTTACCTGCTAAACACTCGTATTGGATCCCTGTCATCTGTAATTGATCAAGGCAGATAACATGACAACTCACTAACAGGTTGGCAAAAGGCATGAAAGCTCATTTGCCTAGACGACGCCCAATGAGAGTGTATATACCAAAAGGCAAAATCACAAGAATAATAGAGATCACGATAGACAATTGATTGATTTGAGTGATTCCAGTTGCAGCACCAGTTTGTACACAAGGAAACAAAATGCAAAACAGTAAAGATTTCAGTGGCAGACAGCATATCTATAACAATATTTGACAAGAAAAGATATCAAACAAGAACGGATGGATATAACAATTTAAAAACATCTCTTGTTATCATAGTAAACAATAAATAACAATGAAAAAGATATGACAAGACCTCATAACAACCCGCAAGACAAATCACCCAAAGCCTCTCCCAACATTTCCTCCAGCATCTTCCCTTCAATTTCTTTCCCTATTCCTTCAATCTCTAACCCCACCATTTCCTCCCATCCCCTCCCAACAACCTCCTCCCTCACTTCCCTCTCAATTACCAGGCTAGTGTCTGTTTCAGCAGAAAGCCACCTGGCTTGGCCAGAAAACCACTCCCTTAACCGGCCCCACACTTCCTCAGTCACTGATGCACCTGCCTCGTCCGACTTGCAACGGGCACTTGTCAAAGGGACTGCATGTATTCTACATTTTACCATGTCCAATAGGGCTGCGTTTACGCAGTCAAATAGAAGCCTACATTCTGACCTCCATTGCCTGCGCTTCGCCTCATTTAGTTGCTTGACTTCTTGTTTCTGATCCATGAATTTTTCTAGCAATGATGGGTCCAATGGGCTCTCTGCTGAATGCCATCTAGCAAAGACTGTGTTGGACATCTCACTATTTAAGCCAGCAGCTGACAGTAATGCCTGAACGAACGAAAACCATTGCCCTTCCGCGGTCCGGGAGGACTCCATAGAGGATTCCAGTGAAAGGGGTGTGGATGTTTCTGAGATGGCATTTTCATCCCACATGAAGGTTCTGGTGACTGGTTCTATAGGACATTTTGCAGTTGATTCAATTTATGGCAAAGATGTGCAGGTAGTTCTGTTACAGGACAAATGGCAGGAATTAGGATCCTCGAACAGTTAAAAACAGAGGGTTTGCCAGAAAAAAAAAACGCATTATAACTTACCATGATCATCTCCCTTTGGAATGTCAAAGGACTCTGAAGTACTAGCATCATCTTCAAGCCGCGCTTCTAAGACTGAAATTGGGCTTGGCTGGTCCTGGTTTTCACTTGAGTTTTCATGTAGCTGGAGTTTCTTCATAGACAAAGATGCGTAACCAAGATGTCATCAAACAAAAATAAGCCAATGATAAAATTTTAATTTGTTATCTATTTTACACAAGTTTTTGTCAAATGTATATCGCCTATTGGATGTTATCTATGTTCATCAAACAATTGTGAGAAGACTAGTTTCTACCAATGATTAATATATTTACAGTTAGATAAAAAAAATTAAAAAAAAAAAAAAAAAAAAAACATGGAAATCAGCATACCTCAGACGTGCAAGTTCCCTGATTTGATCTTACCGAACCAGTCAGAGAGGAAGTTCCGCATGATGGCTCCCCACAACTGACTGGTTTTCCTTCAAGATTACAGTTTGTGCCCCCTTCCAGATTATGATCACTTCTAAGCCCAAAAGACAGCTGCTTTGGAGAAGTCCCCATTAGTTCACCTGAGGAAGGCTGCAGTCCAACATGAAAGCTATTTGGGGCAGAAGGAACTGATTTTTCTTTGCTTGGTTTCTTATTCCTAGAGAAGAAAAAACTCGAGACTTTCACCTTCAACGAAGACTTGCCACTCTTTGGCTTTGCAACTTCCTCCAAAACAATTGTTTTGCTGATATTGGGATCAGGAGTTTCAATGTTCAACCCAACTTTTTCATATGCAGTAGATGATATTGGGACCGATCTCGACCTTGATAGATTTCTAGGAGAATGTTCCTCACCTTCATCCTCATCCACATGATTTGATAATTGGGGTCTTGGTAACCTTAGATCCTCTTCACCACCACATGATCTACTGCTGGAAACACTAGGACCTGCATGATTGCTCTCTTCCCCTGATTTTACTGGTTTCTTCATATCAGAAAGTGCAAGCATCTCACCCAGAGTGCTTGAGCTTCTCCGAACTTGTCGGTGCTCTTGACTACTTCTGGTAGACACCATCATTTCCCACCGCTCTGAAAGACGCTTTTTAGCTTCTCTAGTCACCGACGACTCTGATGTATAGGAAGCTCGACTGAGGGAAGAAGTTGAGTAAGGACTTCCATATCTGACATAGTCCCACGAATGTCTAGAACTAGGGGTCATAATCTCTGAATCACTGATATTTCCCTCTTTCATGTACTCATTTTCCAACCCCCTCTTACTTTCATCCCCTCCATACCCATTTGATAAAACAGAAGGCAGTAAGGCTTCGTCCCTCCTGTCACCATTCACACTTTCCTGCATCTGCTTCCTGATATCTTTTGAAATTTCTCTCGACCGTTTCAATGCATCAGTTCCAGATTCTCCATAAAAATCCTTATCATGTGGTAGTTCTGGTGACAATATTGGGGAAGAAACTAGAGTCTTGATGTCATGTGTCTTTCCAGAACTAGGCTTTAAAACCACTATCCTTGTTGGCTGATATTCAGCCTTCTGGTGAGCAGAAACAGAATTCCAGCTAGGCTTCCTATTGTCCCATTCATTTAATTGAACTGCCTGGTGTTGTTTCTTGATCGGTTTTTCACTCATCATATCCTGTCCAATGCATCTGTCAATTTGCTGAGTCTTTGATGGCTTTAGTACTGTGATGCGCTTAGTCTGAGGAGGTGGGGGAATAGACTGAAGTTCATAAAGATGCTTTGAGAACAGGGAATTAGGCTCTTGCAGAAACTTAAGAAATAAATCTCTGTTTGAACTCAGAACCTCGAGTGCATCTTGGAACTCCTTGGACTGACGAAGCTTCTCGTCAGTGGCTAGACGTTTTGCTTCAATAAACTTTTGACGAACAAGGTCCATCTTTTTGTCATTTTCATTCTCATTATGTCTTGCCTTGTGTTTTGGTTGATCCTTGACAGACCCAGATTTCATTGACCGATGCCAGATTCCGCGCACATCTTTGTATTCCGACTGCCCAATGGAATAAGACTGAGAATGATGATGCTTGTCTAGGAAGCCATTTTCCCGCAGCTGATATCTGGGCACTGACCCCTGTCTGGGAGAAGCATTTTGTAAATAGCCTTCTGATGAGCTTTTCTGAAGAGTTGAAACAGGTTGCTGGGCTGGCATGCCATCAAGCCCCATCAACTTGGCAACCACACTTGGTGGCTTCAGCTTAGACTCCTTTTCATTTGACATTTCTTGGGCTATAAGCATTTTCATGGGGGTTCCATTTGATTTCTTGTGTGAAGAACTCCTACTCAACTCATATGTTATCTGCACATCCCAAAAACTGAAATCAAAATATGAATACATACCCTGCTCTTAGTGAACAGAGTAGATCAAGAAGCAACGTAAACCATTTCCCCAGAATCAGATTCAATTACATATGCCAACATCAGATTTTTCATAGCCCATTCTGAAACATATGAGGGATATTCATCATTCATGTATACTGGTGCACAATGCCACATACATTTCCACAGGGATTATATAATACAAAATATCTACCTCATAAATTGTAATTAACGATAATCAGAACACTCTAGAATCCAGATGGAAAATTACTTTTGGTTAATGAACAATTATTATGATTTTGAATTCAATGACATCCAACAGTAACAGTTTAAGGAGCTCACTGGTTTGTCGACGATATGGTCTTTACTGGGATCCAACACTCTCTTCATCCCATCTGACCAACCTTTAAGTAGAGAACCTGCACTGGTAAATAGTTTTATGTCAATCCAGATGATCAAATGTTATGATTTTAGGTTCAAGGAACAAAGCATTCAAAAATACCAGTTACTGATCAATTTTGCAAAGTTATAAGAATGACTATTTAGAAGTTCAGTGGAGAGACAATTTTGACTTTTTAATTCTTTACACCAGAACAAATCATATATTGGAAGGTGAATGAATACTCTAGTCATTCAGAACATCTTGTTTCAATCACTAGTCACGGATTAATAGTCATGTGAAACAGGGAAAAGTGGAAAAGAAAAGGATCTACTTTTCAGCTAAAATTTGGTTGGTTTCATCACTAATCACAGATCAACAGTCATGTGTAACAGGAAAAAGGAAATAAAATTATGTTCTACAGCTAAAGAGTGTTTCTGCCTCATATGCATTATACAAAATACCAAGTAATATTTCCTTACCAAGCCACTACCGTATTAGGAAAAACATAAAAATAATAAACAAAGAAAGAAAAATCCATCAGGGTAAAAATGAAATTCAGGATTAAAAAAAACTCTGCAATCAGGAAGAGCTAGAGGAAATAACAAAATGGGCTATTCATCATTACATAGCCTAACTGCCTAAGACCAATATCATGCAAATTCACGTTACTAAATCAAGAAAAGACATAAACAGGTTGGCCTGATGAGACTCTTAATATTTGAATGCTAAAACTGTTTGTGCCATCTACGAAGAGAAAAAGAACGCAATAGATAATTTACAAAATTTAATTTCATAGTAGCACACTGTTTAGAGCTGAAAAAAATTGTAACACACGATCACCTACAGGCAATAGCTGGATAAATGCTTTTAGAAACAATTTAACGCCGCTCAAGGACTATGCATTCAAAAGCCTTTACATTTGTAATAATAAAAAATATCTAAAGAAGCAAAAAACTGGATTAAAGAAGAAGAAAATACCAAATCAACTTCAAAACCAAGAATGGAACTGAACAGCTACACACTTGCAGGAAAAAGAAGACATGCAAAGAATATAACCATCTATATATGCTCTATCCATAAGCAGCCTGCTCCGGCGCTCAAGTCAAAAAGGTTAACCAATTTCCCCGGGCATCGTGGAATAGACTTGTTGAAATCATGCACCTTTCTGCCCTGAAACTCCCTCATTTCATCACCTGAAAGGAGGGGAAAAAACATCAAATCAGTATTTTTTTTTCATCCATTCTCATTATTTATTTAAAGAGAGGAGATGAGCGATCACAAATCAACCAGGTCAAAAAAAATGACTCACCAGCATTTCTAAGCAAGGTATCTTCATTGATGTAATTGATAAAATATTCATCTGCAATCCTGGAATCAAGCTACAGAGACCTACAGAGGAAAGGAGAATGATGAGACGACGCTTGTAACAAGCAAAGCTATGAAAGGTATCTAGAAATCATAGGCTAAAGAAAAGTATAAAAAAGGCTTGACTTCACATTTAAGGAGCCCCATAATCCCCTTTAATCTAGAAAAGCGACAAAATATAAGCAGTAAACCCTAGATTTAAGCAGCTTGATGAAATAAAAAAGAAGAATTGAAAATACTTAGTGGATTCCAACCCCAACCCCAACCCCTCCCTAAATTTCCGCCCTGACACCATCCAAGATTCAAGCCCTTTTACCAAAAGCTACAAATTCAAGACAGGAGAAGAAAAAATCAGCCGTGGAAGCCCAAGATGCAAACTTTCTTAAATAAAAACCAACCAGTGCACAAACCCTATTTTCAAGCAGATGAATGGAATTCCAAGAAATGTCGATCAAACACAAAAACTAGGCAAAAAGAAAGGAAAAAAAAAACCCAAATCATTACCACAGAAAGCTGAAGTCCATGGAAAAGGGGAAGAACACTGGGACAAGAAAAAAGGGAAGAATGATGAAACCCAGAACCAGTTGATGAAAAAGCCTCATGCTCCAAAGAAATATAATGCGAATGCAGGTTGAATCTTGCCTTAAAAACAGGCTTCAAATTAACGGGAAGAAACAACATCAAAACCTACAAAGAAGTGAATTCCAGAAGACGCAAGCTTCAATTGCAAATCAAACAACAACAAAACCCTCCCGTAGTTAAATCAACATGATGATATAACCCCATTAGAACTAATCAATCAAAGCCATAAATCCACAAAACAGCTTTAATCATCTTTCAGTTAAATTGAAGAAGGACTTAAATTTAGAAAGAAGAAAGATTATAGGTCAGAACGTACAGAAAAAGAAAAGGAAGTGCAATCTCCCACATTAAAAGCAACAAGACCCATTGGAAACTGGAAAACAGTACAACGCAAGCAGCGAACCCCAATCAAGTCAAAAACAAGAAATCAACATCGAATCCACAGTACCAATTCAAATCAAACCGATCAAAAAGCCTTCAGCTCATCAAATTCAAAAACAGAATCTATCAACCAACACGGCAGCTTCAGATAAAAGCAAACGAAGGAATCCAGCCCAGCAAGAACCAGAAAAGGCTGCAATTTCAACTGGCAAATGCGACAGAAGCATAATCAAACCCCCATTAACGTAAAACACAATCACAAATCGAAATCAAACCACAATAAAACTCCAAATTCTAAATTGAAACAGTGAAACCTACATCAAATTGCAGAAATCAGCAATTAAACCACAAAAAACACGACGTTCCGTCAAGATTTAAAAAGTATACATCAATCAAAACGGAAATCTACGAAAAAACACCATAACTTATGTAAAATGGATGCTGTTACAGCAAAATGCAGGTAATTACTTAAACAAAAGCAACTAAAAACGCTCCGATTACATCAGATAAGAGAACTGGAGATCGAATCCACTGCAAGAACCTGTATTTTCTTCCTAAGGAAGAAGATGATGATGAATTAAACCGATTCCTCTGAAGAAACGAGTATCAGAAGACGATATTAGAAGACAAAAGGCAAGAATTGCTGAGAAGAAGAAAAAACAACAACAACAAAAAAAAACACGCTCCGATTACATCAGAAAAGTGAACTGGAGTTCGAATCCGCTGCAAAAACCTGCCTTTTCTTCCTAAAGAAGAAGAAAATAATGAATTCAATCAATTCCGCTACAGGAACGAGTATCGGAAGATAAGATAAAAAGACAAAAAAGCGAGAATTGCCGAGAAGAAGAATAAAAACAACTAAAAACGCTCCGATTACATCAGAAAAGCGAGCTCGAGTTAGAATCCGCTGCAAAAACCTGCATTTTCTTCCTAAAGAAGAAGATGATGAATTCAACCGATTCCGCTACAAGAACGACTATCAGAAGACGAGATTAGAAGACAAAAAACGATAATTGCAGAGAAGAAGAAGAAAAACAACTAAAAAAAACGCTCCGATTACATCAGAACCAGCATTTTCTTCCTAAAGAAGAAGAAGATGATGAATTCAAGCGATTCCGCTCCAAGAACGAGTATAAGAAGACGTGATTAGAAGACAAAAAGCGAGAATTACAGAGAAGAAGAAGAAAAACAACTAAAAAAAAACGCTCCGATTACATCAGAACCTGCATTTTCTTCCTAAAGTAGAAAAAGATGATGAATTCAACCGATTCCGCTACAAGAATGACTATCGGAAGACGCGATTAGAAGACGAAAAGCAAGAAACTGAGAATTCTGAGAAAGAAAAAAAAAATCAAGACACAAGATTGAAGAAAAGAGAAAAAACGGAAGATGGAGAAATTACTTCACATTTTCCCCAAAAGCTGCCATCTTTCATCGTCCGTACAGTTTCCACCTTCGATAAAACGGGATTTCAGGCACGATCGAGACTTGCAGAGTGGCTATTTATCTGCCACCGACTACTTTGGGGGGACGTGAGCGAGTTTTACTGGCGAAGTGTGTTTTCATACGAGAGTTTTGTATCACGAGAGGGAAAGTGAAAAGTAAAATAAAAGAAGAGTTTTTTCGGTGGGTAGAAGTAGAATGAGACAGCTCGAACTTGTCCTTGGCTTCGTCTTGAGGAATGACGCCAAATTACAATTTCCCCCCTTGTTTTTCAGAGAATTATAAGAATACAAGGGGCAAAATAAAATGCCATTAGGCCCATTACTTTGGACCAGTCAAGTAACAGTGACAGTTGGCTCTCTGGGGTTGTAGAGTTGGATGAATGTGGCCAAGTGGGGGTGCTATTTTTGTCAGCTTATCTGATGGGGGCTCCACTGCTGAATAACATTGGGCAGAAGCCATTCAAATATGGGAATTTGTAGTGGATGGGGGAATGGGGATTGATAAAGTATCATGTACTATTTTTTCTGCCCAAAAAAGGGATGTAGGACTTTGCATCTGTTTTCAAGACTTTTTTTCCTTATTTGTTATGATTCCACCCTTTATTATGGCTGATGGCTTATGATTCATCTGTAGCTTCTGGGAAGGGAAGGGATACAAGAAGGGTGTTGATAAGAGTAGAGAGCTAAATAAATAATCAAGTTCATTGTATATTTTTTTTAATTATGTTATGTA
This sequence comes from Litsea cubeba, assembly GCA_012931725.1. Lineage (NCBI taxonomy): Eukaryota > Viridiplantae > Streptophyta > Magnoliopsida > Laurales > Lauraceae > Litsea > Litsea cubeba. Next base: position 1,407,366 of record CM022952.1, on the reverse strand, counting down.
AGGGTATATTTGTATAGCGTCCGATTTCTTTTTCTATATTAGAAAAAGAATTAGTTGCAATTTATGACTTCTTTTTGAGGAAAATATGAGAATCCTGTGTTATAAAAATGTGTTTCCGCATAAAAGTTGTTAAAGGTAATGAAGGGAGAGTAAAATTTTGATTTAGATGATTTATTTGGTAATATTAGATTGGGAAACTGAAGTCTGAAGTCATGCATGCAACATTATTTTTAGGACTAAACATAAACATCCTCTTGGATTGGTTAACCAATAAAACCTAAAGATTATGCCTCAAGTACAAGTTATTAGCATGTGCTTATGCACTTCACAATCATATTATGCATGCATGTTATATAACACATTAATAATGAATATGACCGAAGGCACTTCATTTGATGAATTTTACAAATAATTGATAGGTTTCCCTAACATTTATTGCAACCAGTAAATGGTTTTAGATTAGAAATGAAAACTACTTTAAGAGCCTATTTGTTTCATTCGTGTTGAGTTTGTATAATTTTCAAGTAAACACCTTCTAAGAGAGGGAGCTGAAAATGAAAGATCAAAAGTGAACTTACTTTGTTGAGAATTATTGTCATCTATCACTATAGGAGTCAAATCCTACAAAAATAATGGTCCATTTACATTTCCACTTATATCTTTCTTTTCTCAAATCTTAGATGCTCTTTTTGTCATTACACGCCTCATTAGGAACTCTTAAAGGCCTCTTTATTTTCATGAATTTTAAAATCTAGAAATTCATTGTCAAATGGGGTCCAACAAAAGATTGTTAAAAATAAGGGATGGACAACATAAGGTGGAGATATAGGTGTAACTGGATTTTATAGAAATTGAATTACTCGGGTGAATACTAGGTATTCATCTACCATCTCTCCTTATTTATTCTCTACTAAAGTAGAGATTATTTAATAGTCATTTTTAAATACTCATCTCTTCTTCAATTTTAACCACTTCTAAAACTACAAGTCCCGAAATTTTTAAGAATTCAATTAATATGAAACAAGGGGCCTAAGAATGAAACAAGGGGCCTAAGAATTCAACATGACACAGGAAAGGAGGCACGGCCTTGTCCCGAAAAAGGCTCGAGCCCAATTAGAACCAGGTCCGATCAAGGTGCAAACACGGTAATAATTGAACTTGAATCTACTTAAATCCCCATAAAAGATTTGGTTTAGCAATGAATCAAGAATAATCCGATTCTGATTGGGAGTGTCTGTATCCAATCTGGACTCGACTTTGTCGAGAGCCCTAGACAAAACAGTACCCTCTAACATTGTACCTCCCAAGCATGTGAGTCATAGATCGCTCTCATAGTCACCACCTTGGATGAATCACAGAGAGAGAGAGAGAGGGAGGGAGAATCCAATAACAAAATACTTCAAGTGTAGCCTGAAAATGACCATTGGATTTTAGCAGGATGTCATCTTTTAACCTAACCCATTCATGTATCGCATGTTTGGGTACTGTCGTTAGAAAGGAATCCTATCTAATTCTCTTTGATTTCAATCTAATTCTCCTTTATTTCAAGGAATATTCAGGTTTGGGTGAAAAGAGGAAAAGTGAAAGTCAAACCCTCTAAATCCATCAATTCTCTTTTTCATTGATTCCTCGGTCTTCCTCCATCAAATTTTATAAATCCATAGAGACAAACAAGCACCAAAGAACTAGAGTTCACCCGATAAAATTCTTTATCACACGATGATGAGGCTCACATATACTTTCTTGGTAGATGATCTAACTCTTACATATATATATATATATATATTGTTATGCTCTTGCGGCAATCAGCACTATGTACTGGCCGGGGACAATCCATTCCATGGTTATTTTTTGTTTTCCTCTTTTATGCCTTGGTCCCATGGATGAATGAGTGTGTGAGAAAGAAAAAAGGATAGATAAGAGACTTTGGGCCATCCCTGTAGCCTGTAGGTCGGTGGGTAAACAGTATTCAGAATCTTTCCTTGTTTTGAAACACCATAGTAAGCGACCATGCAAAAGCATAGCCGTTGGATCCCACGTGCCTATCAATATTTGAAAACATGTTCTCCTGTAAGGCATACTTCTTATATGTATCATAGTTTATGGGGCCACTTCAACGCCTAACTGTGGGTCGGGGCATATGTAAAGGTCTCCTCATGGATAAAAGCCAACAAATAAAAGAAAAAAAAAAAAAACAGCCACATAAGATCACCTTGATTCTTGATTTAATATCCATAAAATTTAGTGCTATTTTAACTATATGGATTTCTTTGAGATCAATCCGACTCCACGGTGAGTAAAATTTTGATGAGAGTGAAATTGGACATGATGCCCGAGGATGAGAGTGTGAAATGGCCTATAATAAAGGTGGGGCAAGTGGGTGAGTAAAGTTTTGACGAGAGCGAAATTGGATATGATGCCCGAGGATGAGAGTGTGAAATGGCCTATAATGAAGGTGAGGCAAGTGGGCTCCATCTAGCTGGACTTCACAGGAGAACATTGATTGTCCTCTTTGTTCTTAACAATGGTACTGATCTTTAATTAATGAAAGCTATTAAGATACTACCCATTTATGAATTGAGAGGTTGACTCAGAAACCAATTTAAGAGCAACCATTAATGATTGCTGAAATCAACTAGGAAGAGAATGTATATTAGATCATTAAAGTGATGCGAACGAAACCTTCTTTCTGTTTTCATTTCTTACATCAAAAACTAACCTACACCAGTTGACTGAGACCTGATAAAGTAGGAGGTAGCGGTGCACCTTTTGAAAAGAGCACCAACGCTTTGAGATGGCACAGTGATATCTTTCTGAGACAACCGACGACCTGAAAGGCTAGACTCAAAAGAGGAAAAAGCCTGTACCTCTGAAAAGACTCTCTACCAAGTCAATCGCTAGTCTTCTCTTTGTCCAGAGAGAGAGAGAGATATTATTGTGATTTCCATGATCTGATATTGTGTAATTTTGGTATCATCTATTTTTATCTTAAAAAGAAAAATAAACGGAGAGAAAATTTATGTTTTTTAAAAGAGGGATAAAGAATATGAAATCCGCCGGGTGCGAAATCCTTTCGTTGTACAAACAAGTTCTAATTCCATATCCATGTACATCTGACAAAGTTTGCTTGCTGGAGATGAGATAAGATTTTAAGGAGACTTTCAATTGTTGAGGGGATATTGCTGTCATAAATTCTTTTATATATGAAATTTTATATTTGACCACTAAGATTCCAAGAATCCAACCTTATATATTGTTCTTTAAATCTGAGCTTTGAGAATGTTGAGGTATTTGAATATTTGTGAATCCATCTATATATGGATGACAAATATTTCCAACAAAACTTCTTAGGTTTCTTGAAAAATAAATTATAGGACCATTATTATCTTCTTAGGCAAAATAAAAGAAAAAAAGACCATTATCTTCCAACATCATATATTTTTAATATTAGGTGGAATCCAATGTGTTTCACTTGTGGCGAATGAGAGATAAGGGTGTGGTCAATGGTCATGGACAAGAGAATACTATGATAAAATGTAAAATGGTTCTACGCTGTGTTCCAGTTATTCGATGCAACTTATTTTTCTTGTAGAAAAGAAAAAAAATAAATTAACTTTTTTTTTCAATTAAAGGATTACAATTTACCATTGGGTCCGTGGTAAGAATACAAAACTCTTCTCTTCTGCAGAAATAGAAATATAAGGATTTGCCTACTACAAATAATTCTTTGAATTATTTTTTAAATGTTTTTAAAAAAAAAGAGAGCTAGCGTAATAATTTGTGAGACATTTTAAGAGTTCTTCAAGTCCATATCTCCGAGTGGGATGCGTGGAACTCCAACATGGGGCCCACTTATGATAATCTAGACCATTAAAAATGAGTTTCATCTTCTCCAATAATATACATATTCCTAAGATTTTAATACAATCCATAACCTAATTACTTGTAATCATCGTGTTATCAATGGTATGTTATATCTTATAACGGGACCAACTTCCAGTAAAGTTGATGAGTCAAGCCCAATCCGGATCGCGATAATGAGTCAGGTCCAAGTAACCCGGTCCGTCTAGGATCGTGGGTCAGGCCAGTAGCCCCGTTGAGATCCGGGTTTCGTTGAACGAAGCCTCGTCACCTTAGGCTCCAAGTCATCGCGACGAAGTCCTCCCCTAACCTGCTTTTACCAAGTCTCACGGAGAGGATCTCACCTACCTTCCACCTGGCTCGATCCTCAAGGACACGTCTGACGCTCCAAAGAGACGTTGAACCGATTGCATCCCCACCCGGTGGGGAAGAGTTATAAATAGAGCCCTCTCATCACTTGAGAGAGGATGGTTTTTTCTCTACTTTCTCATATCTGTAACCCTCGACATTAATCAAAGATCACCCTTTTGAAGTGGACGTAGGTCACGCTTGACCGAACCACTAAAGTAATCTGAAGTTAAAGTTATGTAAACTCTGAAAGTAATGGAAGTAGACCCCATGGTGAAGCTCCAGTGTTTCACTGTTACCTGTGGCTGATCCGGATCTCAGAGTTCTAGGGTCGCTTTAATGGGAGGGGAGGCGAAAGAGATGGTGTGTCTATCACAATTCACAGGAGAATCATGGCGACAGCTTGAAAAGGAGTTGCAAGATATGGCAATTATTATGGCCAGGGGGGTGAAAATCTTCCAAAATTGCTCATCATTTCTGGCATCGGTTTCTTTACACTACTTTTTTGGAGTTTTTGGTTGAAAGCCTACTTATTCTCCCACCTCCCTCCACTGCTCCCTCAGCGGCTCAGCACATGTGATTCAGACCAAAAAAAAGTGTAGGGACTCCCTCATTTACTTTGGTGGAACCCACTAGCTGGCTTGGAGCATGGGAATCTCTAGGACCATTAAGGGGGTGTTTGTGCAGAGCCATGGGCCCGCGGAATTGCAAGCCCAACCTCGCCGGGTCGAACTTCCGGATCTCCATTTTTTTCATGCAAAAGTAAGAAAAGAGGACATCGTCGTTTTTTTCATCGTTGCATCATTGAGAGAGGCGTCGGATTTTCTGGCGCCTTGTCTCCTCCCTTTTCAACGATGATCGCGGCTGCACAAACTCCCCATAAAATAATCCTCTCAATCTTCTAATAAAAAATCATGGGCTTGTCGATGGCCATGTTTGTGGGGCAGTTTCCTTTAAAAAAATATGGAATGTGGAAATACTTTTCTAGTTTTTCACGAGAAAAAATACAAAAATAAGCTGCTTGATTTTTTTTTTTATAATTCCACGTAAAAGGTTTTTCCTAAAAGGGAAGTTGAAATTTTCTTTTTTCTAGCAAACTGATTTTCTATGAATGTACACAAATGTGAATGAAACCTAAATGAATGCATGTGTGTGTCTAATCCTTATTCTCCTTTGATGATCAAAAAAAAAAAGAAAAAGTTGGAAAGGTAATCATGAACTCTTTAAATTACAAAAAGTGGCCCAACAATGTATTTACAGCAATGGCCTGTGCTAAATTGCGAGAATCCGGATTCCGTTTGATTGGGTCCTTTGTCTATGATGTAGATGTGATCTTTCTTTTTTCACATTTTTTTTCTTTTCCACTTACTTTAAAAACAGATCACGAGACTAACAGAGGTGGGATCATCCACACCTAAAATAGAGATAGGAGATTGATTCTGGGTCCTCTGAGGCTTTAACTCAGAGAAATTTGAGTTCAACAAAGTCGAGACTCAACATGGGTCCTAACTACATAAGCTTATATTTTGTATTCAAATTACTTCAATGGAATTTGGTCCCATCTAAAATCGATCATTTGATTGGAAAAAAAAAAGTTTGATAATGAATAATGGGCTAGATTGTGTTAACCTAATTATTCATCAAAGCCAAATAATTGTCAATTAAGGGATACCCCACACATTGGATTTGGAAGTCTTTTATTTTGAGGCTCAGATTTTCAAGCCATTGGAGATTGACAGAGCACAGGACACAGGACAAGAGGTAGCCACGTGGCCTGTGGGCCTGACGTCATCACTTTGGGGAGAGGCCCGGGAAAAGTGAGGAAAAGACGGTGGCACGTGGCTCGATGTAGTTCCGTGGTATCTAATCTTGCTGTTGGATGAGATGAGAGATGGAAATTGTAGGGTAGGAAGGGAGGCAGAATGCAGACACAATGCCAAAGGTGGAGGATGGCTCACCTACGATCCATCACCAAGTGTTATCTTTTACAATGGCCCACTTATATAATCCAACTTTTTTTTGGGTTTTTGTTTTTGGCTATGTTGGACTGTTAGTGAAGAGTGATAGATGTTGATCGTTGGGCATGTATCTGATGCTAAGTATTAAATATTATTAATTTTAAATGATTGGTCGAGTGGTCAGGATTACGATTTTTTATTTTTTCGGAGTTAGAAGTCCTGATATCGATCACCGATTTCTTACTCTTCAGGAGCCAAAGGTTGAATCTGCTAATGCTACCACCTGGGGGCCACAGGAGATCTACCCGGCTTCTCTCTGGGCCCGAAGGGATTAGTCCATCCCAAAAAATTGAGAACCCTCCGTTAGTAAAAAAAATATATATATATATATATATATGTGAACGCTATTCAACCATGAACGTTTTTACGATCATCACCTACTTGACTATACCACAATGTTGAAAAGACTAAAACCTTAATATAAATCTTCTTAATAGTGATTTTCCAAAGGCTTTTGGATTTGAGCAGAAAAAATATGCATAATTTATAAATTAAAAAACTATCGAATTCAAGTAGTTATAAGTCAATTTTTATTCTTCTTATCATGAAAATCAACCATATATGCACAACTGACGACAAATTGGAGATTCTCAAGCAGAAACATCCAAATGACACTATCATACCATTATTTGATTAATTCTACTTCAAAAGATCAGGTTAGCAAATCTCATTGGATTGAGCTAATGGGCTTCCCTATTACTTGAAAAGGTAAAGGGAAGAAAATTTAGCCATCAATAGGAAAAGGGAGATAGGAGTGCAAAAGAAGGGGTAACAAATCCAAATGTAATGATGAGTAAGATCCAAAATCATCACAACCACATATCTAAGTAGAGCATCATTTCCTTCCTAATTAAGAAGAAATCTTTAAAAATACTATCATTATATTTAGAGGCTTTACATGGCCTACACATCACTAGCTGTTGATTCCCTCTGGACCACACCAATCAACCTAACCTTAATTTTAATCTTCCACAAAGAACACAACCATATATACATAGGAGAGAGAAGATGGGTGGGCTAGTGCATGGCTAGTTACCCCACTGCACATAATAGAAGGAAGGCTGGGCTTCAAGTCTTCAACCAAGTTTAAGATTGTGGAACATGACAGGTAGGCGTAAATGTAGGCAACTGCAATATTTTACAATAGCATTCCAAGACTACACAAGAGGCAGTGCAAACAAAAGTCTATATACAGAGGGCCTCTTTCAAAGGCGGACCCAGAAAATGGAACTGGGGGGAAATGAAAACTATTAAAAGAAAATTCTAAAATTATAAGGGGCAAAATAAAAAAAATTACAAAAATGCTAGTGCTAAAACATAATATTTTGAAAACTCAAGGGGGCCATGGACCCCCTTCCCCTATACGCAGGTCAGCCAGTGGGCCCTCTTCATTTCATGTAATTAAATTCAGAAGAATTTCAAGATCGTATTTCTAAAAGTGGTTAAAATTAAAGAAACAAAAGTGAATATCCGTCTCATCTGGTTGGACCTCGGGTTTATTTACAAAAGTGTTTTGTATTAATTTTAGTAGACACCTTTTAAATACAAGCATACTAAATATGATTTAAATAAAGCTTTTTTTCTTTAAATTATGTAAATATACTATGCAATTTATTTGTGTTCAAGTATTATTAGTGCACAGTATGTAAATGCCATTAATCCTTTTCTTTTAAAAGATACAGTGGATAATTTGTTCCTCTCTGTTTTTTAAAGGTACTCACACATGCAACCCGCACACACTCATCCAAGTCTTTTACCATCAGCGCTACAATTTGAGATTGATCCGTGGTTGTTCCCTTCTTCCTTCATGTCTGCTATTTCAACAGGAAAGACAAATCCGAATGAGGCTGAAATCCGAATCAAATCTTCTCATCTCTTCTAATAAATTTATGTGTTTATTTCTTGCTTTTCACCTCTTCCTTCCTTCCTTTCCTTTCTCCCTTTTTTTTTTTTTTTAATGCTGATCTGGCTCAGTGGCCATGAGGAGGAACTAGAAACCGCCCTCCCAGGGATCGAGCCCTGGCAGGTGTGTGGGAGCGGGAGTTGCTACCACAGCAACTCCCTATGATTCCCCCTTTCCTTTCTCCCTTTACTTCATTCTCTCCCTCTTATAAGTTAGATAAGGTTTTGATAATCCTTTTTATGAATCAAGTGTATTAGATAGACATTAAAAGGGGACCATCCATTAATGGATAGCTAGAGGATTGGGGGATCACAGGATCTCTAGATAGAGATTTTTAAAGATTTGGGGCCCCTTTAATTCCCTTTGTCCTTCCTTTTCACCATCCTTTCTCATCGAATACAACCTTCATAACGAGTACAACAAAATATTGCTAAACATCCATCAAATTCTTGGCTAGCAAACCAAGCTGTGATAATGAAATAGGCTAACGTTTAAATAACAAACACTATATATATATATATATATATTTGCATGGGGAAATGCTGGATCAATGATTGTACCGACACACATGTACAAATGGGCCCAGTTGCTTCATAGTTTTCTAGAGAGAGAGTAGATTTCTTACTTATTTAGTTGGTATTGTGGGCACAGAGAATAATACTAAAAAATGACCTTTATACATATCTCTACTTTAAAATCAATAAAGAAATATGTGAAGAGAATAACATATCAAAGGGGCACTTGTTTAATTACATAGCCAGTTGTGAACAATAGGAAATATGAGAGCATGCAGATTTCTTTATTCTCTTACGTTGTCGGTGTTGAGAAAGTCTTACAAGGAAGTACAACTATGCACATATGCAAGAAGAAAATGCTAGGTGGTTAGCACCCACAAGGCAGCTTGTTAATTCCATGTCTTGGGGGTAAAAGATTGGTAGGATCCTTTTCAGATGAAACAACTTTGACCCCTTGAGGTCATTAGAATTTAGAAATACAAGTTCCTTTCATACACTCCACACACACATCACATTTTGCTCATGATAGCAGATAGCATTGTTTGTTTTACCCTCTTTGGATTGAACAACATTCTCAACAAACCACATTTCTCCTAATCAACAAGGTTCATGGTTATAATGAGGAAGAGAAACAGCACATCCCATAAAGGCACTGTCAACATCATTAGTGGGAATACCAATTAATTGCTACCATATTTGAGAATATTATCAATGCCTTTTATGGTTAAGGAGTTGGTGCATGTCACGCTCTTCCAGTTAATATAAACATGATATATCACCATCATCATTTTCTTTATCATCAAAGCATTTCCCTAATGAGTTAATACTCTCCACTCAAATCCTATTTAAGGTCATGTTCTTGAACTTTCTTATTTTCCTATCAAAGTCCTATTTAAGGTCATTACATCATTAATCTTATTTAAGCCTTTCCCTATCAAAAAACTCCCGATTCAATGAGTTACTGAACCAGCTCAACTTGGGCAAGTCAGGGGCAGTCGATGGGTTTTTGAACTATGGCTGAAACACAAAGGCTATATCATTGAGAAAACCAAGTTGGGCAGTAGCCAGAAAACCCATTTACTATGATGACACATAAGTCAGCTATGGGGAATTTTCTCCTACAGGACATCCACATGCAAACGTCCCAGTGGGTTCCTATAATTCACAAGGGTCCCAGTTTAGTTTACTGCATTTTGAACAAGCCCTGCCTTTTTTCCTGTCTGTGACTTGGAATAAGTTATCAAGTTCTGAAACTACACTCATCGGTCGTCTGCACATGGATCGGAGTTAAGAGTTCTACCATTTATCATCAAAAGATCTTTTACAGAGCTCCCATAGGCACAACTTAGGAACATGAATCATCCATGATTTGCTCGTTCAGTTGGTTACGGACAGAACACTGGTTACAATATCAACATGGTCAGAGTTCTAACAAACAGAACATCTTTTTTAAAAACAATAGAGTTACCTAACTTGCAACATGCAAACTTACTGTAAAAGACTTTCTGAGTTAGCTGATCTGTACCAAACACCTATCAAGCATGACCAGCAGCAAAAACGTATAAAAAAACAAACCACGGCAGATAACCATTCAGCAGCAGCATCAATTCAATGTTGCTCCAGCCACTGATGTTGAAAAAATATGCGCCTGATGCTTGGGCAGTGTATGACCTGGGTTCCGCATGATGAACAATACCAAAACACATACATTTCCAAAAATGAACATGATGGCACCTAAAGCTACATGAAAGGAACAGCTGTAGACAAAATGTCACTATTTAGCACATACATGCACATGCAAATATCACCACTGGCGCACATTTGAACAAAAATTGAGCTTCACCATTGGATAAGCAGATTAAAAGGGTGAATTGCTGCCCTTATGTACAAAATCGGAGTAACCACCATCGAACCAAAAATGGCCAACACCCATGAACTCAGCAGCTTACCCTCATGCTCCAGTCATATTGCACATTACATTGTCACAGGAAAACCCATGACTCTCTCAAGTAATCCAATTCACAACCTTCAGCAATGTGGACTTGATGGCCAAGAATTCCCAAGTCATTGCTGTAAGATCAGATTCCCTGAAGTGAGATTAGATGTGCCAAAGTTACGGTGCTTACCATCGGCCTTGTTAACAAGCCGGAAGCCTCTGTTTGGAAGCTGATTGATGAGCAAAGTTTCCAATTGGCTGGCCACACTCTTTCCAGGGACCAGAACATAAAGGAAAGTAACATTTTCCATGCCTTCCTTTGACCGATGGGCACGAACACGACCAACAAGGTCATCCGTCTGCATATGAAATTTAAACACAATTTTTGTGAACTTTGTTAGATTTTCCCGAAAATTGAATAATTTTAGATAGGACAGCTTTACTAGGGCATTTGGGGACCCCAAGAAGTGAATACAGCTTAACTGCACTCTGGCTCAAACAAGGATCGTTCACCAGTCCTATTAGAAATTAACTCACTAGCAGCTTCTTGGTGGAAAGGTGAAAAGGCAGAACTGCCACCCACTTCTAATAGCAAGCCAAACAATCCCCAGCAAAATGAGGCTGGCCACACCTCCAAATACCTCCAAAACACATTTTCCAATTGCATAACGAAAATAAATAAATAACCAACCAAAATTGGAGTTCAAGACATGACTTATCTCCAGTAAGTCGAGGGAAGGAAGTTACCTGTCCAATGTATAATTTCCTATCAGGTCTACACAGCACATAGATGCTCGAAGCACCAATTGTTGAGGGAGGTGGTTGCTCCCTGGCACCAACTGCAACACAACTGACTTCTGCAAGTTCAGATAAGTTCTTCTGCTTGTAAAGCTCAATCAATTTCTTCTGGCAGATTACGGTAATAATACTTTCAACTTCCTTCAGCAGTATTTCTTTAGGGTTTGACATCTCCATCCTGAAAGAACTATAGCCATTACTAATTCTTCTTAATGAATCACTGGCTTCATCAAAACCATTGACATCAGAACCAGGACTCTGATGCTCGATTTTTGCATCATCTATCTGTGAACATGAGCCACTTCCATTTATTGAGAAATATAGTTCTTCAGCTCTTCGGATTATGTCTTCAGGAATACCTTCTCTTTGGGCTGTTTCAAAAGCAAGGCTTTCTCTGCAGACCCCATCTACCAACTTCCATGTTGGCCTTGTGCAACCATTTGCAATCTCTGTTCCCATTGCTTTGTAGACAGTACTCTTTGTAGTCAGTGGTAAATTGAAAATGTCATGTAAGTGGGTAGAAATAATACCCAGGCAACCAATGTGATCAAGAGTTTCAATGATGCTACCAGCAATGCATGTTCCTTTTGCCATTTCTGTGCCTCTACAGATCTCATCCATGAGCACAAGGCTCCTGGGTGTTGCACCGGTGATTATAGATCGTAACTCCGACATTTCAATCTGGGCCAAAGATCCATATTAGTCTAAGGGAAGTTTTTAATGCCCTCAATGTAAGTATAAATATGAAAAACTACTAGGCAACAGCGGAACCAAGATTTACAAATTTTGAACAAGCCTTGAACAAGTATTGAATGAAGGAGCTGGATAATTCGACCAAGTATTGACCAATTTAACCCAAGTTTAGCCAAGACTCAGACACCAATTGAGTGATTTGGTACCTTAGGAGGATCAAAGGGTGATTTTTAGAGCATCACGGCAAAGCCCATTATATAATGGTCTTGATAACCAAACGGCAGGGACCCACAAAGATAAACTGTCGGCTCTGATCTGTCATCAGGACCCAGTTTAATGGGTGTTTTTAGCTGCTGGCTATTGGGATATCTGGTGATTTCAGATGTCTGGATGGCTATATGATTACTTAAGTCCTCTCTTGACTGCTGAGATCTAGAATAAAATGTATTGTTGATGTCAATATCTGGAGGTTATTTTGACATATTGATGCTTGGGTTATTTTTATAGCTGGATTTGAGGGTTTTTTTTTCTTAGGGAAAAGAAAAGAGAGAGAAGACAGACTATGAGGACTATTGTTGGAACCATGAATACTGCATTAGAAGTATCGTGAACTGTATCGCAAACTGTGGGACTTTTTTTACCAAAAAAAAAAAACGAACTAAAAACAAAATGTATTTATTCATAATCTATCCATTTTCCATTGTTAGCTGCAACAGTACGATGACAATCAAGACTATGATATACTCATATGAAGAACATCACTGATATATATTAATATATTATTAATGAGATATGTCATGAATAGTTGAAAATGTTTAAATACCAAGGTTACTAGGAAAATTAAATGAGTTGCAGTTTCGTTTCTTTATTCTCTCTGAATCAAAAAACAGAAATAACATCCAAAAAAATAATGTTACGGGTTAGGATGTGTCACGTGAAGTTAAAAAGCATTCAAGAAGAAAAGTCTGAAACAAGAAAAAAAATAAAAAAGGAATGTAGAATGAAATCCACATATATAGTCCAATGCTTCAATTACATGCCTATTGCTTATTTCTCTCTAAATCCTTTCTAGAAACCCACAAATTTGTACGAGGTTACGTTATCACTGTATAACTCTTAAATATGCAAACACTAAGAATAAAAAAAAAGAAAGCAAAAAATAATAGCCATTCGGTCATGGTTGTCTTCACCTAGATCACTTTAACCATAAAATTCAATAAAACATGTATCGAATCGTAAAAATACACGTGAGTCCTAAGATTCGCCTAAAAAGGAAGTCATCATATAGATATGAACATTTTTCATTGGAATTTGATACAAATCATATGATTCGGGATACAGATCGTAGAATTTTAATATGCCTCATATATCTTAGTAAATAGTAACTACTTTTTCCCAGTTTACCCCATGGACAACTTCATTGTACAAGTTCCTTATGAAGACACTAATGTAGTTAGCCTAACCTAAATAGATTATATACACTCATTATCTCTCATGATGGATGGATAAAGTTTCTAGCTAATATTAGTTTCTTTGATTCCTCCCTATCCATTACCAATTGTAACAATCCCACCTAAAATAAAAGAGAAAAATAAAAGAAAAGATAACCCGGATCGTTTATGAGGGAACCTGACACCTCCTTCGGATCATTCGAGAGACCCTGACACCTCCTTCGGATCATTCGAGAGAACCAAAACCACCAAATAACTATTTTATTGATAAAATCCAAAATAACACAAGCCCTAATGTCCCTTTTATAGGGTTACAATTGCCAAAATATAGAAAGAGAGTCCTAATCATACTAGATCTAGTAGTGAAATTTTAGGGAAAGCTAACGTAGTCACAAATTCTACCTAATTTTCTTGAATGTATCAAGTAAACATATGGAAATTCAATCAAAGTATAGGTTTCCAATAGCAAAGACTCAAAATTCTAACAGATTATGTTCACACATCATTAAAGCAAAACCAAATTCTCTCTCAAGGCTTAAGCCAAAATCACTTGAACTTAGGCCATTGACTTCTAAAAAAAGGAAACAAAGAGTTGAATTTTGAACGGTGAAAATCTGAAATAAAAATTAGCCACTCCATATTTCAATGCAAAAGTGCAAATTATCTTCCTTTTTTTTTCTGTGGAATTATCAAACGGAAAAAACTGTTGTGTCATGATGGAAGGCAAACTCCATGACTGCATCTAAAGTCTAAACGACTCTGCACACAAGGTAGCAATGCACCAAAATTCCTCTTTCTTTTTAATTGAAGAGACAAATTGTATTGATATTGAAAGAGTACAGGCTACCAAAACTAAGTTCTTTTTGTGCTCTGATAAATACTCACACCCCCTTCCAGGTTGTTTTTGTGGAGAGAGAGATGTCTAATCACCGAGCTATCAGTGGATTGGCACCAAAACTAATTTCTTAGAAAAACAACGAAAACAAAGGAGAAGCTACATAAAAGGAAGAACACTAAATCAGAGAACCTGTTCAGAATACAATTACATACCTGAAATGAACTCTTCCCATCAGCAGGACTATCATAAGATTTCATGTGAAGCATAATAGAGTCAAAATGTGGAATAACAGCTGACTCTGCTGGTACCATCAATCCACATATTCCAAGTAAAGCAGCTGCACAAACTGATCGAAGAATACTTGATTTACCGCCACCGTTAGGCCCAGTAAGAAGAAACAATGATTGCATTTCAACCGTATTCAGGATGGCATTGCCTTGTGCTATGTCAAACCAATATGGAGATAAGCCGATTATATCCATTTTGTTAATTCCTTCTGATGATTCTTTTTCCTGCATCCATAAAAATATAGATCCATGGAATATTCAGAATCATTGATTGTTATAGAGAGAAACACTAAGAGAAGTGCAAGTATATTACATTATTGAAGTTGATGACAAACATATAAATGATATAATGCATGTGAGAAGGTCAGCCAACGCGATGGTGGATTCCCTAGCAAAGCAAGGGGTAGATAGGGTGGTTCCTTACACTATGTAATTTTGTAGGTTTCGCATTTGTATTGTTGAATTTGTAATTTCCTCCCATTAATATAAAGTTTCTGTCATCATTAAAGAAAAACAAAAACAAAAACAAAAAAAAGTAACACGTGATGCTAATTCCTCAGTCCATCTTCGAGTAGACATTGATCTTCAAACTGAGGTAGAAATTAACTACTATCAAATCTTCTGAGCTAGCATATTTAACAAGACTCGGGCAACTCTAGCAAGGCCCTAACAAGATTTGTCCAAAAAGAGAACAAACCACTCTCAATCATATTTGTCGATTTCATTTCAGACCCCATTTCGGTTTGGCTCCAAACTGAAATATTTTGGCCAATTCAGAATTTCGTTAAAAGATTTTGGAGTTTTTTCCAGAAAATACGATAAAATAAAATATCTATATATAAATAAAAAAAAATTTAAAAATATGAAAAATCTAAAAATAACATGTAATTATATATATTTAGTTTATTCTATTAAAATCAAAATGCACTATGTTATTTCCAGGTGCCAACTGAATAATTTTTAATGGTTTAAATTTTCTTAAAGTGGGCCTATAAGAGGGTACACGCACAAAAAAAGAGACCAGGTACTAGAAGGCTCGGACTCATGAGAATTTTGAAGGCCCATAGTGGGGCCCACTTATCAGGAGTGCAACTTATCTGAGTATTTGGCTCAAGCAGATCGGAATGAAGAAACAAAATTCATGTGCCGACCCCAACATAGTTGGGGCAAGGCGTTGTGATGATGAAAGTGGGGCCCACTTACTATAAATGTAAACCGATAAATAAAAATGAACCCCCCCCCCCCCCCCCCCCCTCACGGATTTGTGTGAGGTAACTTTTTTACAAGTGCGTGGGGCACTCATGACAAATACAACCACCTCGCACTCACTAATCCCCCATGAATTAACGCTAACCCTAATTTGGAACCAATCTGATAATAATAACTAATCTGAGTAAATGAAAAATGGAATTTAAAAGGCCGTTTGAACCTAGGTTCGTGTTTTTGAAGTTCTCTCTATTAGAGGGTTGTTCGTTTTGGACTAGTGGCCGAATGGGAAAACTTTCTCCTGCAGCAAACTACATATTGTTCATATGCAATCCAGCTCGCGGGGCCTACTTAAAGCATGCTTATCAAGCGCGTAGGGTGGTAAATGGAAAGGTCCTTGTGGATAAGGATCAACTAAAAAATCAGCCTCATCAGAATATCCTAGTCCTTTATTTAACAGCCTTAAAGTTTAATTGTGTTTTAACCATAGATTTTTTTTAGATTCAATCCAACGATGAGTGAAGGTTCGATGAGTGCAAAATTGGGCATGTGCCAGATCATGGGATGAAAAGAGTGCGAAAGGGGCCGCACTGATCGAAGCCATAGAGCTGGACTACACATGCAATCCTCTCGTAGAACAAAACTTTTCAACAATTATGTTCTCAATGGTGAATTAACATTGTTAATAGGCACAAATAAAAATAAAGTCCCTAAAGTTATACCGGGGATTTCAGAAACTCGACGAGATTGGGGAAAACCCATTTCCTTCTCCTCCCTTCACTGCACAAAATGCAAATGAGGATCAAGATCAGAATGATAATTAGGATCTCAGATGATTCGGGAAGGTAATATTAAAGAGGGAACAACTTTTATTTTAAAGAGTTTTCTTTTTACAAAAACACCTCTACATTTTCACAAAACCTCAAAAAGGCTCTATATTTTATATTTTTACTAAAATCCCCCTTGATTAACAGTCCGCCTGTACAAGAAGTAACTTGACAGTTCAATTTTTTATTTTTGAGTGATTTACTCTTGAGAAAAACTCAAATGACTTATCTTCTTGAGTTAAAAGATGAAAAGGACAAATTTCCCCCTTAAACTTTTAAGACCTAAAACCAAAGGATAGGATCATCTGAATGGTTTGATGTTATCTATTTTCCTAATCTACATGCAAGCTTTTTCATTGCCATGCCTTCCTTGGTCTTTATACATTCAGGTGGGCTCCACTAAAAGTAACTTGAGTCAGTGAGATTTGCTAAGCTTAAGTAGAGGGTATTTCTAAAAAAACAAAATAAGAGTCACATGTTACACAATCAAAACCAGGGGCCTTTTTGTAAAAACATAAAAGACAAGGGCCTTTTTCAGCTGAAAATATAGGGGCCTTTTTGTAAAAACCTCTTTTAAAATGATGAGGAACTTTTTTGTGAGGCCCACATGCATGAAAATCGTGGGGCAAGGTGGAATGAGTAAGTGGATTAGTGGTAGACCAGAAGTGGTCTCGATCAAATCATCCTAGACCTTGATTTAGAGAGCTTAAAGTTCCAACCCTCCAAGAGTTTTTCACCAAACTCCCTATGGTTTATTCTAGCGTAAAAAGTGTCAAATTACAGTAAATGCTAACACATGGAGAGGTAAGTGTGGGGGTTGCACTCATCATCTGTGGGCCACACTAAAAGTTCCCATTTTTTTAAAATAATAATAATAAGTAGCCGGTTCTCCCTTCAAAATTCTCATATATCTGTGCGCACAGAAAATATTAACTACTCTATATAATACTTTATACATAATTCAGAGGAAAAGAGACTTCGTTTACTGAAATAGAAAAAAGTTTGAAAGGCTTACGGGCACTGCTTACAAACTATACCTGACATGTGAGAATAGTGCCTTCGCTATGACCAGCAACATAGAAGAGAAGACAAGGATATTTATTTGACTCTGCAACTCTGCAGAAAGTCCTCTTAACAAATCCAAGACCTTAGCCTTCGCCCCATCACATGCCTCGTGATACCTAAATAGATTAAACAGAAAAAACCAAGCATATAAAGCAAGTTCCTGGTGATTTGATGAAAACATCCAATAGAACAAACTCACCTATTCAATGCGTTCTCAACCTTGCTTGTTGTAAACCATTCTTCTCCAACCTTTCTCCCTTTTGAATCTGTCGCAGATCTGAGCTGTTTGATTTGTTCTTCCCCAGGACTACCAGACCACACAGATGGTGCAAAACGTTTTCCCTTGAACCAAACAGCTTCATGTTCCCTTGCATAGGATATCTCTCCTTTTGGACCTCCAAGAGGAGACATGATAGCTTTAACTCTTGAAACAATTGGTAAGAAATCTTCTGTGACCTGGATGAAAGTAAATAGACCACAAGGCAATGACATGGAGTGAAGTAGTAAAAAAAAATGTAGTAGCAGTAAACTAAAGATCAAATTCACCAACATTGACAATTCTAAGGACTGCTTAAATTTTCATCCATGAGTCTGTAACATTCATGCAAATATTGCACCTTTTAAATAGTTTGGATATTTTAAAATAACCTTAAAGGTAAAACTTACAGAAATGACACCTAGAAGTTGAAGATCCAGTCAGTCACAAGCAAGAATGGTTTTCAGTTTAATCAATATCTAGCATGGCAGTGTCCATAAATATAATGATTAATGAGATAAATGTTTCCTTGATGTATTCATACACGCATATATGGTCAACCTTGTAAATCGAAGGTGCTGCCCTAAACAAAGAGAAATTGCGAAAGCAGCAAGGGTAATGTTGCTGACATGCGTGAAGAACATCCTTCTCATCGCATACTAGGATACCGCACGAGGAGCACAATGGTTAAGGCATTCTCCCAACCTGGGAGAGAGCCTTATCCGATCAATTCTCTAGACCCACCTCCTATGAAAAAAATAATAATAGTAAACAAATCAATAATAAATAAAATAAAATAAATTTCTTCAATTAAATAAATAAATAACAAAAATTCTTTCAATTGAAATTATTATTTTGTTGTGAGGGCTCAAGCTTTTTATGTGTGGGAGATTCCGCAAGAACCTGTGATGGTATCTTAAATTCTTAATAAATACAATGACGTCAGTGGATTAATAAATACAATGACGTCAGTGGAGAACTGTCAATCCAGCCCATTTGCTCAGGGCTCTTGTTTTATTAAGATAGCTTTATTTTAGGAACTTGTATTGTATTGAGATACTAACTATAGTCTATAGGAACTTGTATTGTAGTAGGATACTAATTGGAGGGTAATCAGCCCTTATATAATAAGAGGGACTCAACCATAAGAGGGACACGTCCTCCAAACTTTTTATTCTCTCTTCATACGTGCATATCTGTCATGGTATCAGCGCTACTGATTCATGCCCTAGTGTTCTAGTTTCCTCAAGTTACAAGGATCTATAGATCCTTCCTGACATCTTCCACGTCTGGAAGCCCTTGGTGTCTCCGATCGTCTCAGATCAGGTGTGGCCCACCTGAGATCGTCTTCAATACCTCTGCGGAACCAACCCAAGTTGGTCGACTGGAATTCTTAGTTATTTTGGTGATTTTTCAGGAATTTTTTCCTAATCCCAGGTAGGTCTTCTACTGCATTCAGTGAATAATCAAGTTTATTAATCTGATTTCATCTCAGCCGTCCAAAAAGTTGGATCTGGACTGTTTTTGGATGATTCTTTTTCCATAAGTTGAGTAAATCTTCTGTGCTTTCATCCATATCATCTGATTTGCCAACTGATATTCTGATGAGGCCCACGTCCAAAACCCAACCCAATTTTTTGGGTCGTCGGTTCTGTTTAGGGCTCATCTTTGTGCCACAGTTGCTGTATCAGCAACTGTTCTATTCTGGGACACTGTTCTGGGAACAACTTCTGTTGCTTCTTGCTGCGTAGTCTTTGGCCCTTCTTTTAGTAAGTCATATTACTTACTGCTATTTTCAATACGTGCACTACTGCTGGTTGTTATCACTTGGCAGGGCCCACATACTGCATCTCTGATCACTTACTAATTTGCTATTATGGAAAAGTCTGAAATTGCCCTAGTCCGTTTTGATGGAAAAAATTACACATCATGGGCCTTCCAGTTTCAAATTTACTTAGAAGGAAAGGAACTTTGGGATACATTGATGGGTCTGAAAGTAAATCGGAGGATGATGACAAAAAGATTTCAACCTGGAAAACTAAGGATGCTAAAATCAAAACTTGGTTACTGGGCTCTGTTGAACCGCATTTTATCCTCAACTTGAAACCTTGCAAAATTGCCCGTGAGATGTGGGACTACCTTAAAAGATTTATCAGCAAGGCAATGTTGCTCGCCAATTTCAATTGAAACTTGACATCTCTCAGTTTGCCCAAGGCACCCTGTCTATCCAAGAATATTACAACGGGTTTCGAAGACTATGGTCTGAATATGATGAGATTAAGTTTGCCACTGTGTCTGAAGGACTTCTACCCGAACTCCTTCCTCTACAACAAAATAGCCATCGGGACCAGTTTCTCATGAAACTTCGTCCGGAGTATGAGACTATTAGATCGAACTTGATGAGCCGTGCTTCTCTTCCCAGCTTAAATGACCGTCTTCAGGAACTTCTGAGGGAAGAACAACGTCTGGTTACCAAAACTTCTATGGAACAACTAAGATCTGTCGAGGCTCCACTTGCCCAATGTTGTAAAAATCGCTAGGCGGACGCTAGGCGGTGGGCATGGACTAGGGATTAATTCCCGATTAATCCCCGCCTAGCCCAATTAACCCCCTCCTAGTCCGATTAATCCCCGCCTAGTCGGTGACTGCCGACTAATGCCTAGGCCGATTTTTGTAACAGTGCACTTGCCTATGCTACTACCACCAAACCACCTGCCCATTTGCTCAGGGCTCTTGTTTTATTAAGATAGCTTTATTTTAGGAACTTGTATTGTATTGCGATACTAACTATAGGAACTTGTATTGTAGTAGGATACTAATTGGAGGGTAATCAGCCCTTATATAATAAGAGGGACTCAACCATAAGAGGGACACGTTTTTCCTTCCAGTTTCTACATTTACTCGGAACAAATTTTTACAACAGTTGTTTTGTTTTTTTCTTAAGAATAGTTCTCGGTTATGGCATAATAGACTTGGTCATCCAAATGCATCTACGATGTCTACTTTATTCAAATCTGGATTATTAAATAAAACTTTTGATTTTGCTTCCTTTGAATGTGATGCTTGTAAATTAGGAAAAAGTAAATCTTTACCCTTTCCTCACTCCACAACACGGAGCACTGAATGTTTTGACTTAATTCACAGTGATGTTTGGGGCATTGCCCCTCAACTTTCTCATGGTCATTTCAAGTACTTTGTTACGTTCATTGATGACTTCAGCCGGTTTACTTAGGTTTATTTATTGCATTCTAAGTCTGATGTTTTTAAAGCTTTTCAATTTTTTCTTAGCTATGTTGAAACCCAATTTTCAAAATGCATTAAAACTTTGCGCTCAGATTCAGGGGGGGAGTATGTTTCTAATGATTTTCAATCTTTTCTAAAAACTAAAGGAATCCTTTCTCAACGTACCTGTCCGTATACTCCTTAACAAAATGGAGTCACGGAACGGAAAAACCAGCATCTCCTTGATGTTACTCGAACCCTACTAATTGAATCATCTGTCCCTCTGCGTTTTTGGACAGAAGCTCTCACCACTGCAGTCCATTTAATAAACCGTCTTCCATCCCCTACCATTGATCAATTAACACCGCATTTTAAACTATTTGGTAATCATCCCGTGTTTGATCATCTACATACTTTTGGATGTGTTTGCTTCGTTCATTTACCTCCCAAAGAACGAACAAAAATAACCTCTCAATCTCGCAGGTGTGTTTTTTTGGGTTATGCTACCAATCAAAAAGGTTTGTGTGCTACGACCCCATTAGTCGTCGCATCCGGGTTTCTCGTAATGTTATTTTCTTTGAAAATCAGTATTTTTTTCAAGCTCATTTGGATTCTCCTAATCCCTCTTCTCCCGCTCTCTTATCGGGTTTTTCAGATAAAACAACTGTTACTAGGTTTAATCCTGACTTTGTTTATCGTCGGGAAAAACCTACCACTGCAGATGCCCGTCCTCCTGATCCTCCGCCGGCAACTAGTTCCACAACTCCTCATATATTGTGTCGCTCCTCCAGAACTTCTAGACCACCTAAGAGGTATGGATTTACCCACACTTCCTTGATGACAACCATTTCCTCTGTTTCTATACCAAGTCCTTAGTTGCAAGCAGTACAAAATGATAGTTGGAACCAGGCTATGAGGGCGGAATTAGATGCTTTAGATCAGAATCACACATGGGACATTGTGGATTGTCCTTCCACAGTTAAACCAATCGGTTGCAAATGGATCTTTTCCATCAAACTAAAATCTAATGGCTTATTAGATAGACACAAAGCTCAACTTGTGGCACTCGGCAACAGGCAAGAATATGGTATTGACTACGAGGAGACGTTTGCACCTGTGGCAAAAATGACATCTGTTCGGTTCCTTCTCACAATTGATGCCTCAAAATCTTGGCCGTTATACCAAATGGATGTCAAAAATGCCTTTCTTCATAGGGATTTGAAAGAAGAGGTCTATATGCGGATACCGCAGGGCGTCACCTCTCCATCTAAAAATTTTGTTTGTCGCCTTCGAAAATCTCTTTATGGTCTAAAGCAAGCTCCTCGGGCATGGTTTGAAACTTTTAGGGGGCGTTTATGCACGAGTGGCTTTACTCAGGGCCTACGATCCATCTCTGTTCATGCACACAACATCTACTGGTAATCTGGTATTACTGTTCTACTTATGTATGTTGATGATATTATTATCACTGGCACGGATGATAGTATGATCAAGTCTGTCCAAGCTTCTCTCCGGGATTATTTCAATATGAAGGATTTGGGCCCTTTATTTTTTGGGCTTAGAAGTGCACCAATCTCCCAAAGGTCTGTTTCTGAATCAACGCAAATACACATCTGATCTTATTGAGCTTGCTGATCTACATGACTCTTCGCCTGTTGAAACACCTGTAGAAGTCAACCTCAAATTGAGTAAAGATTATGGTGATCTTCTTCCTAATCCACATACATACAGGCGCCTGGTAGGCAGCTTAGTCTATCTCACCATCACTCGCCCAGACATATCATATGCTGTCAATCTTGTGAGCCAATTCATGACATCTCCTATACATCTGCATCTAACTGCTGTAAAGCGCATTATTCGGTATTTGTTGGGAACTGTTACTTGTGGTTTATTTTATCCCACAGATAATCCGCTTTAGTTGACCGCTTATGCGGAAGCTGACTGGGCAGGCTGTCAGGATACTCGTCGCTCTACTACTGGTTGGTGCATGTATCTTGGCAATTCTCTCATTTCCTGGAAATGCAAGAAACAGGAGCGTGTTTCTCGATCCTCCACAGAAGCTGAATATAGGGTAATGTCTTCCGCCTGCTCAGAAATCTTATGGCTACGGGGACTTCTTTCGGAACTCGGTTTTGCGCAAACATCTCCTACATCCTTGCATGCGGACAATACTGGGGCTATCAGGATCACTGAGAATCCTGTCTTTCATGAACGTACCAAACATATTGAAGTGGAGTGCCACTTTATTCGGGATGAATTGAAGCGTGATGTCATTTCTTTACATCATGTCCCTACCGACCTTCAGTTTGCTGATATCCTCACCAAAGGACTTCCTCGGCTTCGACATCAGTTTCTTGTTTCCAAATTGCTGCTTTATGACTCTCCCGCATCAATTTGAGGAGGGGTGTCAATCCAGCCCATTTGCTCAGGGCTCTTGTTTTATTAAGATAGCTTTATTTTAGGAACTTGTATTGTATTGAGATACTAACTATAGGAACTTGTATTATAGTAGGATACTAATTGGAGGGTAATCAGCCCTTATATAATAAGAGGGACTCAACCATAAGAGGGACACGTTTTTCCTCCAAACTTTTTAATCTCTCTTCATACGTGCATATCTGTCAACAACAATATGTACAAGTAGTTTTTAAATAACCACGCAAACACTCCTCTGAAGTCTCACATGTCAAAAAATAAGCAGAGTACAGAATGCACCAAAAATAAGAAGAAATAGAGTCTAGTGTTTTTCCCTTGTTCGTTATAGCTTTAGTTGTCTTTGTTTTTGTCTGGTTTCTGGTGGAATAAAATTTTATCATTTATATAAACAAAAGCATATGGTGGTTTGACTTGGATATGAAAGAAACTGATATATCAGAAGCTTCTATAATAACAATAACAGCAGCAGCAGCAGCAGCAACAATAATAATTATAATAATAACAATAATAACAGCTGATATATAAGAATGCAGGGAACCAGCTTAAGTGTTTCTGAAACCTACTGCTTCAGACAGTGCCTCAGCTGCCCTCTCTACTTCAGAAAAAGCTTTTTCTGCATGCATCCTTTTCACGCGACCTTTCCATGTAGACTCCATGTCCACAAAAAACTCTTCTGGAATATTTGAAAAAGAACTTATTTCTTGATCTTCATCACCATCCAGAGAGATCGTTTCACCTATTCTTTGTGATATCCATTCACACTCTTTTACCTAGATCAAAATAAGTAAACCAAATGAATTTTAACAGATAAGTTAATTAGATATCATCATATCACCATCATCATCAATAGAGCCCTCTACCATGAGAAAAATAATAACAAGAAACATGAACATCCAGTTTAAAGCTTTTTACTATAACAAAAACTAAAAGGGTTCAGTGCACCTTAATGTGTGCCCATCCAATGGGAACGGTCTCCCATTCATTGATCTGTGAATGGGCGACCGTTCCCATTGGATGGGCGCACACTAAGGTAAATTAGAGAATTTTCATATAGAAATTGATGCTGCTTGGTACTTAGATTTAAAACCAAAATTGGAAATCACCAAACAATTTTCCACAAATGATGACAGCATACATTATCGAGGAACAGTCCCCGATACATAAGACTAAGATATTTTTATACACATGAACAGAAGGATAAAAATCGCATGAAAACTTCTATGGTCTCCATAACACTTCATCACTTTTAAGGCATCAAATGCTTTGTGGATAAAATGGCTAAAAGACTGAAACTTACTAATATACAGTAAGCCTGGCAGAAAAACTTCATTTTGACTCCTTAATAATAAAGAATTACCTTAAAAACAACTTCAAATGGGTAAACCAATTTGCCACATCAATCTTCTTGCAGAAAGCTTTACAATGGTATATAATACATAAAAATCTGATGGATGGATCAAAGATGTGGCCTTCAAAAGATGAGAGCGCAGAAGTGTCAAATGGTCAAGCTTGCACATCGCACATTGCGCCTAGGGCCCGAGGAGCAGTGTGCTAGGCCCACAGGCTTCCCCAAACCAATTAAACCCAAATTTTTAGGGATTTGACCTTTATTTTCACTTCTCGCCGTCCGTGTCTTCAGAACCTATCAAAAGCATCCTATTTGCCTCCAGAGCCATCCCATGCCTTCCAAGAGCTTCCAGAACATCCAGGGAAGCTTCAGACCATTCTGGAGAACTAGAAGATCAGGAACTAGAAGGGTCTCCCCTTGTATTCGCATGACTGCCCCCTGAGGATTGTAAAAGGGATATTGAAGACCTTAGGTCTTCGGTCTTTTGTCTGTTTTTTTTTTTTTTTTTGGTAAATGGTCTTTAGCCCAGATTGAACATCAACAAAATCAATAAACTTTTCCTGTTAAATTCTTAGTTATTTCGCTTAGCTTAAATTTTGAGCAAACAACAACAATTCTTAAGATGATAGCTATGCTTGCTCAGTTGCTTGTCCCTCTTTAACAGACTATCGATCTAAGTTTGTGAGTCTAAAAGAAACATGATGAGGTAAAAGAGAAGCACATTCTTACAAATAATCTCTCTGTTATAGATGCAAAAGAATTTGTGACATGGACCTGAATGCACAACATTAGAGGACATACAATCACATACCAGGTTGTCACATTCAACTTTTAATCCCGTTGCCAACCAAGTAGGATCTAATAGCATTTGTAGAATGGAAGAGAGCTCTGAGCTTCCAGACATTTGCAATATCTCATCTACAATATTTTTTATTCTACAAAATTCAATATGATTTGCCTCCTTAGACTCCAGAAGTTTCACAAGCTGCAATGGATAAAATCAGTCAGAAATTGAACAGAAAGGAAAAAATGGTTAGCAATGGATGCATTTATGCCAACACTCTCAAAAGTGAACCAAATCTTTGCTTCTTTCTCTTTTCCCTTTTTTGGTTTAGATTATTTTGTATAGAATCCACGTGAATATATACTAATCACAGAAGGTTTAATTACTCAAAAGAAATTTACAACCATCTTTTCCCAACTTTTCTTTTGTAGAAAACAACCATGTACTAATGGCCTTTGAAAATGTAACCTAACAATATTCCAAGAACATCTAGGTATTCAATAATTTGGTTTTTTCCCCCTGAACAGTGACATGACTCAAACAAGCAAACTTGTGGTTCCAACACTAAGCGCCTTCTAACTGTGCTACAGGCTCTTGTTAATGATTTGGATTTTCAGAACTTCCAAAAGAAAGAATCAAAATTTTAAAAGTTCGATTGTTGGGATTTGGGTTATTAATTAAGATTCTATGTTTCAATTTGGCTCTTTGATAAGGTTGTTAAAAGAAACACGGTCACGGATTCTTTGAAATGAGCAACATATCACTTTAACCATGGTTCAAAATCACGGTATCAGTCGTCATCGTGGTCGACCAGGTGGCACGACGCGTCATTGCATCGCAGTTCGCGGCCATTGCAGCTTTTTTTCCCCAGGCCCAAAAAAATTTTGAAAAAAAATATCCAAAAAAAGCCAAAATATTGGAAAATGCTAGAAAACAAGATTTTTTTTTCATTAGTACACAATAAACCAAAATTCAGTCCCCCTAAGTCATAACATCATGTATCATTGTTACGTCAAAAACCACTCAGTGTTTGTTCAAATGACATAGATGATAAGAGTTGTAAAAATATCACTTTAAAAACTCTCAAGTATTGAGTCTAGATTTTACAACTAAGAATAACTTGCACGAAAAATAAAATAATTCTATGGGTAAGCATTTACTTGGGCGTAGAGTTCAAGCTCAATAACACATGGAGGGTCATCCAGGTTGTATCTCATTAATATCATGTGGTTGAGCATTTACCAGAAGCCTGAGTTTTTTTTTTTTTGAAAAAAAAAAATTGCGGCCAAGATGGGTCGGAATGAAAGGAACAGAACTTCCCAGGCATAACAGTGCTTGGAGAGAGTGGAAATGAAGAAAGTGGCGGCTTTTTAGGGCCTTTAAGGTCTATCGTCCAATATATTCAAAATTTCATCCAAGGCCGATATTTTGGGGATTTTTTTAGCAAGACGATAACGATACCAATAAATATCAAAATATCGGTTCGATACAAGCCAATACAGGTATATGCTGGGCTGATATTTTGAACCATGTTATCAACACAAATTTTCATCTTAGATTTTTTTATATAAAAAAATGCTAGCTGATTAATTTATTCATAATAAAACATTTTTTATCCATAACAACTGAGAAAAAATTTATTAAGAGGAAAACAAGGTAAGAAACATGATATAGGAGATATGCCAACAAAAGAAAAATCAAAAAGTGATAAATCACATTATGGCAATGGGCCTAATTCCAAATGCTTGGCACTTGGCAGACTTCTCCCTGAATTCCTCAAATTCAATGCTTGAAAGAGAAAATGAAAATAAAATAAAATAAAAACACCAGCGACAGCAAAATGACTCAAATTGCCCATGGAATGCTCCAAATCTTGGAATTCCAGATGCTGTTTAAAGATTGGCATTTGATGAATTCCAAGGACAGTTTCTGAAAAGAATTTCAAGGGTTTTGCAATTTCCAGACAAGAACTCCTCAAGTTTTGCTATCAAACAGACCCTAAGAAAATTCTTAGGACCATTTTATTTGTGTTACTCAAATCTCTTTCCAGAAAGCTATCCATCTTGAAGGGGAAAGAATTAGAACACGTTTGTTTGAGTTGGACATGGGAGCATAAAATCTGGCACATAATATTGTTCAAGTATATAATGATTTCAAAATGCCCCAGAAAAGGATCAACCCAGATAAGTATGCATACATCAGAGCCCTTAAGGTTGTGGCCACTTTCATCAGCCAGATTCTTCATCCACCCTGGAGAAACACTCAGACTTATTCCCGCCCGCCCCAACAATTGGGGCACGCCTCACAAAATGTTCATGTTTTCTTTTCTAAAATGTTTCCCTTGGGAAAAATGCCTATATAGGAAATTTTTTTTCCTGAGGAGTTACCCTTAAAAGGATCCATCATGAACTTTTAGTGGGGCCCACATACGTTCTATCCGAACTTTCACCTATCTACCAAAGTGAATTGGTACATGTCCAAATTTGGCACCAATCCAACTGATATTCATGTTGGTTTATGACTTAAAAACTGAATTTATCCCACAGAACGTATGATGCTTACAGATTTAACATAATATCAGTTGCACAACCATAGAAACAACAATAATAGCAAAGAATCTACTAGTTCTCTACTGATTAGGAACCAAGAGTGTAACCTTTGGAGCTGACATACAAGTAAACTCAGGAATCGAACAAGTTACACTGCTCATGAGCTTGCATATTGCTGCAAAGGAACTCTAAGTTAGTACATACAAAAGAATTCATTCAAATATAAGATGAACATCTAAGAAAAAGCAGCAATTTAATAAATTCTAAGAAAATCAATTAGAACTTCAAAGACAACCAACATCATACAAATTTTCAATATTCAAAAGTGAAAACAAACAGTCATGTTTGGAGATTTCAAAACCTGATATTTTTTCTATTTAAAAGCAGAACATACACACATTCAAATGATCAGTTCTTTCCCTTGTTCATTTTAAGAATTAATAAATCAAGTTATAGAAGAAACAAAGTTGCTGCATTTAAGCATCCTGTTAGACCATTACATTCATTTTGTACACTTTTTCCAGTTTGGTGAAATATAGTAATGTTTCCATTTAATAACAGAAAAAAAAAATAGAAACCCTTAAATCTTAAGCCATGGTCTGATATTTAGAAAAATCAAATTCTTCTGAGCTGAATCAAACAACAATCTACATATACCCAGCACCATGCTTCTTTGAACCATGCACCGCTATCCACCATAGAATCACTCCAATCAACATAAGCTGAACAAGATCAATTTCTAGCAAATTGCAAGGAAGTCTAAGTGACAAGTTTCCATAACGCAAGGGAATACATCAAAATGGTATAAGATAAGCAGATACTGCAGCACTTGTGCAATAACACACCAAAAGCTGGACCTACTTATCATTCATACACTATGTAACTCGCCAGAAACATTTTTTTATCATTCATACACCATTTAATGCTAAGTGGGTCACAAATTGGGTCACAACCCACCTGTAATTAGGCCCATTTACACATGTAAACTTGGCCAAAATATCCCAACCATGTACAGCAATACAGAATATTATCTTACTACATTAGGAGATTTTCTTAGGAAAGTAATAAATGTAATTATTGTAAATTGAGAGAAATTGTAGCCCTAATGGACAATGTATAATATATTTAAAGCATCGAGACCCTCAAAAGAGGATCATCCAATTCACTCTTCAATAACATCTTACGTCATATATCTATGTCGTTGATATCGTATCAGAGCATATCATTCCTCTTTGCATCATTGCTCTTGGTGAACGACACTCTATACAGAGATTCTAGGATTAGTTTTTCATCTTCCAGAGGATTGGAAGTCATCAGATTTTCAATTCTTCACATCTCCTCCAGAAATTGATGCCAAACAGAAGTCCGATCAACCTGTGATCTCACGTGGCCCACCCCAGATCGTCCTCATAACATCAGGATATCACAATCCCTCTGGTCGCCTGAATATTCTATATTTTCTGGTGATATTTCGATATCCTTTTGGCATCAGAACAGATCAGGGATCTGTTTTGCAGGCTTCTTGCACAAGCTGATCGTTGCTGGGATCTGTGGCCCACCACTGATCATCACCAACCTCATCAAAGGCTCCTACCAACTTGGTCGACCATTTATGCTGGTTGTTTTGGCAATTTTTTCAGATTTTTTCATCCATCAGAGGTAGGCCATCTGATTAATCTTGTGATTTCCCAGTTTACCGACATAGTTTTCATCAATCCGTCACTGTGATTTGAATTTAGATTCAATTTGGATGAAACTTGGATCCTCTGGACAGAAAAAAGGATTTCCACGCATTAGGTGGGACTGATCTTGCATTTGATCACCTCTGGGGGCCCACTTCCTTGATCGACACCTTCATACAAGGTGGTCAGGGCTGTTTTTTTAAAACAGAAACTCTGTTCACAGTTTCCTTGCTTTGTGTGCAGTATTTTGACAGTAGACTGTCTGGACCTAGTCTGTTGCCTTTCTCATCTCTGCTGGATATCTTAAAGTGCATCTACATTTCTCTGAGTATTACATCTCATTGTTGTGCTGAGATGGAAATCACAACCCACCAGTAATTAGGCCCATTTACACATGTAAACTTGGTCAAAATCTCCCAACCATGTACAGCAATGCAGAATATTATCTTACTACATTAGGAGATTTTCTTAGGAAGTAATAAATGTAATTAATGTAAATTGAGAGAAACTGCAGCCCTAATGGGCAATGTATAATTTATTTAAAGCATCGAGACCCTCAAAGGAGGATCATCCAATTCACTCTTCAATAACATCTTATGTCATATATCTCTGTCGTTGATATTTAACTCGCCTGAGAAACAATTTCTTTTTTTTTCTTTCTTTTCCTTTCTCTTTTTTTGGAGCAGTGGAGCAGAGACCGATAAATTTTATAAAGAAAGTTGGGAATTACAACCAACAAGACCAAAAAGCACCCAAAAAAAGCATTATAAGAGCATTATACGATAAACCAAAACCATTACATGATCTCATTGAGAAGGAAATGTTAACTTCCACGGTTTCATAGACTTCATCCAAGAGACAGCATTTCTTGGCCTAATTTAACTTACAACTAATTTAACTTACAAAAACCATGTGAGATCAGTCACGTCACAGCACGTTTTGTATTCCAAAAAAAAAAACTATGAAAGAAAGAAAAATCACTCTGTTGCATTAAAGATACCATGATCAACAATAATTATTCAAGATATCAAGAGATTCTAGTAGCATACAATCGTTCGCCTGCACACTGGCTGTGCATTTGGTATTGATCTCAAAAAAAAAAAAAAAAATACACTACTTTGGTTAAAACTACCATGAAGCATTGATAGTTATTCAAAATATCAATAGATTCTGGCGGTAAACAATTTTTATTTATGCAACAAAGAACAATGCCCTCACCTTGAATTGCTGATGCTATTGCATATGGAGGGGGGTTAAGAAGAAGATCTCTTATGTACCTGTAAGAGTAACTCATTATGTGATACAGCACTGCAAGTGCAAAAGGAATTATAATGGGAAAACAGAAACAACAGACCTCGAAAACAGAATATATAATTGGAAAACACACTAAGGACCTTGAAAACAATTATTATAATGAAAAACCACAGGCACAGCAGACAGTGCATGCACACAGAGTGTCTGTGTGTGTGGACTGTGGGTGGGGGTGATCTAGTGCATTGGAACGATCATGTGATGAATTGTTGGACCAACAGGGCCGAATGCCAGTACACAATGGTGAGAGGAATGTATAGGTGACCAGATATGGGCTGCATAAAGGGTCGCTGCTAATTTCACTTTATAGAACCTTGATTTATGCATGGCCTGCCAATCCAAATAGATGGGATAAGGCTTTGATGACGATGATGTCAGCAACGATTGATGCCTGGATGGATCCTTGCATGGGCCTGGTGGATTGGGCCAAGTGCTTGGGCTTGGGCCTTCTTCATGGTGCCGTTTTCTTGGGCCACATTAACATCCCATCATTGGGTCTATCTCTTCTTACATCCTTTGTGTATACTGCTGTATTTTTTCATGACTCTATCTATTATACTGATAGTTTTTTTTTTTTTTGAAAGGTATTTTTATTTATACTGATAGTTACCATTCCAAGGGAAAAAATCATCTTTTCTTACATGGATAAATTTAAACTCCAACAATTAAAGGGATTGTGGCATGTACAATTTATCACTATTTTCTCAGGAATGGTCTCTCTCAGACAATATTTGTTACCATCAAGATTCACCAAATTTCAATCATTATTGTATATGTGTGAGTCGGTGACTCATTTCCTAAACACATTTGGACATATTTGCCTCAACTATTTTTTTTTTCCCTTCACCCATAAGATTATTAAGTCCCTTTTTTCTTCATTTTCTTAGAATTGCATTCAAGTTAAATGCTTCCAAAGTTAGGTAAGTTTAGGTTTCCAAGAGGAATGAATTTTATATTTATAGACTTCCAGGCTCCAGCATCCTAGATTAAGTGAAATCAGGCATATCACCAGAATAAATGGTTCGCTGTTTTTCAATTCCAAGTTTGGGGCTTCATTTATCACAATTTCCTACCTTGTATTCCTCAAGATCTAATATTTCATATTCTATTTTTGCATTGTGACATCTCTAGACTTCAGATCAGCTAATTTGAATCAGTATTTGGACCAATTAAAAAGTAAAGCACCACTTCCCAACTCAGATTCCAGGTTGCTTTTAGATACAGAGCAAAACTATATTGTAATCACATAAATTAAGACATTATATGAGAGCATTAAAGCATATTTTTTGGTCGATAAAGGTGTTTGCCACTTACAATACAGGAAGGCCAACACAATTTGATGGAAGCAACACCTTCAGCAAGCTAGGTATCCCCTCTGTAGGTATGGCTCCTGTGGAAAAAACAACCATATTGGGTAACTGTGATAACTGGTAATTAAATGTGCTAAACAACAAGAAAAAAAATTCTCAAGAAGTGGGACTCATCAAACCAATTTGAGTAGCCGTTCCAAGATATAGAGGCCGAGGCCTTTCTCCTGAAGAAACAGTGACATTCCGGAACACTGCTTCTTGAACAAGACCGTAGACTTCCTTTACCTTTAAAAAAAAGGTGAAAAAAACTAGTGTAACAATGAGACATTAAGTTATAAGGTGGCAGTAATGAATGAGTAATAAAGTTGTCACCTCATGCTGCCCTTTCGAAAATCAAACTAGTTTCATAATGAGACTTTTAAGATAGCTGTAGATGGTGACAACAAATGACTTTGTAGTAATCAAATTAGGATGGTCGTTCTGTATACTAATAGAAAGACTAAATTTACCTTTCCTAAGATAGCACCTTCATATTTATATATTTGGCTGAAAAAAACTGTCACTCATTTGAGACCTAAAATGGCTGATAAGGATTAATCACATGATTCATTAAAACAAAGGAGGGACTCCAACAGAAGAAAAGAGATCCAATAAGTAAACGAATAAGACAAATATGATACTATGGAAGTAAATTAATGATATTTCTCCATATACTTTTCATGAAACCGCAATGTCTGGCCACTGCACTGATTGATAATGTTTTTTTTTTCCTTTTAACATAGGGTACTCAAACAATGCATTCTCACTCGCATACTCATGTCCCTAACTAGCTAAGCTACAGCCGGAGACCACTGCATTGATTGATAGTTATAAAAACATGTAAGACCATGATTTGAAAGAGCCCTCCTTAAGAATTTTCTCACTTCACATTAGGATCTGAGGCGGAAGAGCCAGTTTTTACTGCCAGTCCCAAGCCCAAATAAATGAGGATTGCATTAGGTAGGTTGACAGCCAGCGTAAAACTTTTGTCACAACCCGAACATGATAAACATCAAAATCAATGAGAATCCCCTTTTCAACAGTTACATATATATTATATATATATAAAAACACCAAGGGAAGAGAAGATAGGCATTGAAAAGTGTAAATTGTTTTCCTCAGTTGAATGATTCCCAAAATTAAGTGCTCAACCCTAGCTTGGCAGAAGGATGTAAATAACAGAGTGACACAAAGAGGTGTGGATGGAGAGGCATTGTGGAGACAGATATTTTCTTGAAGACATGGCTTATTCTCTTCCTGAGTAAAAAAATTTGGTGTCTTTGTAATGTTTGATCAATGCTTGGAAGGAAATCTGCAATGTAAAGTCTATGTTCTACAGAAGGAATCTGATACAAAGCTGGCTAGGGTTCAGATATTAGGTTCAAGAAGAAAATGTCTAAAACGTCCGCTAAAAGGTCTGTGCAAGTAAATGGATGTTTATAGACTATTTATTACATAAAATGAATGTAGTACCGAATGTCTTAACATTTATGGCCTACTTATTAAATATGTGATATGAATTCAGTAAACATAGAACACTGTAACCTCACACTCAAATGCATGTAACGTTTAGCCTGACTACTAATTAGCCAACATGGATACAGAAAATAAAGCTAGTTGCCAATTACCCTCCTTAGAAGAGGTCTGTGCCTGCAAGTACTTGCAGAGTATCCTCATATCCATACCTTGTAAGATGGCACATGCTGAGCTCTAACCAAACTGTGGCGATGAGAAAAAAAAAGGTTCTTATGAACCATCCAACCATTGACCATTAATAGATAAACCAACCAAATAGTTTTATTGCACCTCAAACGAGCTAAAAAGAGAAGGTATGGGAAAACTACAGGTGAAAGGCTCAGGAGTTGAACATTAACATAATAGGATGCTGCTAAAATGAATAAAAGAAATAGTTCAAACTTCAAACAACTTTAAGTGAACGCAACATCAACCATAACACACTGACTAATATGAGTTCCATTTCAAAAGAATGTCCACCATGAGCTACAAACCTTGCACAAAAGCTCACTGACAGGAATGCCATCGAACCATTCAAAGTGCTTGCCACTACACTCACCCCATAACAATCCTCCTTCACCAAATTCTCCCCAGCGAGAAGTGCCTATAAGAATAAGTGTCTTACAGTCACTGATTCAGCTAGCAGATAACTATATCAAAGATCATTGAACAGACCGATGTTATTGAATGTCCAGTTAAAATAATCACAAAATTTAGATTTAAGTGAATCTTGAAAACTAAAGCAAACACTAGTATTAGAGAACATGTATAGCTGAGAAAAGTAAGCTTAAATTATCAAGTGTAAAGGCAATAATTTCATAAACAAGTCATTTAAACTTCAAACTAGCGGTATATCAAATTTTCCTTAGGATTTGTAAAATGCTAGAAAGTAAAACAATGATGCACATTAAAAATTAATTAAAATACGTTCAATCTGGAGGCACTATTTTGAATTTTATCATATTTGCATATCACAATAAATATATATATATATATTTCTCATGTATCAGCAACAGTAGATTAGGTTTTTTATCATCTACACTAGCTACAAAAGGCGCTTCAGTTCTTCCTCATCAAACTAGTAGTGTATACTATAATGCACAGATGAAGATCAAAGTCTGTGGCCTTAAATTAATAGGTCCAAGGGAGCACTTTTTTCGCCTGCACTTGCCTACATGGATCTAACGGAGGACATGGCTCTAAACAGATTTGATTGGCGTCGTCAAATCCATATAGCCGACCCCACCTAGTGGGAAAAGGCTTGGTTTGGTTTGGTTTGGTTTGATTAGGAGTCACAACTTTCTACACAAGGGTGGTGCGGGATTTTCAACCCCCAGCGTCCACAGTGCAAGACCCCTCTAAATTTAAGGCAGGGACCGAAAATCCTGCACAACATGGGTGAAGGACTCCAATTGGAGAAATCCTATATGGGGATTCTGGCATTGTAAAGCTCCTTCTCTCTTCATTTCTTCTAGTGACATCCTATGAGCAATGTGGGTTTATTACAGTGCATCCTTACGATTGGGTCACTATAATGAAACTAACAAAAAAAAAAAAAAAAACCATAGACATGCTTAAGGTGTCAACAACAAAAAAACAAACCATAAACTCATGGAGTCATGGTTGTCAACATTACATGCTCTACCTATAAGTGAGCCATGGTAAGGCAAAGATACGCTTAAGGTGCTCCGATAATTTGGAAGCTTGTTGAGGTCAACGTCCACCCTCGCTCCTGAGCGGTCATAATTGTGGTCGAGCCCGAGCCCTCACCATAAAACCATTGTGGTGCCGTTTCCCATCACCAATTGGTTTTGGGATAAGTGGTAGCTCAATGGGGTGTAAGATCCTACAAAGGTCCTTCAGTAGCACTAGTGGAGGGAATAATAAACTTCTCTATTGAGAGGTAGAAACAAGACATGATTTACAAACAAGCAGCATGTGAGAAGCATATCGAGAGAAAGCTAGTAGTTTGTGTTGCAGGGAAACGGGTGGCGGTCATCTGATTCTGATCCTTCTCGCCAAACATACTAATCAGAAACACAGCTCAGTCGAGCAGTTGAATGGGATTGCAGAATATGAAATCAATACATGGACTCTAGTTCTTTTAAGAAACGATAAAATCAAGATGCAAACTAGCTACTAAGTGCTTAATGGCCCTCTTTCTCCTTCGATTCACGATGCAGGAGCAGATGGCCTGGATCTAATTGATTACATGATTGATAAAATCCTAGGATTTTTATATCAATTGGATCAATCTCATGGGTACTTGATCTGTTTACAACAAGGGCTTGATCAAGTGGATTGCGTCGAAACTCAAATTGAGCAGTCTTAATACGTCTTAAGTCCATTGTGAAAATTCTTGAAACAGAAGAGGATCCAAAACAGGTCCATAGAAGCCCATTTGGACTGTCCTGACAGTTTCAATTAGATCCACATGCATAGCAGGCCCACATCCGTGGACAGCCCCTTAATTGGTTTTGGGCTATCAAATACGGGCTCAATGAGATCCAACTCGTCATTGAAAGCCACCAGCCCGGTCCATCAGGTCTGGCTGGCAGTTTGGAATAGTCCAGATGCTCCACAAGTCCTAGAGTGGGCCCAGTTGATGAGGACAAGTGGACAACAAGGCGACCCTCATGTAACATGCATGCACTCCATTTTAGGGAGTTGGGTCTTCCTGGTTTCTTTCCTCCATATGGTTATAGAAAGATTTCTCTTGCAAAGGATTTTGTCTAAACTCAAGGGAAATGAATAATTTTTTAATCACAACACGTGTATGAGCAAGAACACACACACGTACTTCCTCTTTTGAAGTTATGGTTCTCATTAGCGATATTTCCTTGCATATTAAATTAAGATCTTTTAGTGGCCGGATTTCCAAGGATTATGCATGAGATCAAGAAGATTCAAAGGACAAGCAGTCTTTTTTTCTTTCTTTTTTTCTTTGAATGGTAAATTTCATTAAAAGCAAAGCATCAGTACAAGAGAGATATACTGAAAAGCTTACAGAAAACCGAAGAAGAAACAACCAAAAAGGAAAAAAAACAGGTCCAATAGCTGAGAGGAGGAGGATCTAATAAGAGAGGGCAATCTCCTTCCAGTTTGACAACATTTGGTCCAACATAATCCCTTGAAAGTTCGGGATAATAGACACCCAAAGAGCTACAAAAAGCTAAATCTTACAGGTAAAAGAATCCACACATGAAGCAATTCCTTTGAAACACCGATCATTTCTCTCCTTCCAGGTAAACCAGATAACAACCAAGAAAGACAGCTTCCACATTTCTCTTCCCCTAGGTGCCATATATTGAAAAATCCAAGCTTCGATAAGATCCGAAAGAGATCTAGGGAGAACCCAGCTACACCCAAACCAACCCAACACCACGCTCCATATCCTGTTGGCAAAGTTGCATTTCAGAAGAAGATGATCCAAAGACTCCTCATCCTTAAGGCACAAAGGGCAAGCATTCACCACTACCATACCTCTTCTTCTTAAATTATCCATAGTAAGGATTCTATTTCTGAGAGCTAACCATCCAAACACCAAGACTCTAGGCAGAGCTTTTAGTTTCCACAGCCTTCCCAAAGAGGGAAGTGACTCTGCCCTCTCCAACAAAGCCATAAAGAAGAGAAAGACTGAAAAACTACTGTCACGGGAGGGAGTCCGAATTCATTCATCTTGCCCCCCAGGGATGTGAACCGAGTTTAGAATATTAAGAAGAAGTAGCATCTGACTCTCGTTCTCATTTAGGTTTCTCCTAAAGAAAGGGCTCCAAATTAATTGGCTTCCAGACCCATTCCTTTCCAGATAACTAGCAACTGTAGCTTCCTTATCATAGCACATCTCACCAGCTCTGGAAATTGGGCTGCCAACGGTCGGTCGCCAAGCAAACTATCAAGCCAAAACCTTACCTTCTCCCCCGAGCCTACCCGATACTTAAGATTTCTTTTAAAGTCTTCTTGAACTGACGTAATCCCTTTCCAGATGTAAGAACTTATGTAGGACACATAGTGGAAATCCCACACATCCCTCGAACCACCGTATATGCCTTGCAGAATGTCTCTCCACAACCCTTCAGATTCATTCCCAAACCTCCATAGCCACTTACCTAGCAGGGTTCGGTTCATCTCCCTAAGAGGTCTTATACCCAAACCACCTTCTACTTTTGGTTTACAAACTGAAGCCCAATCCACCAGGTGAAACTTCTTACCATTACTCCTCCCATGCCAAAGTCCCTTTGGAGCTTCTCTATACGATTGATGACCAAGATAGGACATTTAAATGAGGACATGAAGTACACCAGGAGGTTAGATAAGACAGATTTTATGAGAGCTAACCTTCCTCCAATAGAGAGGTAATTGGCTTTCCACAAGGCTAACATGTTTTCCACCCCCTCAACAATTGGATTCCACGAAGACTAATTAACCGAGC
Organism: Litsea cubeba; assembly: GCA_012931725.1. Taxonomy (NCBI): domain Eukaryota; kingdom Viridiplantae; phylum Streptophyta; class Magnoliopsida; order Laurales; family Lauraceae; genus Litsea; species Litsea cubeba. The sequence goes on along the minus strand of CM022952.1, from coordinate 1,368,736 downwards.
CCTGACAGGGAGGAAGACCCAAATAAGAAGGGGAAAGGTGACCTACCTTACACCCCAAAATCGTCAAAGCCAGCAAGGGAAGAATAGAGAAAAGACTTTGTGAATTCGATGATCCCATTTTAGGGTCACGATGTTTCAATATATAGATATAATGTTTCCATATGTGTTACAGTGATTGAGACAATCAACTAAATTACAGTAATCCTAATCTAATTATCATCTAATCATATCTCCTAATAAGGCAAAGAATCAATTACATATCTGTACACACGAGACTTGTTTTGACCCACAAGTTGGGCTTTATTTGTCATGGGCTGTGACCCACTGACCTAGACCCACTAGCCCATTTGACACCCCACCCCCCCCCCCCCCCCCCCTCCTCAAATTGATGCGGGTGAATCCACAAGCATCAATTTGCCAACTAAGAATTAGTGTCATGGCCGAGGAAGTCCCTTGGTAAATATATCTGCAATTTGAAGTCCGGTAGGAACATGAGGAAGAGTAATTGCTCCACGCACAAATTCATCACGTACCACTTCAATATGCTTTGTGCGTTCATAGAAGACAGGATTTTCAATAATCCGTATGGCACTTGTATTGTCGGCATAGAGAGGTGTAGGACCAGATTGTGGAAATCCAAGCTCAGAAAGGAGACCCCGAAGCCAGACAATTTCAGAGGTGGCAGCCGACATAGCACGATATTCTGCTTCTGTGGATGATTTGGAGACTTTATCTTGTTTCTTACACTTCCAGGAGATCAACGAGTCCCCTAAGAACATGCACCAACCCGTGGTAGACCGTCGACTATCAGGGCAACCAGCCCAGTCAGAATCCGAGTAAGCAATGAGAGAAGTCGAATTGCCCACAGAAAAGAAAAGACCATGAGATGGTGTATGAAGAACATATCGAAGAATGCGCCGAACAGCAACGAGGTGGAGATGGCGTGGTTGTGTCATGAACTGATACCATGTAATAAACCAAATACCAACCTAAAAGCTTAAGCTCATAGGTGGAAGGCCCATACAGATATATTAAGACATGTCAAGCCTATTACTTAGGCGATGTGGGATGTAGGACTTCCCAACACTCCCCCTCACGTGCAGGCCCAACAGATTTCATAGACGGGCCTATCACGTGGGCTACACAAGAACAACGGGGTCGGAACCAGCTCTGATACCATGTAAAAGCCAGCGAGGGAAGAATAGAGAAAAGGCTTTGTGAATTCGATGATCCCATTTTAGGGTCACGATGTTTCAATATATAGATATAATGTTTCCATATGTGTTACAGTGATTGAGACAATCAACTAAATTACAATAATCCTAATATAAGTATCATCTAATCATATCTCCTAATAAGGCAAAGAATCAATTACATATCTGTACACACGAGACTTGTTTTGACCCACAAGTTGGGCTTTATTTGTCATGGGCTGTGACCCACTGACCTAGACCCACTAGCCCATTTGACAAAAATATCCGCATAGTGGTTTAGCATAGCCTCCTCAACTCTTATCCCAATCAGTTCACTCTTAAAGGAATTAATTTTTAAGCCCGACACTGCTTCAAAGCACAATAGGGTAGCTTTCACATTTTGTATCTGATCTTCATTAGCTGCACAAAAGATAAGGGTGTCATCCACGAACTACAAAATCAAAGTTGGAAGAACGCTATCGCACACCTTGAATCCACTTATCAATTCTTCGGAGGTCCCCGCCTTAATCATCATATTCAAAGCCTCAGCCACAATAACAAAGAGAAAGATGAGAGTGGGTCCCCTTGTCTAATACCTCTCTGAGCTTGAATGAACCCTTTAGGCGATCCATTAATTATGATTGAAAAACATGCAGACGAGACACATTCCTTAGTCCATTGCCTCCATTTTTCTCCAAACCCCATTCTAAGCAGGAGATAAACCAAAAAATCCCAATCTACTCAATCATAAGCCTTTTCCAAATCCAGCTCACAAATCAGCCCCGGAAGCCTCTCTCGATTCATCGAGTGCAAGCATTCATTAGCTACAAGCACCCCATCCAGATTTGCCTCCCCTTAACAAAAGCTCCTTGCTCATTGGATATGATTTTCAGTAAAACCCTCTTAATTCTTCTGGCCAGCACCTTCGCCAAGATCTTGTATATACTCCCAATAAGACTTAACGGTCTGAAGTCTTTGATTCCAAGCTCTCCCTTTCTTCTAGGAACAAGAGATATGAAAGATGAAAGGACAAGCAGTCTCTTTGGTTATTTCGAGCTAAAAGACTCTTTGATATTAAGATTTCTTAGTATTTTGGATTTTATTAGTGCTTACATTTAGAAACTAGTTTAGCATATTTTTTTTTATAAATATGCTAGTAAGGGACGATCAATGGAGATTTTTTATATTTTTTATGAAATTTTACAAAGTCACATTGTTGCACTTTTATTTTCTCCTCCTATTGGTTGTGCATCTCCCATTGGATCGAAGATTTCTACAGTGTGTTCACGATCAACAGTAAGTGAATCTCTAACTTTTCTCAGTGTGTGGATTTTCTATTTGATTGAAGATCAGGTATCGTGGGTTCACCATAAATTGGGATTAGTGCTTCCCTAACTCAATTCAGCATAAATTGCCTTTAGGAATAAGTATACAAAAGATATTTACATTATTATTCTTCTTTTCTGCTAGATTGGATCACTGGTCTAGGAGAGGACTCCCAATGTGAGGACCATGGATCAATCCTGGCTGGTATCATGAGACTGAGGTGCCTTGCCATTGAGCTATTAGTGGCTTAAGAGTTATTTACATAAATTATTTGATACATGGAAGTGGTGCTCTTTAGTTTGAAATTGGACTTCAAAGAAAATGGGCCACAATTATTTTTCTGGGGATTGATTAGCCTGGGAAGCGACAGTATACGATGCTACCTACATATGATGCCACTTTTCCAATTACCCTCTACCCACACTATGCTCTAAGAGGAATTGTTTTTGGTCTTCTAAGGGCATGACAAACAATTTTCTATTACCTTTGGAGCAATGATATGAAACAGACAATTACCATCAGCTTGTATAAAAATCTATCAGTGGTAAAGGTAAAAGTGCTAGATTAGTCCAATGGGAGCAAATTCCAGAGTTATTGAGATATGGTTTCTGTTTACTAATAGTAAATATGAGAATAGTTTAAAAAGCAAATATGAAGACTACATGTACCTGAAGCGTTGTGTCTAAGTGACGTATGCAGAAATAAATAATGACAACGGCAAGTACGAAGCTTGGTAACTATAGCCTCTTCAGTCAAGCCATCCTCCACTGAATATGTTTTCATAGACTCCAAAATTGAAATCAAGCAATAACCTTTTGCAGATCGAGAAACTCCTAGACAAATTTCGGGGGAAAATGAGACTAAATGGAGGAAAATTGTATAAATATCAGCTTGCAAATTATGCAAACAAGACAAAAAACTTTGGTTGAAAACATAGATTCTATATTTGTGATTTACAATGAGAGTAGTGCCATGAGAGTCAAACTATGGCTTGCTCCAATATCAAGTTAACAAAACCATTTGGCACACCTCTTGATGGGTCTGTAGAAAAATAATTCACTAAACAATTATGAAAGGTTCAAACACAAATGTTAAATGGATAGAACCTCCATCCATTATATATTTAAGGATAACATCATATATCTGAAACTTTGTTAACAAGTTGTATTGTTGTGATGAGCACCACGCCACCACATCAACCAGAAAATAAGCACAAACTTGTTTAAATCAAAGTACTCATATGGTATAAAGGCCATATACACATACCCACTACAGGCATTGGCTCAGGAAAATCAACATCGTGGTCAACTCCAGCGAGTCCATATACATAAGGGCTACCTGGATGTGCATGCCTGAAACATAAACAAGTGAGAGAAACAAACGAAGTGCAAGTATTTTAAATGAAAGAAGATGCAAAAGTTTTATGCAAGTATAAGACGTGAATTTACCATTTTTGCTCTAGTAAATACTCACACACACACATAACACCCTAACCAAGTTCCTCACCATCAGCACTACAACCAGGGATCAATCCTTGGTCATTTCTGTGGAAGGGAGGTGCCTCACCACTGAGCTACCAGCAGATTGGAGACGTGAATTTAATATACATGATATTGTTCAATGTAGACTAGCAGAAACATGGAATAGAACACCAATCTAGATCCCTGCAACTTCAAATGCCACACTTGATTCATGATGAGTTGTATATTTACTATCAGAAGAATATACAAATAAGGATTCATTCTCCAAATTAACCTTGTTTGATGTATCAGAGCTCCATGATTTTCATGCTGTTGATCTAATCTATTATTTTTTCCACCTATAAGCAACTTAGTAGGAATCTTTCTACAGCAAAACTCAAGACAGTTTGAACACCTCTCAGCCACACTAGAAACTAAATAAATTATTTTAGGGGAACTAATTTATTCAAGTTTGCCTACAAAAAAAAATATCTAAAAGAGGAGAACAAAGTGTATCTGTAAAATCAAATAATAATCTACTGTTGATCATGAAAACTGATTAATTCTCAAAACCCAAACAAAGTTTAAACGTCCCAAAATTGATGAAAGTAGATGGCTTATCAAGTTATCTAATTAAAAGCACGATATTTTTCAATTTCGATGAGCTTATGAAACTGAGTCGGGAATGTTAGTTACCACCAAAATACAAACTGTATAAGGCAGTTGACAAGCTTATGGTATTTTTATAATTATTTTGGATTTCAAGTGTCATAAAGCTATGAATTATATGCCTGCCCCAACTTCCCACTCAGAAGAAGATGCAGTCATCACAATCATTATACCTTGATGGTTGATTGCCCCAAATAGAGTGTCAATCACTATTCCTTGACTAAAGAAATATAGTCAGAAGTTAGAAACTATAGATTGTTGTTACACATCAATTACCCTGATATAAAACGACTTTTACGTGAACGAGCTTGAGTTGGACCTTGAATCTCCTCAATGATGCACTGCCAAGACAAAATAAACAGTAATAAAACAAAATAAGCAATTATTTCAACCTTTATTCAAACTAGTAGAAAGGTATAAACAATATAAAATGAGCACACAGAAGAACTTTAAGTGAGAAAAAATGAATAACAACAAATAGGAGAATACTTGGTCTAAAATACACATTGAGACAGCACTTCAGACGTAAAGTGACCAGATATTACAAGGCAAAAGATGTAATAACCCAAAATAAATTGAAGAGATGATAGCCACCCAGTTTTTCATTGACAAAATAATACTAACTCTCCATTTTGCTTTTCTGTGAGAAATATAAAGTAATCCCCCCCCCCCCCCCCCCCCCCCCCCCCCCCCCCCCAAGTTCAGTGTTTCCCTCAGTTATTATGACAAAATCATGTAAACCCATTACAGCAGAGGTTAAAGCTTAAAGGCAAGGGATTCAATTTACATGATCATCAACCAACAAAGGGATTGAGATGCCACTAAATAAGCAAAGGTCCCATTTTCTAAGAACCGGCGCCTTCTTTAATCTAGTCTCATGCGCTTCCCTCAATGTCAAGGTCATTGACGTCAAACAAAGTCTACCCAACTTGAATGCTCGATCTAAGTACTTAAAGATATTATGAAAGATTACTTGACTCTCCCAAAATTCAAGAGAAATCGACTCAACTTTTGTGAAGTCTGAAGTCCAATAGATGTTTATGGACACCAATTCCCCATTATGAATACTCAAGAAGCTATCTGACAATATTCTATTATCAAATGAATGGTGAAATTAGTCAGCTTTACAAAACTTCCCTCATAATTTCTAATGGCCCACCAACATACCTCTCCTCAAGAACACCTAGCTCCATTACCAAGTTGGCTTTCACGAGCAAGAGATGTAATATTTAAAGTTTGGTGGAAGATGCAAGCAAAAAAATTAAGGGAAAGGGAAAAAAATGAGAACTGAAATCACACATAGCACCCTTCTGTGGGGGCCACCTAGGGTCAATCCGACCCCTTTAAACGCATCTACCAGTGTCTATTGCCACTGGCCAACACTTGATCCTAATCAAAAGTGAATCACCATTACACTGAATCAGAATTTAGACCATTATTGGCTGATGATATGATGATTTCATAGAGTTTGACTTCCGTTTATGTTAACAATTATCATGTGTCACATTCGGAAGTATATCAACTGTGGTTTGCAAGTACAGCATAAACGCTTCTACCAAAACGCATCAGATCACATAATTCATGCCAGTAAGATTAACAAACTGGAAATACAGAAAGAATTCGGGCTATATATGCTAATGAAAGATTACAAAATTCAATATAACAAAATTGTAAATCATATACACAACAAGTGAAAAATATACATAAAATCAAAATGCATGGTAGTCTATATAGGAAATCTTGGTCACTTACAACAGAAAAGCCATTTCGAGTCAAGTCATCCAAAGTTTGTCGTAAGTTCTGCAAGATAGTTCTCATCAAAATAAGTTAATTACAAGAATAGATTGATCACTTGATTACAAAACTAGACTTTGCACCATGTTCTAGGTAATCAATCAACAAGCAATAGAAGAAAAACATATTTGCATACAATGACCGGACAACCAGCTCTCGGAATGCTATCCGACCGCAAACCACCAAATGGATTCAAACCAGCATGCTCAACAAGAATACAAGCATCAAATCCAACAGCTTCATAAAAATCACCAACCTGAAATGCAAAACAAAATTATAACAACGTATATTAATGAAACAATAAGAAAAATATAAAAAAAAAATAATATATGGTAAGGAATTAAAGCATTAACCATGTTACTAACGTGCAATGATTTAAAAATGAGCAATTTTCGCAGATCAACATGCACTCACACCATCACATTCTTTATGATATCATGTCAGATTCTTACGAATAACATAAGTTCCTCTAGAACCAGTGTAGCCTTTTTTTTTTTAGTTGGTAAAATGATATTAACCATATCCTCTTTTCAAAAAAATGAAATATCTATTACTCATTTTTCAGAGGTCGTAGTGACAGTGCACGTATTTGTCATTATTATTCTTTTTCATAATGTTATTTATTTAAAAATATACATGTGTTTACTGTCGCTAAATCCACAAATCCTAATGTTTTAGAATCGCCATATACCCAGAAGAATCTGCAGATGCTACTTTTTGGTATTTGCTGAATTGAGAGCCTTATACAAAAGTTGCACTCTGATACATGTTCCCAGATGCAACTTAGTAGCCAAAGAATGCAAACGTAGTCAAGTATCACTTAAAACTGCTCCCATAATTCGAGTGCCACAGTCATCCCTAGATGCCCATTAGTAGGCAAATGAGTGTCCATGGAAAACCGCAGCACCACCCCCCCCCCCCCCCGCACCATCTCTCTCCCTCTCCCACGCACAAAAATAAATAATAAATGCTTTTCCATAGAGTCAAATAAAAGTTAGCTCATTTTTGCGCTTTTCCACGTGGAAAAACAGCCGCACCAAATGTGGAAAATTTTTGCTACGGAAAAGCAACAACTTTTCCTAGCCTTTCCCACAAAAACGTGGCTGTACAAGCGTGCTCTAAAACATGGAGATAGCATTTATGAAAAGGAAAAAAAAAATTTAACAGCATTCAAGGAGTACCACATGAGATTTTAGTAGTAGGAAATGTCACGAATAAGCATAAAAGGACTTAACATGAAATGAGACTTAATGGAATTGGATATCCTGTAACGAGGATCCATTACTGTATTTATAACTCAGAGATGCCCAAAAAGGGCTACAATTACAATCTAATCTAATATCCTAGATTAGTATGTATTGCTGTACAATTCTGACTAGAATCCATCTATGTTTAGTATGTATTGCTGTACAAGTTTACACTAAGATGGGCTGGGCCAAACTGATATTATCATGAGCCTTTGTTATAATGGGCCTTTGTTAACACCCCCCCTCAAATTGATGCTGTGGAATCAGTAAGCATCAATTTGCTGGATAAAAATTGATGACGTGGGCGAGGAAGTCCCTTCGTGAAGATGTCCGCAATCTGGAGTCCAGAGGAAATGAACGGTAAGGAAATGACATCCCGTAGATATTCATCACGAATGAAATGACAATCAACTTCGATGTGCTTGGTCCGTTCATGAAAGACTGGATTTTCCGTAATACGAATAGCACTAGTGTTGTCAGCATGGAGAGGTATAGGTGAGCTTTGAGGAAAACCGAGATCGGAGAGTAGCCCACGTAGCCAGAGTATTTCAGAACAGGCAGCAGACATGGCTCGATATTCTGCTTCTGTGGAAGATCTTGAGACTTTATCTTGTTTTTTACATTTCCAGGATATCAACGCATCGCCAAGATACATACACCACCCCGTTGTGGAGCGACGGGTGTCAGGACAACCCGCCCAGTCAGCATCGGAAAAAGCAATAAGATTTGGTGGAGAGCCTGCAGGGAAGAATAGACCACGAGTAGTCGTACCAAGAAGGTAACGAATAATTCGTCGGACAACTGCCAAATGAAGATGCCTTGGTTGAGTCATAAACTGGCTGACAAGATTAACAGCAAATGAAATGTCGGGGCGAGTATGAGTCAAGTAGATCAAGCTACCAACCAATTGTCGATAGAGCGTGGCGTCGGGAAGAAGATCCCCACTATCCTTAGAAAGCTTCAAGTTTACTTCAAGAGGAGTATCAACTGGAGTTGAGTGCTGAAGTCCTGCTAGTTCAATTAGGTCTAGAGCATATTTTTGTTGGTGCAAGATGATGCCTTTGTCTGTTTGATGAACTTCCAGACCTAAGAAGTAGGTTAAGGGACCCAAGTCTTTCATATGGAATGATTTATGCAATGAGGATTGAAGCTTAGAGATCATTGCGGAATCAGTTCCAGTAATAATTATGTCATCAACATAAACAAGAAGGATAGTGATACCGCTTGGAGACTTATGTAAAAACAACGATGGATCATACGGACTTTGCTGGAATGTCAACAGAAGCAAGGCGTCCCGAAATTTTTCAAACCAAGCGCGAGGAGCCTGTTTAAGGCCATAGAGGGAACGCTTTAGTTTAGCCACATGTGAACTACTGGAAGAGGAATAGCCATGAGGAAGACGCATATAAACATCTTCTTTAAGATCACCATGAAGAAAGGCATTCTTTACATCGAGCTGAAGAATAGGCCATGTTTGAGATGCTGCAATAGCAATAATCATCCGGACAGTCGTCATCTTTGCAACCGGAGCAAATGTTTCATCATAGTCAATGCCATATTCTTGTCGATTACCAAGAGCGACCAGGCGAGCCTTGTATCGGTCAAGAGATCCATCAGATTTCAATTTGACCGAGTAAACCCATTTACACCCAATAGGTCGAACTGTAGGTGGGCAGGTAACCACATCCCATGTATGATTAGTCTGTAGAGCTTCTAATTCCGCGGACATAGCTTCCCGCCAACATTCATGTTTCACAGCTTGAGAGTAGGAAGTGGGAAGGGTAACAGAAGCGAGAGTGGCAAGAAAGGCCGAATACCCATATCTATCAGGAGGTCGAGAAACACGCGTGGTGCGTCGAAGAGTGGGCAAGATAGCTTGTTCTGATGTAGCAGCGAGGGGAGTTGGATCAGGTGCCGGATCAGGTGGGTCTGGAATGGGCTGTATCGTAGCAGTGATTGGTTCCGTGCGTCGCCGATATACAATTCCAGGTTTGAACCTTTCAACAGAAGATGAAGAAGTATCGGATGAAAAAGGTGGTAATATAGCCATGGGAAGTGAAGTGAAAGAATCAGTTGTGCGAGAAAAGAAATATAAATTTTCAAAAAACACAACATTTCGAGAAATACGAATCCTTTTAAGAGATGGATCATAACAAACAAATCCTTTTTGATGAGTTGCGTAACCAAGAAAAACGCATCTGGTAGCTTGCGCAGTCAATTTTGTCCTTTCAGACGGAGGAAGATGAACAAAACAAACACATCCAAAAGGACGGAGATGTGTATATGTAGGATGAGAATTAAAGAGGCGGAAATATGGAGACTGATTTTGAAGTTTGGAAGACGGAAGCCGATTAATAAGATGAACAGAAGTGGATAGAGCTTCAGGCCAAAATCTAGGAGGAACAAATGATTCAAGGAGCAAACAACGAACCATGTCAAGCAAATGGCGATTCTTCCGTTCAGCAATTCCATTTTGTTGTGGAGTATGAGGACATGTTCGTTGGGAGATAATCCCTTTAGATTGGAGGAATTCTTGAAAACTGTGGGACACATATTCTCCACCTGAATCAGATCGGAGAATCTTTATGCAGGTGGAGAATTGTGTTTCAACATAGGCCAGGAATTTTTTAAAAACTTCAAACACCTCTGATTTAGCCCTTAAAAAATAAACCCAAGTGAATCTGCTATGATCATCGATGAATGTGACAAAGTATTTAAAATGAGAATGAGAAATAACAGGTGTTATACCCCAAACGTCACTATGAATCAAATCAAAACATTTTTCTGATATAGAGGTATGCACAGAAAATGGAAGAACTTTACTTTTTCCTAGTTTGCAAACAGAACAATCAATATTGACATCAGAAGTTGAAAACTGCATTTTATTAATCAAACCAGAATTTTTCAAAGATAACAATATGTTCGAATTAGGATGTCCTAATTTTTTGTGCCACAGATGCACATTATTTTGAAGAACACACGACAAAGCTGAAGTAGATTCATCCCTAGGTTGTATAGGCAGACTAAGCGGAAACAACCGACCGTACTTAGGCCCCTTCGCGATCACCTGTCCCGTCCCCTGATCCTGTACAACACAACCAGAAGAAGAAATGACACATTACAATGATTATCGACGAGTTGTCCAACAGATAACAAATTTGTAGAGAGGCCAGGTGAAAGAAAAACATGATTCAAAGGCAATTTGTGTGGAATATCTCCTATAGCAGTGATAGGTAAATGACCCCCATTGGCGGTTTGAACTTGGAGTTTCCCATCATATGAGTGAATATTAGACATGAGCCTGGAAGAGGAAGTCATATGATTTGATGCTCCAGAATCAAAATACCACATGGAAGTAGATGGAAAGGTTTTACCTGAGAGGCCCAAGGTGGAGAATGCTTGGAGAATCATTTGTTGAATCATTTCAGGGTTGATAGGAGGGCTGTGTGAAGATTGCTGTGAAGACATAGATGAAGACGGAGAAGCAGGTGTCACAGAATGAGATTCAGAAGAAGCAATAGCAGAATAAGCACGCGAATTTCGATTTTCTGGTCGTTTCCTGCACTCAGAAATGATATGCCCGCTAGCTTTGCAGTAGTTACAAACTTTTCTCTTGCACTGAGAAGAATAATGGCCATACTCCTTACAAGTGAAGCATTGAATTTTGCTCAAATCCTGTGTCAAAGTATCACGTCTGGGAGGTTTCCCTTTTGCCATATAAGCAACTTCAGCCGGACCAGTGGATGATTGTTGGGAGAGTTGATGCTGAGTGACTATCCGTTGTTCTTCGCGGAGCACTTCATTGAGACAAGTATCTAAAGAGGGAGATGGATGTCGACTCATAAGATTGGATCGAACGCTTTCAAATTCAGGCTGAAGTTTCATTAGGAATTGATCGCGCTGAGTAATCTTATGAACTTCTTGCACCCCAGATAGAGTGTCTCCAGTGAGAGTAGCATAGGCAATATCCGTGTATTCAGTCCAAAGGACAAGGAAGCCAGAGTAGTACTCCTGGACAGTCATCTGTCGTTGAGAATATTGAGCAATTTCATGTTCTAATTGGAAGCGACGGGCTGAATTCTCTTGGTGATATATGCGTTTAAGATATCCCCACATATCTTGAGCAGTTTTATAGGGCTTAAGATGTAAAAAAAATTGAGGTTCCACAGCGCCCAACATCCAACTCATAATTTGTGCTTCTTTAGTTTCCCAATCATCCAATTTTGTATTATCCGTTGGCTTTTTCATAGAACCAGAAATGTGTCCCCATAATTTTTTGCCTTTCAGATATAACTCAAACTGATAGGCCCAAGCAGAATAGTTTTTTCCCATTGAATTTAATCAATTGCATTTCATTTTTGTCCATTTCCAACCCACAGATGGCAATAGTAATAGACAGACAGTAGTAAAGACCACAAATCAAGAAGAGTAGTAGCCAGACAGCAACCAAGAAACAGCCCAGAAAACTTTAGATCATTCAGAAAGTGTAACAGAAATCCAAGGAACAGCCCAAAAAACTGTTCCGAAACAACAGATCACAAATCTGTATAAAAAAAAACACTTTTTTGGTCCAGGCGACCAAGATTTCCTGCAGAGAAGAGTAGGTGGGGCCCACTGATGATACAATCTACCAGATCAGAATGATTGGATAGATACTTCACAAAAATATCGAACCAACACAGCAGAGATTGCAACAATCGGATATTTGATCTCAAAGATGGACGGATCTGATGAAATTATATTGCAGAAATTGGAAAATCCAACATGTGATCAAGAACCCTACCTCTGATTCTTCAAAAATTCTGAAAAAAATAGCCAAAAACTCCTGGAAAGTCAGTCGACCAGGGCTATGGTTTCCTTCTGGGCAGATCTGATCTTCAGATTATGGCCCTTTGTTGATCTAGACAACCTGTCGTCGTGTATCTTCTTGTTCAGAACAATCGACAGATGACTGAAGATCTTTAATTGGAAGCGACAGAGGAACTCTCCTTGAGATCTTTAAGCAAGAGAGATTAGATGACTCTGAATCCCTCTATTGCACCAAGGTTGGCTTCTGAGCAGATGATAGCTCTGATACCATGTCACGAATAAGCATAAAAGGACTTAACATGAAATGAGACTTAATGGAATTGGATATCCTGTAACGAGGATCCATTACTGTATTTATAACTCAGAGATGCCCAAAAAGGGCTACAATTACAATCTAATCTAATCTCCTAGATTAGTATGTATTGCTGTACAATTCTGACTAGAATCCATCTATGTTTAGTATGTATTGCTGTACAAGTTTACAATAAGATGGGCTGGGCCAAACTGATATTATCATGAGCCTTTGTTATAATGGGCCTTTGTTAACAGGAAATGCATTCCCTTAGAATTTTGAGGAATGAGACAAGAATTCCTCTTTCTTTTACTTTTTCCAGCTCTTATACTAGTGTTTTCTCTTTTCCAATATTTTTCCCCTTATCAGTAAACGTACCAAAAAACAAATTACAGTCTTCCTATTCTTTTTCTCAATGAAAAAATTCATCAGTGCCCATTGGGAAAAAACTATATAAAGAGAAAGAAAAATGTTGTTTAGACAATTTCAAATGTTTTCTGAATAAAAAAAAATCTAATAACTAATTCAAAATATAATAGACCCCCCATCAAGGATGTACCAAAAGAGTCAAAAAACATACTCTGCAAAGTAAAACTTCACGTGGAAACTTCGACTTGAATTGCAACACTTCCATGTTGAGAGTTCCTTCCTTCAGACTATATTGAACGCAAACAAAAACATCAATACGCAACACGAGAAAAATGCGTAAACAGAACCAAATATTTGGCAAAAGATATTATAACATTTTGAAAAGTAATGTATAATCATAATAATAATTATGATAGTTTGAGAACTGGACCACCAAAGCTTTCTCATATTTTTGTTGCTGTCTCAACCATCTAAAAATAGTTTGACCCACCAAAAAGGAAAAGAGGGTCTCACAATCAGTCAATCGCCGTAAATTTTGGTGTAAATGACAAAGGAGATGTCAATGAAAAGAAAGTTCAAATAGAAGCAAAAAATATGATGATGCGTTGATGTGAACATGATTAAAGCAAGGATTGAAATCATGAATAGCAATACTTATAAACAACGAAAATTCAATATGAAGTTACTTGGTATACGTTGTTTACAGATGACGTGGTCTTAATTAGTCAAGCACAGTCTTAATTAGTCAAACAAGAAATCAAATGCATGAAAATCCATAACTGTGAACAAAAGCTTTTGCGTGAAATAGTTTGAGGATTAACAAGACAGACTTGCAGGTGACAAGACAGATAAAATCTGTAGTATGCAAATTCAAAAACACTTGATGACAGATTGATGAAATCTGAAATCCAGAAGCAACTCTAGAACAAAATGGATCGAAGTGGGATATCGCAAACAAGAATAACGCAGGTGAGCAAAGTGGAGACAAATGTGTAGTGCAACCGCCAAGTGCCACTTCAGTAGAAGAGATATTTTTATGAGATGGCAGTTAGTGGTTGTTATTTAGAGCTGAATGTTTGCACCAGAAAAATGGCAAGTCAAACATAATGTGGCCCAGACATGTATTTACAATGAACCTGTGGAGTATGAAGAGAGTAATATGACTACAAAAGAGTAAAACTCCACAGGCCTCAGTAAAAGAGAACCTGAGTCCTAAAATGGTTTTAATCATAATATATATAGAAGACCAGAACTAGCCGTATACCTAAATTTGAAGTGTTAGAACCTAGAAGTACTTGGGGCTAGGAGAAAGTCAGAGAGCGATGAAGAGTTCCTGAGTAGCAAAACTAGCATCTTAAACGTGGACAGACTAACAATTTAGCCTTAATAAAGATGAGAAAAAAATTAGAAGCCATAAAGTAGAGTCCAAATGAAGAGAATAAAGCTTTGATGGTGCCTATGAAACACAAACTCAAGACACATCGCATATTGATAATTAATGGACACACATGCACTTTCGTAGCAAAGATAATATGACTTTGTTTCCAATAGGTGTATCTAAACCACGTGTAGAAATATTTTTTAGCTTCTCCCTTCCTTTGTAGAAGGGTTGTCTTATGAGATTTGGGCATCTTTTTATGCAATTTTGTGGATGCCTTGCTTTCTTTACTGTATATAGATGCTATAGTGTAAATTTTCTCTTTAGATAGCTTTTCATAAATGAAACTCTCGTTGCTGATCAGGTAAACAATGGCGAACACGTAAATCAAGATCTTTGTGCAATAGCAATAAATGGTAAAAATAAAAAATAAAACATCTCACCTCCCATTTTTCAGGCTAACATCTAGCCCTAGTAAATTAGAATAAATGAGTCTTTTAACCAGCTGAACAGTAGAAGGTTTTTTGCACATCTGCATTCTCTGCAACCATGATATTCACTAATAATTAAAAGATCATAACAAATGATATATAACAAAACAAACAGACCATAAAAGTCTGGGATATTTATTTTTCTATAAAAGGAGGGTCGCGACTATTCCCTATTGGCCCAGGTAAATCACCTAATGCCCCGCCCCAGTGTCGTAGTGCAGTTTCAGGGAGCGAACCATGTCCCAGGCCAGCTGAGCTACCCTTCAGGGCTCAGGGTTATTAAAGTCTGGGTTTTGAGGAAGAAAATAGACTGTAAGGCCAACTGAGCTACCCTTCAGGGCTCAGGGTAAGGAAGAAAATAGACTATATCCAATAAAGCAGTGTCTTCAGCCATGTACTTCAAACGTGTATAGGTATTAAGTAGCTATTTTATAAACAGCAGGTCCATTGACACACACACAAACACACACCTCTTTCCACCACATTATATGCAAATGATCTTCTTCATTTAGAACATGCTTTGGTTCTTTCAACCTTCTCATTGCTTTAGTACTTCCTCTCACAACCTTATATGATTTCAAAGAATGAATCCTCTCTACCTGTCTGTTGAAGCAAGCAAAAGGACAAGACACAGTACTGGAACAAATCAAATCACAATGAAGCTGCTATCAATCAAATCAAACACTGGAACAAACAAACTACAATGAAGAACAAACCCTAAAAAGGCATTGGTAATGGGAATGACAACTTACAGAGGCGATGGGAATTGGGTGAATCTGCGAATGGAGAATCTGCGAAGTAGAAATGCGAAAGAGTGCCATCTCGGGAGAGTTGTGATGATGGATTTGGTTGCCAGCCAATGCATGATGAAGGTTGCTGAAGAGAAAGATTGGATTTTTATTTTGGGGTTTCTTGCTTTGATTTGATTGATGTTGGAGAGCAGAAGTGTAGTAGTAGTAGGGGATTTTTTTTCTCGGAAAGGACGAGACCGGACAATGAAATGAAATGTTGGAGTTTTAGTTCTATTTTTAGGGCTATTCCTTCCCCGCCGTTTGGTCTTTTCCCGCCACAGCACTAGACAAACCAACGGAGTGGATAATGTTTGGAGTTGCCATCAAAGTTATTAATTTTGTTTTGGGCCCATTTTGATAAGTGCCCCATTTCACATTTTGGTGTAGTGTAACATTTGGGAGTTATATTTTGGATAAATTATATATATAATATATATGTTAGAAAAATAAAAAGAATATAAAATATAATTTAGATGATTTAACTAAAAAATAATAATACTTTAATACGCACGTGTAACGCGATCAAACACTTTAGATGGTGGTGCACCAATAAGAGCAATTAGGCCGAAAAAAAAAATTACCTATTTGGCACATCGACGGTGCATACCTTATTTACACTATATAAGGTCGGTGCCGACCTTGTCCGCGAACCCTATTAAGGCTCGAAACCATATCTCTTCTCATTCTTTTCTTCTCTCTTTCAGTATACTACTGAGACCGACTTTGGATGACTGCTCCTATGTGGTAGCTGTCATTTCCACTTGCACTGGGCTTCAAACTTCCTTCTCAACTGCATCTCTTTGCTCTCGATCGGTCTTTCCATCATCTGTTTTTCCCATCTTGACTGCAGAGGTATCTATCTCCTTCCATTTTCTAATCTTTTTCTATGTTTTTGTATTTTCCTTCCTTTTGGTTCTCCCGCCATCCCGCATACAATATCGAAGTGCACAGTACATGGGTTTCAACATCGTTGTGGGATTTATAGATTGTTCGTTTGAATGGACTGGGGTTTGTAGGATTCCGAATTTGAGGTTTTCTGAGTTGAGAATGACGATGGTTCAGGAGCAGTTACCTTTTTTGGGCAATTATAATGAATTTGTTCTCCTTGCTCATTTTTCTTGTTTTGTAAATTGGATTGAGTTGATTTTGGTCTCGGATCTCTATGATAACAGATTCATTATGCTTTTTGGTGTTTAGTTTGATCAATAATTAAATTAAGATTATGGTTTAATTAATTTCCTTTTATTTGATTAGTCCTTTTGTCTATTACCAAAACATGCATCATTGATGCAACCCAAATGGATGGAATCCATATGGAAAACATGTCTTAGTCAAGTGACCCGAAACCAGGCTATTTCGTGTTCCAAACATGGTTACTAGTTTTTTTTATGAAACCACATTTTAGTTGAATCAGGTCTGAAACTATTATCAGTGAACCACCATAGGATCGATAATGAAACTATTTTTAATCGGATTATTTATCAAATGAATGGTTCATGTACAAACATGAAGTTTAATGTTAGGATAATTTAACTAGAATGATATTGGTCTCATACTTTATTAACAAGGAGAAATCCATGCCGAGCACAGGTAAGCAGTTAACTAAATTTGTAATACGAAAATTGTTGAGAAAATTGTTGAGAGAGTAAAAATTGGAGATGCACCAATTTTTTAGTGCATGTTTTTTTTTTTATACAATGCAATTAATAAGTAAAATCAACAATATTAACAAATGTAGTTGGTTGCAAATAACCGATATACGTCCTATACTTCATTGCAAAATCAATAATTTACCATTCATAAACTTTAACTATTGTGGTGTTAGACAAAGTTGTTTATCTCATACTTCAAGTGGGCGCAATCTATCTTTAATATTGGATCGTTATGAAATGTAAAGTTTTTAGTGTTCACTATTCCATATAAGCATTAATTTTTTTAGTGTTCGCTATTTCCGTCTTGCGAACATTTTTTATGTATGCTTGCATTCATAATATTAAATGCTATCATGTTTAATTTGGATGTATACAGATGTCTAAAGAGAATACAAGTAATAACAAATTACCCCGCAACAAGGCCAGTACCTCAAATGCACAACTAGTTTAACTTTTGTACGAGCAAGAGCATCACATTTCCATTGCTATTGAACGTGGTTTAGCGTACTCTCTTTTACACAATCACTAATCAATTTAACATCATTTCGATCTACGGCTAACGTTATTCAAACTGTTATTTTTCGCGTGAGTAGTTATGTTTGAGTGCTTTATCCTAACCTCCCTTCACTCCCAGTCTCGCCGCTTGACTTGCAGTGAACCTCCCCTTGCATTTGTTGTGCTGTATGTGTTATTGGATATAGATCCTAATATAACTCGTAATTGAAGTAGTTATATTGTGGATGTTGTCAATTTGTAACTTTAAACTAAGGAGATGTGCATACAATTTAAGTAAATGTATATGGAATGTTAATGGATTGATTGAATGTCAATTAAATGCATGAAATGTTTTTGTTTGTATTTAAATTCATAAAATGTTGTATTTAAAGCGCATAGGGGCTTTCGATGTAAATGTATTGGTCCACTTCCTTAGGAATTTTTTTTTCCAAATTTATACAGCGTCATCACAGACGCTGTATTACTTATTTTAGACTGCTAGGGTCATCACCGACCCAGACTTAGAAATTTCTTTCATAAAATGCCTGCAAAAAGTTACAACTTTTCGTCAAAAAAAATAGAAAACCTGCGTCGATGATGACCTTATTTTACACTACAAAGGTCATCACCGACCATAACTTAGATTTTTTTCCCGATAACGCCTGGAAAAGTCACAACTTTTTATCAAAAAAATAGGAAGCATGCGTCGGTGATGACCTTATTTCACACTGCTAGGGTTATCACCAACCCCAACTTTGATTTTTTTTTTCTGAAAACGCCTGAAAAAGTTAAAACTTTTAGTGTAAATAAGTCGGCGCCGACGATGTGCCAAATAGGTTTAAAAAAAAAGGCCCAATTGCTCTAATTGGTGTACCACCATATAAAGTGTTTGATCGCGTCACACGTGCGCATTGAGGGTTTTTTTTTGTTAAATCATTTATAATCTATGCATTTAATTTATTATAGTAAAATAATATTATAAGATACAAGTATAATATTTAAGCACGTTCTTTGCTATAATAAGATTTAAACATAATTTTCATATTAATGAAAATTAATAACCTTTAAAGTTGAAGTTTAGGCAAATTCCCCGCAACATTTTGGCTATTTCGATAAATTTCTGTTGAAATCCATGTATTCAGTTGAATTTGATTGGAAGTCCAATAAAAAAGTTACAACATGCATTTCATTTTGGCTTAATAGCCGAAATGGAAATATTCGGTCATTACTGCTGAAACGAAACGAAATTGATAACTATGTTGCGGATAGTGGCGAAACTAGGGGGCTATTAGGGCCCATGGACGGCCCAAAATTATAGAAAAGCCCTTAAGGTTTTAAAGAGTTTTATAATTCTTTACTTATGCCCCCCCCCCCCCCCCCCCCCCAAGTTTTCAAAAAATCCCTTATATGTTTTAAAAGTTATAATGCACTTTTTTATATGCGGCCCTCCCAAGATTTTATTTCTACATAGTGCCCCCCACAAGGAAGAATTCTTGGGTCTACCCCTGGCTGCGGAGTGCGCGTGTGATATAGATTTTTTTTTCCTTTTTTTGCGAAAAAACTTATGGACCCCATTCCAATTAATCATCAGTAAAATCCCGGATAAATAACGCTATCCACTAACACTGTGTATGAGATAAGGCCTTAAAACGGTGAGAAGCATCACCTCCAGCTCTGTGTAGTCTTCTTAGCCAATTGAACAATTTAAGTGTGATATATATGATAAATTCGGATGTGCATCACAAGATCGTTTACTTCTTAACCAGTCGAACAATTTAAGTGTGATATATATATTATAAATTCTGATGCACATCACAAGATCATTTGTAAACACCAACTTTGTGATAACTATTTGTTTTTGGATAACTTTTGTTCTTCTCTATGGTCCCAATCAAATTAGAGCACTTGAATCTCATCCAAGGTTTACTTCCCCTGCAAGAGAACCCGCTAAGTTGAGTAAAAAAGAAAAATGAGTAATTTACTTAAAAAATGACCTTAGATGGTCACTAGACGAAAAATGGGCCACTGGTAAGTTTTTTATTTATTTATTAATGATCCAAACAAGTGACGACGTCGTTGCACCATTTAACCCCATAAAAGTGCCCCGAACCCCACTTCCCCATTGTCTCATTCTTCCTCTCATCGCTTTCCCCCTTCTCCCCTGGCGGTTTCCTTTTCCTTCTTCTCAAAAGGTAGTTAAGGTGGTCCCAAAGCTCATTGCACCGTCACTTGAATCACTATAGAGATCTTCCAATTAGCTTCCTAACTTGGGCTTCAACGCCGAGAGATCAGGTATTGAGTTAAAGGAATGAGACAACATAATTATTGAAGCAAAACTCTCAGATATTGGTCGTCGCCAGATTATTTGGCTTCTGGATCGTGCCTCATCTCCCAAAACCATGAACCACAAATCCCCCAAAACCATGACCCCAAAAACCCTAAACACCCGCCATGCCCTATAATCTTGCACCTTCCAGCTCCACTCCTGACAAACTTACTCATGTGGATACCCTGAAGACGAGCGGCAAAAAAGCTGGCCGCTTTCATGGACGATGATGATTGCTGGCGAGCACCACAGACACTTCAAAAACGGGCGGTAAGCTCTCCATACCGCCAAAAATGGCAGACGTCCGAAAAACGACCCTTTTTCGATGTGGGTGTGTTGGAAATCTGGTTCTTGGGTGGTGGGAGAGAGGGAGAAGTGATGGAAATAGGGATTTGAGATGGGGTGAGGAGTTGGGGATTGGGAAATGGAGTTTTGAAGGGAAATCTGAGATGGGTATTTTTGAAATTTGAAATCTGATTGGGGAAAATGATGAGTTTGGGGAATAGGATGGTAGATTAATCATCTTTAACAATCTGATTCTCACTCTTGTGATTGTGGAATTTGTTCGGAGAAGAGGGTGTTGGAGGGAGAGGGAAAAGGAGTGTGCGTGAAAAAAATGGATGCAGTGTGCTCTAATATCTGACGACGTCGTTGCTCCACAGAAGCTAGTGGAAAAAAGTGTGCTCTAATATCTGATGACGTCGTTGCTTTACAGAAGCTAGTGCTATAAAATATGCTTTAATATATGACGACGTCGTTGCTTCACACAAGCTAGTGAAAAACAACGTGCTTTAATATATGACGACGTCGTTGCTTCACAGAATCTAATGTAAAGAAGTGTTGATGTAAATATGTACAAGGTATGCTTGAAAATTACTCCACAAAAGTATGATCCACATCAAGGGATATATACAAGGTATGATCCACAAAAGTATGATCCACACGCAACGCCATCTCTTTTGTAATGTGTGCTTGGGGATGTGTCATTCTCATCACTGGTTTTGAGCGACAATGCCTTGGGTTATAAGTCCGCACCTTAAACTCCGGGCTTGAATCATCTCAAACCATGTGAACTGAACCATCAAAATTTGGAATGGTGAAGTGAACTCCCCGAAGCTAAGTTTGGTGGACTCCAAAGTTCAAACCTTAATGAAACATGACTTTTAAATGGAATATATCATTTCCCAATAAGCCTTCAATATTAATGATAACATATCGCAATTCCTTTAGAATTTGCTCAGCTTCAGGCCTATAAATTTATCGATTGATTCTCTTCAAATACCCACTAATTTTCCTACTTCTGAATGCCCCCATAAGCTGATAAATAAATAAAAAAAAAGCAAGCATCATTAATAGGAACCCCGCCAAAAAAAGTAATGTAAAAAGGGCAAAAAAAAAATAATTAAGATCAGCGTCAACGTCATTGTCCAACCGGTTATGCAATCTTGCTGAAGGAGTAGAATAAGCGACGACGTCGTCTTTTCGCAGAATCTTGAAACACTCGATCCTATTTAAATGAGCGACGACGTCGACGCTTGTTGAAAAAAAATAAAAAAAGAAAAAGTTTGACGAAAATACCAATTTCGTAGCATATAAATTAATGTTCCATTTTTTGTCGAGTGACCATCTAAGTCCCTTTTCATGTAAATTCTTAAAAAAAAATTAACCCAACACCCCTTTAATCTTTAATCTTGGAAAGTGGAAACCAAATTGAGTTGTGTGGCTCCTGTCCCTCGACCAGACCAAACCCACAACACCCCCGTGAATGCCTGAAATCGAGGACCAATAACCAACGAAATAGAGCTCATCATCGAAAGCAAACAAGACTCTGCTGCAACTCCAATGGCGGATTGCCCTCGTCTCCATCTAATTGGAGCCGCCCGCACTGCTCTCAACACCACCTCCATCAACCACTCTCATTTCCTTCAACCTCTCCTCTTCTCCCCCTCTCTCCCTTCCATCTCCCTCCTCAGACCCAGAATCAAAAACACCCGCAGCAGATCAAGCAGAGGAACAAGCGATGGGACCGCGTTCGTGGTCCGATCCATGGCTGCTTCCTTTGGATCTCGGTTGGAGGAGAGCGTCAGGAATACGGTCTCCCAAAACCCTGTCGTCATCTACTCCAAGACATGGTGTTCGTGAGTTGCATATATATATATATATATCTTCCATTTGTATGATTCGTTTTGTTTTAGTTGTTTTGGGTTTTGATGTTTTTATCTTGTTTGTTAGATATTCGATGGAGGTGAAATCTCTGTTCAAGAGACTGGGCGTGGAACCGCTGGTAATTGAATTGGATGAATTGGGTGGGTATTTATAGATACACCTAATGTTTTATGTAAGGCTGATGTTTTGATTATCAGTTCTTGGATTAGAATCAGGGGTGGTGAATGTTGCTTTTTTGCTTGCTAATTTTGTGATTGGAATAAGGCAGGTTGGCATGTCCCTTGCTAGATATTGCTGTGTTTTTTTTTTTGCCCAACACAAATCAATATCAGATGCATTGTTTCATGGATTGAAAACGTATAGAGCGCCAAATATTTATTTTTGCAGAAGTGGGGTTAGTTAATGATAACAAAGAGTGGAATCAATTAGTACCCCAGACAGATGAGGTGAAATGGATGGTTGTTCATTTTATCTTCAAATTGTTATAGATTTTTGAGGCTTTCGATAACGCCATGTTAGGCATTATTGTTATGTTGATATCATTCACCCTGATTGCTGTCATATTTGAGATCGATTAATATATAGCTGGGTTGTTACACCCCGTCCCGAACTAATTGAGATTAGTGTGGATTAATCATGTTTAATCGAGTTGATGATGATTAGTGACTAAAATTGATTAAATTAGTCTCAAATGATTTTAGGCTCAAATTAATGAGAATAAGGACGTTTTCGTAAATACGGATTTTTGTGTATTTCGTCGAATACGGTGAAGATTGGTACCATCGTGTGTACCTCGACGAGTACATCAACTTTCATAAAATACTCAAGTTCATTTGACTTCAAAAGAATCAAATGAGTCTTAATCTGACTCAAAGTGAGAATAAGCTTAATGAAGGGGGTTAAATATAAGAATTGGGTTTATAAGGTTCAAAAGAACCCAAGATTCAGTCACTCGATCATTCCAGAAAACTCAAGAGAGCTCAGCCAAGGTCTTTCTCTTCATTTCTTCTATATCAATTGCTTGTAAAGAGATTTTTCGAGTGAGTTTTGGAAACAGGATTGTGTTTTTCATCTTCCTCATCATCATCTTCTTCAACTTGCTTGGTTTTCTTTGGAGTTGAAGCTAAAGAGAAGTTGTGATTTCTCTTCAAGAGACTACAAGTAGGTATTCGGTGATTTCTACAGAACTTTTAAGTTCTGTAGGTGACTTAGATTGAGTTTGAACACAAGTGACTTAAAGAAATTCTATTTCGGACTTGTTCATGGTGTTAGGTTTGAAAAGGGATTTTAAATTTGGGAATTTTATCTCAAGACTAAGCTAGCAAATAAGGGTGTTTGTCAATTAATTGCAAGCAAAGGCAAGTGTAAACAATTATTATGATTAGAATGCTAATTTGTGTAGATTTCATGTGATTTTGTTATAATTGTAGTTTAGACATGTTTCATGTTAGAAATGGAATTGACTTGAGTGATGTTTAAATGGAATAAAAGTGTTATTTTTCTGTATGAATGACGTTTGAGGAAGGGAACAGGAGGTTCCAAGATTTCATTGCAGGTTTGGAAGTGAATTGGAGTTCAAAATAGCGTTCGTTTCAAAATTTTGTAAAACTTTTTTTTTGGTAGTTTGGTTAACCGATAGGTGACCGAACTCATTCTGGAGAATTTAAGTGAAAAACAAGCCTCTGGTTTGTGAACCGACATGTAACCGAATTTATGTTCGGTTAACCGATGAGAGGAGTTCAATCAACCGACAAGATGACCGAGTGTATTTTCTAGTTTCAGAGATTTTGAAGGTTTTTGGAACATGAACCGAGGATAACTGAGGGGTTAACTGAGTGAGTTCTCGGTTAACCGAAGTTAGAAACAGGAATTGAGAGGAAAATGTTAGCTTCTTGAACGCTGACTCTAAGCAGCCGAGATGAATTCAGTTAGTCGAGTTGTACTGTTCGGTTAACCGACAGGTGACCGAACAATTTAATTGTAATTTGTCAGATTTAATTTCTGAATTTATGGGAAAGAGCTTATTGATGATTATATCAAGGCTGTTAATATTGCTTATACCTCCATAGGTGTTAATTAAAGGGACTTTAATGTATAAATTTATATAGGTGTCCATAAAGAATAACACGTATGTTAAATAACTGAAGATTTCACCTGCATGGTTGGTTGTTATTGAGAAAGAAATGATTGGGATTGTTAGAGTTTATTCCTTATATTGTCTTAAATAGGATTATAAATTGAATTGAATCCGTTGAATTGGATTAAAACGGATTAAATGTGTTAGTTGTAAAAGTTTTGTGTTTACTCTTGAGTGTGGCACTATATAGCTATTTGATTATTGCTCATTATTAGCGGTTCCTATTGCAGCAGATGATTTTGGAGTGTTCTGGAACTCCGTGGTGATGTCAGTAGTCCCTGGCCCGGGCATTGATAAATCCCACAATAATGTTATTATATTCCTTCCTTGAAGGAATATGATTCATTCCGTATGGAAGATGCGATTCCTTCCTTTTTAGGAAACTGTGATTTGAAATGCTATTGTAGTTTGTCAACTTTGCAAATGATTCTTATTGATTCTAAATTGTGTCTGCAATTTATCTGATATCTGATATTCAGTTTATGCAGATTAAATGTGATTAATGGGTATTTAATATATGAAATCATGTATCTATTTATACATTGCTGAATCATCATATTCACAATGTTATTGGTGGCATTACAGGCCCAGCTACCCCTGCCGAGGCCCCAGCCCCAGCGGAGGAGACCACTCCGGTTCCTCCATGAGGACTAGTAGAATGGAGATGACGTGATATCGTATGAGTACGATATTTGAGAGGGAAATGGAAATGAAAACAAAAACTTGGAATGGAATTGATTTTGGAACGTTGCATCTTATCATCCTAGCATTGTATTTAAATATGCAATTGGATGATTTAACAAGAGTTATTTTGTATATTTGTAATTAGTGTAATTAACTGAATTCTGTTATGTACAAAGGACATTGTACCTTTTGTATAAAGTATGTGTTTATTTACGCATATTGTAAATGTATGATATCCCTTGTAGGTTTCGATTAACTTCGGTTCGTTCGAAGTCTACGGGAGTAAGTATGGACGCGACTCAGGGTTAACTCGGATTTAATCATAATTTCGAGCTCGAGTCGTGTCATACTTATTGTATGGTATTAGAGCAGTGAAAGAATTAAAACATTAAAATTCTTAGAAAATTTAAGGACACTGTGAGGAAACATTGTGATTTATTGCTTTCACTAAAAGTGATTTGCTTTCACTATGTGATATATATGTGATGGAAGTATAAAGATATGTATCATTTCTTCCTTTATTCTTTTCAGAATGGCATCTGGTTCAGGAGGTGGTGGCATGGAAATGACAACCCTGAGTATGTTGTTAGTGGGAATGAAGGTCCTACACCTACACCTACTACTACAAACAATGATGCTATATTCACTGCTATTATGGAGCAGTTAGTACAAAGCAATGACCAGATAGTCAGAAATAATGAGCAGATGGCTAAAAGCCATGAAAGCCATGAAAGCCATGAAGCACAGTTGAGCATGCAAGCTTAGATCAATGCCATGCTACAAGTGCAGACTCATATGCAAACGCAGATGCAGACTCAGATGCAAGCTCCACAAGTACCACCAGTTCAACCACAGCCTAATGTTGGTACTCAAGTGGTAGTGCAGTCTAAAGAAAACGATCATAGTGTTCTCTTTGAACAATTTAGGAAAAGAGGAGCAACTGAGTTCCAGGGTACAGAAGATGTACTAAAAGCTGATGAATGTATACAACATACCGAGGATGTGTTTGACACCATGGTATGCACCCAGAAGCAAAGGTGTTGCTTACTTCCTCGATGCTGAGGGGAGTAGCGCAAGTTTGGTGGAAAAGTATTAAAGATGGAATTATTGCAAGGCCTGCAACCACAATCTGGGAAGATTTTAAGAAGCAATTTGAGAGAAAATTTATACCTGCACATGTACAACAGAAGAAGGAATTAGAATTCCTGAATTTGTAACGAGGCCAAATGACTGTAGCAGTGTATGTGCACACATTTTTGTAGCTGTCTAAATATGCCATTGACTTGGTGGATACAGAAGAAAAGAAGATTAAGCGGTTCATTAACGGTTTGAACCCAGCTTATAAGAAATGATAATAGCAGGTCAAAAGCCTACACTGTTTGATGATGCAGTGGATAAGACTTATATAGCTGAGGGAGTGCACCCAGAAGAGACGGCCATAAATAGTGCTAAGAGGAGTGGAAGTTCTTGGTTCAAGAAAGGAGGACAGTTCAAAAGTAAGAAACAAAAGAATGTTGCTCGAGCTGATAACAAACCAGTTTGTGAGACTTGTGGAAAATCTCACAAGACTGAAGCTTGTTGGAGAACTACTGGGGCATGCCTAGTTTGTGGATCAATGGAACACAAGATGGCTCAGTGTCTCATAATGAGAAGAGATAATAAAGCTCCACAGCAACAGCCTCCTAGAGGACAAGCCGCAGTTCCTGCTCCTCCACAGCAGCAATAACAGCGTCAATGGCAGCAACGCCAAAGACAATAGCAACGACGACAATAGCAGCAACAAGATAGGCCTCAAGTAGCAGGGCAAGTCTATGCTATGAATAGAGAGCAAGCTGAGACTGCAGCTAATGTCGTGGAAGGTACCATTTTTGTAGATAATAGACCGGCGGTTGCTTTATTTGACCCTAGATCTACTTATTCATTTATAGCACCTCCATTTGTATGTGACATGCAAAAACAAATTATGCAGTTGTCATATGATTTTACAGTAACTACTCCATTGGGAAGGAAAGTAGCGTGTGAATTGTATGTTCCCCAATGTAGTGTTAAAATTGGTGAGGTGTCAATGCCAGCAGATCTAGTAGTGTTGGCCATGAATGATTTCGATGTGATTTTTGGTATGGATTGGCTTGCGAAGTACAGGGCCTGTTTGGACTGTATCTACTTTTAAAGTGGATGAAGCCAATGCTAGTGTATTATTTGAAGGAGTTCAAAAGAAATTTGATACAAGGCTTATTTCAGCATTAAATGCTGAAAGAATAATGCGAAGTGGTTGTGAAGGCTATATCGCATTTATCACTGAAAAGAAGCCAAAAAAAGAGTTAGAAAATATTCCAGAGTCTGTGAATTTCCAGACGTATTTCCGAAGGAAGTGCCAGGCCTGCCTCCAGTGAGGGAAGTAGACTTCACTATAGAGCTTGTGTCGGGTACTTCACCTATATCCCGAGCACCATATAGAATGGCATCATCAGAATTGGATGAGCTGAAGAAGCAAATACATGATTTGCTGGACAAAGGTTTTATTAAACCTAGTGTCTCACCATGGGGAGCACCTGTATTATTTGTGAAAGAGAAGGATGGCACCCTACGCATGTGTATCGATTATAGGTAACTAAATCAAATGACAATCAAGAACAAATATCTGTTGCCTAGAATTGATGAGTTGTTTTATCAACTCCAGGGTGCAGCATAATTTTCGAAGATTGATCTCCGATCTGGACATCACCAGATTCGTGTTAGAGATCACGATGTGCAGAAGACTGCATTTAGGACCCGATGTGGGCATTATGAATTTTTAGTGATGCCATTTGGTTTAACAAATGCACTTGTAATTTTTTGGCTTTGATGAATAGAATTTTTGCTGCTTATTTAGACCAGTTTGTTGTAATATTCATCGATGACATTCTGGTATATTCAAAGTCAGAACAAGAACATCCACACCATCTGAGAAAAACATTGCAATTATTGAGAGATAGCCAATTGTTTGCAAAGTTAGAGAAGTGTGATTTTTTGTTGCAGCATGTGGCATTTTTGGGTCACATAATTACTAGAGAAGGACTGCTTTTGATTCAGCTAAAATTGAAGCCATTACGAAGTGGCAAAGTCCGAAAAATGTTTCAAAAGTCCGGAGTTTCTTAGGGTTGGCTGGATATTACAGAAGATTTGTGAAAAGACTTATATAAGATTGTAGCTCCGTTGACGAAACTGACTCGGAAGAACATTCCATTTATATGGGATGATGAATGTGAGTCTAGTTTCCAAATTTTGAAACAAAGATTGATTTCAGCCCCGATCTTGGCATTACCTGAAGGAAGAGGAGGATTTGTGATATATTCTGATGCTTCAGGTATAGGATTGGGATGTGTGCTGATGTAGAATGGCAAGGTTATTGCCTATGGTCCGCGTTAGCTGAAAGAACATGAGAAGAATTATGCTACTCATGATTTAGAGCTCGCGGCGGTTGTATTTGCTTTGAAGCAATGGAGGCATTATTTATATAGAGAGACTTTTGAAGTCCATTGTGATCATAGAAGCCTTCAATATTTGTCTACTCAGAAGAACATTAATTTGAGGCAACGCCGTTAGTTAGAGCTAATTAAAGATTTTGATTTTCCATTCACTTATGTACCTAGAAAAGGTAACGTAGTAGTTGATGCTTTGAGTTGTAAATCTACTGACTAGGCATCGCTAATGGGTGAATGGCATTTGATTGAAGAATTCAGGGATTTGGATGTGTCCATTGAAATGGTGGACAATAGAGTAATGGTTGCAACAATGTCTGTATTTGAATCAATTCTTATCCAACAAATTAAGGATAGACAATTTGAAGATCCTGAATTTGTGAGAATCAGGAATAACATTGCAGCAATACCAGATTTTGTGTTGGTAGAAGGAGTTCTTTATTTCAGAGGCAGATTATGTATACCAGTACAAAAAGATTTGAAACAGGCAGTAATGTTTGAAGCTCATCACACCCGATATTTTATGCATCCAGGAAGTACTAAAATGTATAGAAATCTTAAGGACATGTTCTGGTGGAATAATATGAAGCGGGAGATAACAGGTTATGTATCTTCATGCTTAACCTGTCAGCGTGTAAAGTTTGAGCATAGGATACCGTCTGGATTACTTCACCCTCTGTATATACCTAGATGGAAGTGGGAACATATCACTATAGACTTTGTATCTGGTTTGCCAATGACCAGGAGACAGCATGATACCGTATGGGTGGTTGTGGATTGTCTTACGAAGTTAGCACATTTTCTTCCATTTAGAAAAGATATGGGATTCAGTGATATGTCCAAGTTGTTTGTGAGGGAAGTGACTCGATTGCATGGAACACTGGTTTCGATTGTGTCAGATCGAGATAGTCAGTTTGTTTCCACGTTTTGGCAGTCATTCCAAAATTCAATGGGTACTAGACTTCGATTTAGTACTGCATATCATCCACAGATAGACGGACAATCTAGACTTTAAAGGATTTGCTTCGTGCCAGTTTTATGGATTTTGGGAGTGATTGGGATGAACATCTAGCATTGTGCGAATTTGCGTACAACAATAGTTATCATTCCAGTATTGAAATGGCACCATTTGAAGCATTATATGGTCGAAGATGTAGGACTCTAGTTAGCTGGGAAGAAGATGAAACACGGAGTTTCCATGGTCCTACAGTGATTGCAGAAACAGCAGAAAAAGTCTAGAAAGTACAGGACATGCTTAAAATTGCCTAATCAAGGCAGAAAAGTTATGTGGACAATCGTCGGCGTGATCTTGAGTTTGCCATTGGTGACTGGGTATTTTTGATGACTTCTCCTATGAAAGGTACTATCCGGTTTGGGCAGAAAGGAAAGCTTTCACCAAGATATATCGGACCTTTCAAGATAAAAAACAGGATTGGAGATGTAGCTTATCTTCTGGACCTTCCGTCAGAACTCTCCGGTATCCATAATGTGTTTCATGTTTCCATGCTTCAAAAGTATGTGGCGGATCCTACACATATCATCAGCTATGATGAGATTCAAGTTCAACCGAACACCACATATGTTGAGAAACCAGTTCAAATTATTGATACCAAGGAGCAAGTTCTTCGCACAAGGACAATTAATTGGGTTAAAGTCCTTTGGGCTCATCATGAACCCACTGAAGTCACATGGGAACTTGAAGTACAAATGGCTCGAAAATATTCAGAGCTATTCGTTCAGGTAATTTTATTTATTGTGGTTTATTTTTGTTTATTTTTCATTAGGAGGACCGAATGATTCTAAAAGTTTAGGAGAATGTTACACCCCGTCCCGAACTAATTGAGATTTACACTAATTAATTGAGATTAGTGTGGATTAATCGTGTTTAATAGAGTTGATGATGATTAGTGACTAAAATGGATTAAATTAGTCTCAAATGATTAGATTGGATTTAATGAAATGAGTATAGAAGAGATTGAAGTAATTGAGTTGATTTTAGACTCAAATTAATGAGAATAAGGACTTTTTCGTAAATATGGGTTTTCGCGTATTTCGTCGAATACGGTGAAGCTAGGTACCATCGTGTGTATCTCGACGAGTACATCAACTTTCATAAAATACTCAAGTTCATTTGACTTCAAAAGAATCAAATGAGTCTTAATTTGACTCAAAGTGAGAATAAGCTTAATGAAGGGGGTTAAATATAAGAATTGGGTTTATAAGGTTCAAAAGAACCCAAGATTCAGTCACTTGATCATTCCAGAAAACTCAAGAGAGCTCAGCCTAGGTCTTTCTTCTTCATTTCTTCTCTATCAATTGCTTGTAAGGAGATTTTTCGAGTGAGTTTTGGAAACAGGATTGTGTTTTTCATCTTCCTCATCATCATATTCTTCAACTTGCTTGGTTTTCTTTGGAGTTGAAGCTAAAGATAAGTTGTGATTTCTCTTCAAGAGACTACAAGTATGTATTCAGTGATTTCTACAGAACTTTTAAGTTCTGTAGGTGACTTAGATTGAGTTTGAAGTCAAGTGACTTAAAGAAATTCTGTTTCGGACTTGTTCATGGTGTTAGGTTTGAAAAGGGATTTTAAATTTGGGAATTTTATCTCAAGACTAAGCTAGCAAATAAGGGTGTTTGTCAATTAATTGCAAGCAAAGGCAAGTGTAAACAATTATTATGATTAGAATGCTAATTTGTGTAGATTTCATGTGATTTTGTTATAATTGTAGTTTAGACATGTTTCATGTTAGAAATGGAATTGACTTGAGTGATGTTTAAATGGAATAGAGTGTTATTTTTCTGTATGAATGATGTTTGAGGAAGGAAACAGGAGGTTCCAGGATTTTATTGCAGGTTTGGAAGTGAATTGGAGTTCTGAATAACATTCATTTTAGAATTTTGTAAAAAAATTTTCTGGGTAGTTCGGTTAAGCAACAGGTGACCGAACTGGGAACCAAACTCATTCTGGAGAATTTAAGTGAAAACAAGCGTCTGGTTTGTGAACCGACAGGTAATCGAATTTATGTTCGGTTAACCGACAAGATGACCGAGCTTATTTTCTAGTTTCAAAAATTTTGAAGTTTTCTGGAATGTGAACCGAGGATAACTGAGTGGTTAACCGAGTGAGTTCGGTTAACCGAGGGTTAACTGAAGTGAGAAATAGGAATTGAGAGGAAACTGTCAGCTTCTAGAACGCTGACTGTAAGTAACCAAGATGAATTCGGTTAGTTGAGTTGTACTGTTCGGTTAACCGACAAGTGACCGAAAAGTTTAACCGAAATTGTAATTTGTCAATTTTAATTTCTGAATTTATGGGAAAGAGCTTATTGATGATTATATCAAGGTTGTTAATATTGCTTATACCTCCATAGGTGTTAATTAAAGGGACTTTAATGTACAAATTTATATAGGTGTCCATCAAGAATAACACGTATGTTAAATAACTGAAGATTTCACCTGAATGGTTGGTTGGTATTGAGAAAGAAATGATTGGGATTGTTAGAGTTTATTCCTTATCTTGTCTTAAATAGGATTATAAATTGAATCGAATCCATTGAATTGAATTAAAATGGATTAAATGTGTTAAATGTAAATGTTAATTGTGTTTACTCTTGAGTCTGGCACTACATAACTATTTGATTATTGCTCATTATGAGCTGTTCCTGCTGCAGCAGATGATTTTGGAGTTTTCCGGAATTCCATGGTGATGTCAGTAGTCCCTGGCCCCACAATAATGTTATTAGATTCCTTCCGTCAGGGAAGATCATTTCTTCCGTATGGAAGATGCGATTCCTTCCTTTTTAGGAAAATGTGATTTGAAATGCTATTGTAGTTTGTCAACTTTGTAAATGATTCTTATTGATTCTAAATTGTGTCTGCAATTTATCTGATATTCAGTTTATGCAGATTAAATGTGATTAATGGGTATTTAGCATATGAAATCATGTATCTGTTTACATTGCTGAATCGTCGTATTCACAGTGTTATTGATGGCATTACAGGCCCAGCTGCCCCTGCCGGTCCTGTCGAGGCCACAGCGCCAGCGGAGGAGACCACTCCGGTTCCTCCAGGAGGACTAGTAGAATGGAGATGATGTGATATCGTATGACTGTATGACTGTATGAGTACGATATATGAGAGGGAAATGGAAATGAAAACAAAAAGTTGGAATGGAATTGATTTTGGAACGTTTCATCTTATCATCTTGGCATTGTATTTAAATATGCAATTGGATGATTTAACAAGAGTTGTTTTGTATATTTGTAATTGGTGTGATTAACTGAATTCTGTTATGTACAATGGACATTGTACCTTTTGTATAAAGCATGTGTTTATTTACGCATATTGTAAATGTATGATATCCCTTGTAGGTTTCGATTAACTTCGGTTCGTTCGAAGTCTACGGGAGTAAGTATGGACACGACTCAGGGTTAACTCGGATTTAATCGTAATCTCGGGCTCGGGTCGTGTTATGGGTACTATGGGTGAGACAAGGAAATCATGTGAAGGTGTTAGTTGTAGATTTCTAGTTAGTTGCCAGGGAATGATTCTACAGACATCTCTTAGTTTATATGCGGTAGTTAAGGAAATTATGTGATTGATTTTTTTTTAATTGTAAATTCTGTGAGAATTGGTGAGGATTGTAGTGGATTTGAGCTGGCCAAACTGAATATGTGATCACCTGTCTTTTATCAAGAAAAGAAAATTGAGTTTGATTGTAATGAAATTCTACACAAACTAGTTGCGGCAACTAACCTGAATTCTAATTTCCAATTCCAGGATCAGACAGGGCAATTCATCTCTGCAATCCAACTAATAATTTTTACATTTATTCAGACTGTCCAATCTTTGCAGTGTGCGGTGTTTATGATAATGAATTTGGTGTTGAAAACTGAAAACTTAAGGTGAAAAGGTTAAATGGACCTTGTGTAGGTTATCTGAACTTTTGCTATAGTTTTTTAAAGTTGGCATTGTAGTGGCAACAACTGCTCTGCATATTTTGGTTTCACTGTTCTGTCAGTTCACAACTTCACATCCGTAAGAATTCATACATATTAATGATTTTCTGGTCATCTTAAAATACAACTACAAGTACATGCATTGCAAACCTTGTCACACTAACTGATTAAGAATTCACAATAGAGAATGGATGTTTACCATCTTAGCCTTTGAGAGAGGTTGATTATCTGTTTTTTCTCTAGAGCTTCTAGCAGATCATGATAACTGTTATGGTCCTTTTATGTTGGGAAACACTATGAATTCCATCATGCATGGGTAATCATCATAGAAGAAGCTACAAGTAGCTGCTAAATGATGATATACTTGACTGACAATCAAGTTATTGACTATGGCTATAGATCTCCAGATTCTGACATTCCAACTCTTTGTTCTCATTTAGGTCCTCAAGGCCCACAACTGCAGCAGGTTCTGAAAAGGCTCACTGGACAACACACGGTTCCTAATGTGTTTATTGGTAAGCCATGCTTCTGGAAATTGGAAGTGCTCGGAATGTTTCTATATACTAAAATTGCACGACATGCAACTTTGAGATTGCACCGGGAGTCTGGGATTATTGTTGCTTTATGAAACCAGCATTTTATGTGTACAAGTTGTGCTTGTCAAAACTTTATTTTAAGTTTGGTTAAAAGGGTAACTCTGACAAATTTCTGTCAACTATAAGTGCATACATGGAAGTAAACATCATGCAAATGATCTAGCTAAAAGAATGGTTCAT
Organism: Litsea cubeba; assembly: GCA_012931725.1. Classification (NCBI taxonomy): domain Eukaryota; kingdom Viridiplantae; phylum Streptophyta; class Magnoliopsida; order Laurales; family Lauraceae; genus Litsea; species Litsea cubeba. Next base: position 1,334,262 of record CM022952.1, on the reverse strand, counting down.
TTATTTGAAACTGCATCGAATGCACCAGGTGAAAGGATATCCTTTCTTTATTGATTAGTTTGGATATTCCAGTAGAAGAAAAAAGGAACAGATCAAGTTGAACACTACAAAGTGCTCTCTTCTTCTAAAGGGGCTAACTTTTGGATGGCTCTGAATGTGTAGACCTTGGAGTTTGTTTGACTCTAATTTATATATTTTGTTGAGTAGATAGGATGACAGGAATTTGTTTCAGATTTACCTTTTCCAGATAAACAAAGAGAAAGAACCATAGCTTAGAATAACCATCTATTTGACTATTAACAAAAAAAAAAAAAAACATTCAATTTGACGAATGTTGGATCTTTTGCCCCCTTCAGATTTATGTAACTAACTTCCCATTTAAATTTAAAGTTTACCTAACTCAGTAGTCTGTGTAACAGAAATATGTATGCTTTGCCAAGGATGAGGTGTTCTTCTTTCCATTTCCCCGACTTTTTAAATATATAATAAATTAGTGCAAGTTTTAATGAGACGACAAACTAAGAAATTTTTTTATTGTTTTCAGAAACAGGCGTGGACATAAAATCGCTACAGTTTGCAATGTTAACTGAATTTAGAAAAACACATACATTTGTTTATGTTTACACTATACATCGTAGTCATTGTCATGCCGTTGACTTTGTATACTAGCATGTATTCCTTTGATGTATTATACAGATGATTGCATGCATTTTTAACATTTTCATTGTAACCAGGTGGCAAGCACATTGGTGGTTGCACAGGTACCATTTTTTCCCTAGACCATTCTTTATTTTATTGAGACATGGCCAGATGGTTCCCAGTGACCTTGAAGCCTAGGGTTTGTTCCAGCATCCCTTCATAGGAAGTACATTTTTTCCCCTGCAAATCAACAATCTTGAAATTTCAGGTCCCACCAGAAATGGAATTTTTTTTTTTTTTTTGTTGATTTGGGGCTGCAAAAGTGTAAAATCAGCTACCCACCAAATGTGTTTTGGTCTTCCCCATTTCTTGGAATGCAAGTGGGTGATCATCAGTTGTGATACATTTGAATAAAAACCCTTTTGGACAGAATCTTAGTTCCAAAACTGATACATCCCTCTTCTAATGATGTGATGCTTCAGTAAAATTGAGTTATCATTTGCCAAAAAATAAAAATAAAAATGATCCAAAACTAGATGAGATGTAGGGCATTTGCCAAGTAAACTCACTCAAGTGACCTCCCCTGATGTCAATTATCAAAGAACTGTGCAAACAGATGAGAAGAAAGAGAAAAGCATATGATTTACTGACGTCATGCGGAGTCAGGTTCAATTGGGTACTTGGTGGGTCATGTCTGTGGTCCAATTTTCTGTTGCTTGGTGGGCCATGTATGTGGTCCAAGTTTCTGATTTCTGCATATTAAACTGGCGTTGTGCGCCTCACATTCATTTTCTTGCTTTGACACAGATACTGTGAAACTGCATCGAAAAGGAGAACTTACATCGTTGCTATCAGAGGCTTGTATAAATAACACTCAGAGCTTGCAGCCATGAGGAAATGATCAATACCTAAAATTCTCTTCTGATCTCACCGACCTGGGTCTGACTGCTTAACAGTTTTCTTTTCTCTTCCAAACAAAATCCATTCTATTCACATTGAATTGTTTCTAGCGGTGAGTCATGAATGTATATCTTCTCTAAACAATTCCCATGGTATCCGAAAAACTTGTGTCCTTTATTGAATAAACTTTTTTATTTCTTCTGGGCAAATATTTATTATTTTCTGGAGAGAAGGTTGTGCATGGCACACTTTTCTAGTCTATATAAAAAGGGGGGAAAGAAGACAAGAAAACCAATCTTATATCGCATGTGTAAAAGGCAAATGATTGAAAAAGTTGGGCTCAAGTCAATCCACCCCATGAGCACTCCTAAATTCAAACTAATCAAATGTGTTTTCCCACCTTATTTTGTCATTAAATAATTTTTTTTGATCTAATTAGTCTTATGCCCACCATAAGATTGACTCCAAACAAGCGTAATTGTTATCAATTTGATAATAGGAACAACTCTAGTTAGAGTAAAGCATTCGTTCATAATATAACAAGGTAGGAACATCATCACAACCATCCATAGCACATCATCATTACAACCACTACCACGTACCATCATTGTCGTAATCATCATGACCACCACCTATCATTAATGTAGGTAATCACCGCCTAATCATCATCAATTGATCCTCACCGCCATCGTCATCACCGGCACCACACATTACCACCACCTGATCACCAGCACAAACAAAAATGAAAACTGATTTCATGACAATCTTTGAATGTGTGAAAAAAATCAGCTGTAGGCCATTATTGATGCTCGTGCGAAATTTTCAAATGTCATCAAAATAAAATTGCTTTCATGACAAGACTTGTTTTTCTTACATTTTTTTTTTTTTTTTTTTGCTTACAAAATTTCAGCAGTTGGAAATGAAAAAAAAAGATTTATAAATACTCTATACTATTACAAGTATGTGAAGAGTGCTGCTCGTTCCTTAACAGTACTTTTTCATGAATAAGAATACGTTCCTTGTTTAGTACATCATAAACTTCAATAAAGAGACTTGGGGAATAGACTTACAAAGTATTCATAGATTTCTCCATGCGTTGATACAATAAGAACCTGAGATAAAATAGAAAAAAGAAAAGAAGAAGAAGAAAGGAATGGTTAGGGAGAGACACAGAGAGAGAGGTATATATATCTATCTTATAACAAAGCAACCATACTTAGGTATAAAAAAACTTCACTCTAAGGGATTTTATGAATCCAATATATTAGTCCATTAGAAGAATGCAATAAATATGAAGTATAAATAACATCCAATTAAGGAGATATTTATGGAAAGTAAAATCATGCAATCCCATCATCTAATATCATCATGGACATCTTTACTAATTTTAACAGATAACCAACATTCATCTAATCCAATCAAATATCTTCCTCACAATATGATCATAACAAAAAGCAATGCTCTTCCTAAGTAATTCTGCTTTCTGATATTTGTGGTTCTTGGGTTGGTTTATATCATTTTATACCATATGCTATGCACTTTCTTATCATTTTATACCAGATTAATCCTGTATAATACATTGACCTAGCTGACTGTGCCTACTTTTCTTTATTCATTGACCTCCTTCAATAAACCTAAAATCCATCCAAACCCTTCTTCTAACTCAACCCCTTGCAATGATAATACGATCTCAGCCATTCCATGGTCCTTTATTAAACTAAAAGAAAACATGAAATAAAATGAAAAAAACTTATGCAATCTATGTAGCATGGCTGTTGAGCTGGTCATCTGGCCCACTTGGGTTGGGCGGCCACTCAATCAAACCCACTTGGGTTTCAAACAAAGGGCACAGCACAAATGCCCAACAACCAATATTTTAGACGCCAAAAAAGGACCTAATATAACTAGGTCAATTGTCTTGACAGCCCATTGCAAGGGACTGAATTGTATGGATAAACTGAAGTACGCCAATTGCAAGGTTCAGCCCACATGCATGACTGATTTTGGTGAGGTTCTAGTAGCAAAATATTATATTTCCTTTTGTTAATTATGCAGGAGGGACTGGACCTATATTTGGGCTCAGATAGATATAAAAGCATGCACCCAGTTCATTAAATATCGATCCAGAAAATTAGGATCCAGCCTGGCCCAGATGCCTTAAAGCATAGATCAAAATGGGACCAATTTGATCTTTGGGATAATTTCGACATGGGTTATTATGGAGGATTGCCCTTTACATCGGAATCCCTATGATCAACAACAAAAGTGGGCCCTATGTGTACAGCACAAGACAAGCATCCTACTAAATAATTAAAACATGGTTGCCTTAGATTCAGATGGATGAAAAATTTAGAGGTGATGACATTAGGTAGACTCCAGCACAGCCCACCTATGCATCTAGCAGTGCTGATGAACACTGCCAAGAAACCATGCGATAACATATGGGTAGAAAGTTCTTCTGTGGCATGTATACAAATAAACTTTTCAAGAGTAGGTGTTGTATGTCACATCTTTCAAAAGATAAAGACTTGAATCTTCTAATGAATTCTTCTATACATGAATTGTTTGTAGATCTGTAGATATCAACTTGTCTGCATAACTACTATATCTCCTAGAGGAGATTCTTCTTTTTCTAATGTTGCTAAGTTGGGAAGGGCAGGATCAAATGCATAAAGGAAGGTGGCGCCATTAGGTTTACAGTCGACGTACGGAGCAGGCTACTTCTTTTCTGCAGGCGCGTCAAGATCAAGGGCTCAACAACTGGTGGCTCCCAATGGGAGGAATTGGGGCCAAAGCTGGCATATACATGTTTAAGGATTAAGGAAAGTTTTCTATAATATTTAGATCTTAAGATTAATAGTTATTCTTAATAAAAAAATATCTAATTTTTTTTATAATATTTAAGGATTGAGAAAAGTATTTTACAAATGCTTAAAAGATTAATCAAAACTTTACGAGAGTATAAACTATTAAAAATAGTGAATTAATATTAATATTAAAAGATAGAGATAAATATTTTAAAAGTCAAAATTAGGAGGCTATCAATTGAATTGAAAACCTTCCCGTATAATCTATATTACTAAAGGGATGTACTCTTCCTCACATAAAGACACCTGGTGCGACCTCAAACTTTTTGCAATGACATTTCCGGAGTTGCCCTTATCCCTAAAATCTCTAGAATCGTCTTCCACTCAAAAGCCTAAAATCACTCTATGAGATCCCTAAATAAGCAAACACACCAGATGTGCTACATTTATATCAATCAATTCATGGGTCCCGGCCCGTATCATTTGATTTTATGGACGGTTAGAATAAAGATGGTGGACCCCATTTATCTGGGTCCCACTTAAAAATATTTGGTCAATTTGTTAGGTCTATGATCCTTTGATCTTTCTTAATCAATTCATGGGTCTCCCATCCCGCATAATATGATTTTATGGACGGTTAGAATAGAGATGGTGGACCCCATTCATCTGAGGGGTTCCACTTAAATAAGTTAGGTTTGGTCAATTTGTGAGGTCTATGATCATTTGATCATTTGATCTTTATCAAGCAATTCATGGGTCCTAGCCCGCATCATATGGTTTTATGAACGGTTAGAATATAGATGGTGGACTCCATTCATCTTTGGGGTCCCGCTTAAATAAATTAGATTTGGTCAATTTATGAGGTCTATGATCATTTGATATTTATCAATCAATTCATGGGTCCCGGCCCGCATCATATGATTTTATGGACGGTTAGAATAGAGATGGTGGACCTCATTCATCTGGGTCTCACTTAAAAATATTTGGTCAATTTGTTAGGTCTACGATCATTTGATCCTTTGATCTTTTTAAATCAATTCATGGGTCACATCCCGCATAATATGGTTTTATGGCCGGTTAGAATAAAGATGGTGGACCCCATTCATCTGGGGGGTTCCACTTAAATAGGTTAGGCTTGGTCAATTTGTGAGGTCTATGATCATTTGATCCTTTGATCTTTATCAAGCAATTCATGGGTCCGAGCCCGCATCATATTGTTTCATGGACGGTTAGAATATAGATGGTGGATCCCATTCATCTTGGGGGTCCCACTTAAATAGGTTAGGTTTGGTCAATTTGAGAGGTCTATGATCATTCGATCATTTGATCTTTATCAATCAATTCATGGGTCCAGGCCCGCTTCATTTGATTTTATGGACGGTTAGAATAGAGATGGTGGACCCCATTCATCTATGTCTAATTAAAAAATATTTGTCAATTTGTTAGGTTTACGATCATTTGATCATTTGATCTTTTTAAATCAATTCATGGGTCCCATCCCGCATAATATGGTTTTATGGACGGTTAGAATAGAGATGGTGGACCCCATTCATCTGGGGGGTTCCACTTAAATAGGTTAGGTTTGGTCAATTTGTGAGGTCTATGATCATTTGATCATTTGATCTTTATCAAGCAATTCATGGGTCCCAGCCCGCATCATATGGTTTTATGGACGGTTAAAATATAGATGGTGGACTCCATTCATCTTGGGGGTCCCACTTAAATAGGTTAGGGTGGTCAATTTGAGAGGTCTATGATCATTTGATCATTTGATCTTTATCAATCAATTGATGGGTCCCGGCCTGCATCATATAATTTTATGGACGGTTAGAATAGAGATGGTGGACCCCATTCATCTTGGTCTAATTAAAAAATATTTAGTCAATTTGTTAGGTCTACGATCATTTGATCCTTTAATCTTTTTAAATCAATTCATGGGTCTCATCTTGCATAATATGGTTTTATGGACGGTTAGAATAAAGATGGTGGACCCCATTCATCTGGGGGGTTTCACTTAAATAGGTTAGGTTTGGTCAATTTGTGAGGTCTATGATCATTTGATCATTTGATCTTTATCAAGCAATTCATGGGTCCTAGCCCGCATCATATGGTTTTATGAACGGTTAGAATATAGATGGTGAACTCCATTCATCTGTGGGGTCCCGCTTAAATAAATTAGGTTTGGTCAATTTATGAGGTCTATGATCATTTGATATTTATCAATCAATTCATGGGTCCCGGCTCACATCGTATGATTTTATGGACGGTTAGAATAGAGATGGTGGACCCCATTCATCTGGGTCTCACTTAAAAATATTTGGTCAATTTGTTAGGTCTACGATCATTTGTTCTTTTTAAATCAATTCATGGGTCACATCCCGCATAATATGGTTTTATGGACGGTTAGAATAAAGATGTGGACCCCATTCATCTGGGGGGTTCCACTTAAATAGGTTAGGTTTGGTCAATTTGTAAGGTCTATGTTCATTTGATCATTTTATCTTTATCAAGCAATTCATGGGTCCGAGCCCGCATCATATTGTTTCATGGACGGTTAGAATATAGATGGTGGACCCCATTCATCTTGGGGGTCCCACTTAAATAGGTTAGGTTTGATCAATTTGAGAGGTTTATGATCATTTGATCTTTATCAATCAATTCATGAGCCCCGGCCCGCTTCATTTGATTTTATGGACGGTTAGAATAGAGATGATGGACCCCATTTATCTTGGTCTCACTTAAATATATTAGGTCAATTTGTTAGGTTTATGATCATTTGATATTTCTTAATCAATTCATGCCTCACGTGAAGAATAAAACATTTGGAAAAAAAACATAAAGATCAAATTAGCAAAAAAAAAAAAAGACTCACAACTTTATTAATTAATAAATTTATTAAAAATAATTCAAATTAGTCTGTGCATTTGGTGGTTTTGTGGTCCGTGCATAGCACATGGTTTTGCTAGTAATTTATAAAGATGTGAAAATATCTAAATTCCTAAACCAGATGTTATATAATAATCACAAAGTAAGAAAGACATTGACAAAGTTTACACCACTAAAATGCAATCCAAAATTATTTTCATCCTCATTTCAATGACTGCTAACATTCCACATTCCACATTCCACTCCCTTCATAACATTTTCAGGCAAAACCCATTGAACCCTAGACAACTGAAGAAAGTCATCTCATGCCTTTTTGTAAGAGCATGATTAAAAAGATAATGGACCTCCTTTGCATTCCTCAAGCAAAGGTTACAAAAATTCATTAAAATTTTTTCTTTTAACTCGTTATTATCTCCTATATTTGTTATGACCTAAACAACCCATATACTTATTTCTTCATTGCCTCCTCTTCAGGTGGAAAAAAATGATAACAACAGATAGAATCATCTACAAGAAGTGCTTTCATGAGATAGTACAAAGTTTTTTGGAAGCATATGCAGACAGAAAAGGTGATTTCATTGGGGAGGTTTTTTTAGTTTCAAATATAATAATTGATGAGGGCGACAACGGTATTAAAACTTACGAGGGTCTGTTTAACAACGAGATACATGTCTCGGTGAAATGCATTCCACAAGATGCGCAACATTTGAGATCGAAATTAAATTGGATGGGAATACCAAAACATCCAAACCCCATCAACTGTTTCATAGTTATGGAGCACCAAAAGTGTTGGTATGTTGCACTGGAAAGGTGCTATTTCAATTACACCGGAAAGGCTTCGTGCATACAAATTTAAACCCTTCACATATTCTTATCGTTAATGACGAAGAAACAGACGAAGGCGTAGAATTCTCTGCCATCCCAAAAATAACGAGTCTGGATGTATGCAAAACAATGATTTCTTTGGGTAGCAATGCTATAACAGGAAATCGTGGGTGGAGAGCAGCTGAAATTATTGCGGGGAGTAAGCACCTAACTCCTGAGATAGATTCCTTCAGCCTTGGATGTCTTCTTCTTTTTTTGTCTATGTAAAGGCAAACATCCATTTGGTGAGGATATAGATGTGTGGGAGCAAGAAAGAAACATTATATCATAATGCTAATAACTCATCACCAAGATTATAGAATAATATATCAGGGTTCATCCTAATTTATTTCTCTATTAAAAAAATATCAAAGAGTTAAAATAATTAATTATCAATTGAACAAAAGAAAAAACACATCAAAACTAACAATACCTTTTTTTTAGTTGTCTTCCAATACCTCAATAATTGTCTAATGATTATGATTCTCTAAAAGCATTTGTTATCTCACTACCAAAAAGAATTTTTGAACATACATTAATGAATGAAATGAGGAAAAGAAAGATATAGTTTATACAGTATTGGGCCATCATATATAAAGCATTCTTTTATACAGTATTGGGCCATCATATATAATGCATTCTTCATAAATGTGATTTCGTCCGACCACAATAAATTCATGACACTTCTAATTAATAAAGTTGTGAGTCCTCTCTTTTTTTTTTTTTTTTGCTAATTTGATCTTTATGTTTTTTTTCCAAATGTTTTATTCTTCACGTGAGGCATGAATTGATTAAGAAATATCAAATGATCATAAACCTAACAAATTGACCTAATATATTTAAGTGAGACCAAGATAAATGGGGTCCATCATCTCTATTCTAACCGTCCATAAAATCAAATGAAGCGGGCCGGGGCCCATGAATTGATTGATAAAGATCAAATGATCATAAACCTCTCAAATTGATCAAACCTAACCTATTTAAGTGGGATCCCCAAGATGAATGGGGTCCACCATCTATATTCTAACCGTCCATGAAACAATATGATGCGGGCTCGGACCCATGAATTGCTTGATAAAGATCAAAGGATCAAATGATCATAGACCTTACAAATTGACCAAACCTAACCTATTTAAGTGGAACCCCCCAGATGAATGGGGTCCACATCTTTATTCTAACAGTCCATAAAACCATATTATGCGGGATGTGACTCATGAATTGATTTAAAAAGAACAAAGGATCAAATGATCGTAGACCTAACAAATTGACCAAATATTTTTAAGTGAGACCCAGATGAATGGGGTCCACCATCTCTACTCTAACCGTCCATAAAATCATATGATGTGGGCTGGGACCCATGAATTAATTGATAAATAACAAATGATCATAGACCTCATAAATTGACCAAACCTAATTTATTTAAGCGGGACCACAAAGATGAATAGAGTCCACCATCTATATTCTAACCGTTCATAAAACCATATGATGCGGGCCAGGACCGATGAATTGCTTGATAAAGATCAAAGGATCAAATGATCATAGACCTCACAAATTGACCAAACCTAACCTATTTAAGTGGAACCCCCAGATGAATGGGGTCCACCATCTCTATTCTAACCGTCCATAAAACCATATTATGCGGGATGGGACCCATGAATTGATTTAAAAAGATCAAATGATCAAATGATCGTAAACCTAACAAATTGACAAATATTTTTTAATTAGACATAGATGAATGGGGTCCACCATCTCTATTCTAACCGTCCATAAAATCATATGATGCGGGCCAGGACCCATGAATTGATTGATAAAGATCAAATGATCAAATGATCATAGACCTCTCAAATTGACCAAACCTAATCTATTTAAGTGAGACCCCCAAGATGAATGTGGTCCACCATCTATATTCTAACCGTCCATAAAACCATATGATGCGGGCTGAGACTCATGAATTTCTTGATAAAGATCAATGGATCATAGACCTCACAAATTGACCAAACCAAACCTATTTAAGTGGAACCCCCCATATGAATGGGGTCCACCATCTTTATCCTAACCGTCCATAAAACCATATTATGCGGGATGGGACCCATGAATTAATTTAAAAAAATCAAAGGATCAAATGATCGTAGACCTAACAAATTGACCAAATATTTTTAAGTGAGACCCAGATGAATGGGGTCCACCATCTCTATTCTAACCGACCATAAAATCAAATGAAGCGTCCGGAACCAATGAATTGATTGATAAAGATCAAATGATCATAGACGTCTCAAATTGACCAAACCTAACCTATTTAAGTGGGACCTCCAAGATGAATGGGGTCCACCATCTATATTCTAACCATCCATAAAACCATATGATGCGGGCTGGGATACATGAATTGCTTGATAAAGATCAAAGGATCAAATGATCATAGACCTCACAAATTGACCAAACCTAACCTATTTAAGTGGAACCCCCCCAGATGAATGGGGTCCACCATCGCTACTATAACCGTCCATAAAACCATATTATGCGGGATGGGACCCATGAATTGATTTAAAAAAAATCAAAGGATCAAATGATCGTAGACCTAACAAATTGACCAAATATTTTTAAGTGGGACCCAGATGAATGGGGTCCACCATCATTATTTTAACTGTCCATAGAATCAAATGAAGCGGGCTGGGACCCATGAATTGATTGATAAAGACCAAATGAACATAGACCTTTCAAATTGACCAAACCTAACCTATTTAAGTGCGACCCCCAAGATGAATGGGGTCCACCATCTATATTCTGACCGTCCATCAAACAATTTGATGTGGGCTGGGACCCATGAATTGCTTGATAAAGATCAAATGATCAAATTATCATAGACCTCATAAATTGAACAAACCTAACCTATTTAAGTGGAACCCCCTAGATGAATGGGGTCCACATCTTTATTCTAACCATCCATAAAACCATATTATGCGAGATGTGACCCATGAATTGATTTAAAAAGATGAAAGGATCAAATGATCGTAGACCTAACAAATTGACCAAATATTTTTAAGTGAGACCCAGATGAATGGGGTCCACCATCTCTATTCTAACCGTCCATAAAATCATATGATGCGGGCCGGGACCCATGAATTGATTGATAAATATCAAATGATCATAGACCTCATAAATTGACCAAACCTAATTTATTTAAGCGGGACCCCTAAAGATGAATGGAGTCCACCATCTATATTCTAACCGTTCATAAAACCATATGATGCGGGCTGGGACCCATGAATTGCTTGATAAAGATCAAAGGATCAAATGATCATAGACCTCACAAATTGACCAAACCTAACCTATTTAAGTGAAACCCCCCCCAGATGAATGGGGTCCACCATCTTTATTCTAACCGTCCATAAAACCATATTATGCGGGATGGGACCCATGAATTGATTTAAAAAGATCAAAGGATCAAATGATCGTAGACCTAACAAATTGACTAAATATTTTTTAATTAGACTCAGATGAATGGGGTCCACCATCTCTATTCTAACCGTCCATAAAATCATATGATGCGGGCCGGGACCCATCAATTGATTGATAAAGATCAAATGATCAAATGATCATAGACCTCTCAAATTGACCACCCTAACCTATTTGAGTGGGACCCCCAAGATGAATGGGGTCCACCATCTATATTTTGACCGTCCATAAAACCATATGATGCGGGCTGGGACCCATGAATTGCTTGATAAAGAGCAAAGGATCAAATGATCATAGACCTCACAAATTGACCAAACCTAACCTATTTAAGTGGAACCCCCCAGACGAATGGGGTCCACCATCTCTACTCTAACCGTCCATAAAACCATATTATGCGGGATGGGACCCATGAATTGATTTAAAAAAAATCAAAGGATCAAATGATCGTAGACCTAACAAATTGACCAAATATTTTTAAGTGGGACCCAGTTGAATGGGGTCCACCATCTTTATTCTAACCGTCCATAAAATCAAATGAAGCGGGCCGGGACCCATGAATTGATTGATAAAGATCAAATGATCGAATGATCATAGACCTCTCAAATTGACCAAACCTAACATATTTAAGTGGGACCCCCAAGATGAATGGTGTCCACCATCTATATTCTAACCGTCCATGAAACAATATGATGCGGGCTCGGACCCATGAATTGCTTGATAAAGATCAAAGGATCAAATGATCATAGACCTCACAAATTGACCAAACCTAACCTATTTAAGTGGAACCCCCCAGATGAATGGGGTCCACCATCTTTATTCTAACCGGCCATAAAGCCATATTATGCGGGATGGGACCCATGAATTGATTTAAAAAGATCAAAGGATCAAATGATCGTAGACCTAACAAATTGACCAAATATTTTTAAGTGAGACCCAGATGAATGGGGTCCACCATCTCTATTCTAACCGTCCATAAAATCATATGATGCGGGCCGGGACCCATGAATTGATTGATAAATATCAAATGATCATAGACCTCATAAATTGACCAAATCTAATTTATTTAAGCGGGACCCTAAAGATGAATGGAGTCTACCATCTATATTCTAACCGTTCATAAAACCATATGATGCGGGCTAGGACCCATGAATTGCTTGATAAAGATCAAATTATCAAATGATCATAGACCTCACAAATTGACCAAACCTAACTTATTTAAGTGGAATCGCTCAGATGAATGGGGTCCACCATCTCTATTCTAACCGTCCATTAAATCATATTATGCGGGATGGGAGACCCATGAATTGATTAAGAAAGATCAAAGGATCATAGACCTAACAAATTGACCAAATATTTTTAAGTGGGACCCAGATAAATGGGGTCCACCATCTTTATTCTAACCGTCCATAAAATCAAATGATACGGGCCGGGACCCATGAATTGATTGATATAAATGTAGCACATCTGGTGTGTTGGCTTATTTAGGGATCTCATGGAGTGATTTTAGGCTTTTGAGTGGCATATGATTCTTTCATGGAGAGATTTTAGGTCTTTTGAGTGTGTAATAGATATAGAGATTTTAGGGATAAGGGCAACTCTGGAAATGTCATTGCAAAAAGTTTGAGGTTGCGCCAGGTATCTTTATGTGAGGAAGAGTACATCCCTTTAGTAATATAGATAATGGTTCCTCGGGGCAGACATCTACTCTCCACTCGATGATCGTCTCTCTTAAAGGGTTTCTTTGTCTTCCTTGTGTAGCATTACTTGATAGTAAGAAAATGTCATAAAAATGGCTTTAGCCTTTTCTGGATGACAATTGGGCAGAGAACCCTAGAGTAGTGGCTTTAGCCCTTTTTGTTAGAAGTTGCATTTTTACTGATTGCATTTTCTAAAGAATACTCTTATGGCAGTCATCAACCAGTCCAGTGCCCCACGATTTGATAAATAGGATCGTACTGCTGACGCATAATTAGATGGTCTAGATCTGGTCATCGGTTTCACATAAATTATATGTAAGCTACTTTAAAGAAAAGCATCCGGTTTCTTTTTGCTAAATACAAAAGCATCCGGTTAGGAAAGGTTAAATCAAGACAGAAAAAAATAAAAATATTTTGTCTTAATCTTACCTTTCGTTTTACTTTACTATACAAATAAATTTAATCAAACAACCCAGCCCAAACACTAGAATCCATAAGACTTTTAATTAAGTTTTACAATTAAAAGCTTTTCATACATATTACAATAGATTTGATCTATTGAATCATCAGCAGTAACAAACTTTATAAAAAAAAAATAGGAAGGAGAGAGGAATGGTGACCCATGTTAGAGATATAAAGAATTGGTTAAAAAGTAGGTCATAGAGACATAAGTTAAGAGTAGGTCATAGAGAATAAGCTTTATGTTTTGAATTAAAATTTAAGATGAATCATGTTCTTTGTACAAATTGAGATGGGCTGATTTGGATTAAATCCTTTGTCACATGGGATGGATTCAAGCTTAATTATTAGGCTCTGGAAGTGATCAGACAAAGTTTAGAAAAGGTGAGGAAAATCTATTTTTTAATGAAATCTTTTTATGATGATTTGGTTGCCAAACATGAGGTGATATATATACATACATTGCATGAGTTTCAACTGAACCCATTCTCTCATGGGTCATGGGTGGAGCTTAAGAGATAGGAAAAGGCTCTTAAAAAGTTGAATTGTAATCCATCATTTGAATATGTTATCTTTTGCCAGTGGAAGTTTATATAGTGCAAGGGAAGCTACAATGTAAAGAAGTGATAGATGCTTCTTCCATGCCATCCTCTTGGAGTGATTTGAATGTGTTCGGGATTTCTTTTCATTATATCATTAAAACTTGAAACCTCAATCCATAGAGGCACATTTTCAATTTCTAACACTTTACGATTGTGATCCCCACTTTTTACATGTGATATTTACATGAATGACTGAACAGGACAGCTCAAATTGGTTCAATGTAGCAGAGAAAACTTCAATTTTGTCCATAGGAATTGCATAATAATCATCTATATCATGTACTTACGGTACATACTCACTAAGCGGGACCACTTTGCATGCGCCTATTTATCAGGTGGGCTGCTAGTACATATAACATTGTAGGCCATGTGATGAATGAACCGGATTAAAAAAATATATGCTCAGGTTATACCGATAACTGGTCTGGACATTCCACACATCATTACATTTTGAAATATACTAGTCTTGATCCATATTTAGGTGATTTGCAATAATATACCCTGTAATGCTGTTTTTTTATCTTGGCTAATCTCCTCAAGTATTTTTCAATCAACTTGCAAACCAGTCAAGTACTCAGTTGACAATTTAAAGTTCAAATTAGATATGATAAGTCCAACACTTTCATCTTCTTACTCTTTATTTAGTTCTATCCATCAATTATCAATATTTGTATAAGTGGAATGCATGACAGACCAAGTGGTGGCTCACCTATTGAAAGAAATCTTATATTAAGACCAATCCAAAATAAGAATTTGGATTTGTGTAAATTCGTGGGATGAAACTTGTTTAAATTGATCAATTCAACCACTCCAAAATAAGGTTTTTGATTGAGTTATTTTATGATATTGGCTGAGAAAACTAATGTCCATATATTGTGCATTCCTCCTTGATCATTTGGACTTGTTGAATTATGAACTTAAAAATATATTGTGTGTGGATCGTGACTTCAAATCTCTGCGACTTAAGTGTATAATAACCTCTGTGTGCTTTTCAACTAGCTATCTATGTGATGTAACTCTCGCCTGCGACCATTCAGTCATCCTCTATGTTGTCACTCTATTTGTGTACTTTTCAGCTAGTTATCATTTTATCTACTCCAATTCTTAGGCATTGCCCATATCTAAATTGATGCATGCCAGTACTAATGTTGTATGGTGCACATTTGATTTGTTTTATACCAATTTCAACCAATAAATTGCATCTTTTATTTTCTTTTATTTTCTAGAGTTGGTGGCAAGGGAATCAAAAGACCGGAGATGATGCAGCGTTTGGCCAGAATGGATCCAGAGTTTGGGATGCAAAAGAGTGTAGGACCCTTGTTTACATCCTATACACGCACAATCATTTCACTCTTTTCGTCGGTTACACGGACGAAAATCGCTGGGAATTCTACAATAGCTCGAAGAGCGACCATTATCATCAGAACATCTGCAATAGTTTCGTGAGTGATTTACCCACATGTGGTGTTCATGTTATTCATGGATTCCCCTTTTGCATGCTATTATTTATTGACTGCTTTTCTTGATAAATTTGTAAACAGAGACTGTGGTTGACACGACGATTTGGAGATTACGGGTGGGGTGAGCCTTGGATTTGGACTTCTGTGACAAAGACTGATATCCCTTATCAGCAGAATGGGATGGACTGTGGTTTCTTTGCGATTACCTACGCAGAGCACTGCATACACCGTCGCCCGATAAGGTTCACCCAAGCTGACATCCTGTATTACTGACGGAAGATATTGGTTGAGATCTTCAAGAGAAGCTGGTTGCTGAATGCTGATAGGCTGCAACTCCCAAATCTCCCAGCTTTGTAAAGTTCTGACAATGATGGTTGTAAAGCCCTTAACAATATATGTGTCGCTGAAATCGCTGTAATTAACTTATTCTTTTGTGATCAAATGCTGTAATGAACTTAATGTTTGGAGCAACAATTTTTTTTTTTTTTATGTTGAAGTTCCAAATCGTTGTAATTAACTTGTTATTTTGGGTGAATGAGATAAAATGAAATCGTTGTTTGGTTGGAACCTGTTTGTTGAAGTTGTGGTTGATGTATGATTTAATAAACTTGTAGTATGCATAAGAATGGACATCACTATACAGGGTAAGCATGAATGAGAACATTTTCAAAAGAATGAATTACTGTTAATTCACTTTCATTTAAAAATAGATTTCCTTACCAACGTCCCAGAATACATATATTTGTTATAGATAAGGGTCCCATGAGAACCAAAAGAACAACATCGAGATCATTTCCAGCGTCCCTAATGTATATTAGTAGCTAAGGGTCTCTAACGACCCATAAAACAACATTTTTTTCTTCCCAGCGACCAACGTTAATTATATATATGGGTCGCTAGGGACCCTTATCCAAACAAACAGATCCTTCCCAACGTCCCTAGCGACCAACGTTAGTTATATATATGGGTTGGTAGGGACCCTTATCCAAACAAACAGATCCTTCCCAACGTCCGTAGCGACCTATATTACTTATAATTAATAGTCCCTAGCGACCTATATTACTTAGAAATATTTTTTAAGTTAAAAAATGTCCATTCCAACATAAATATATACAGAGGGATATCCGACTTGAATTGGATTAATTAATTGGATATCCAATGAAGTGAAGGAAATTATATAGTTAACAAGAAAGAAGAAGCCAAATAGATCATTACATATGAAAAAAAAACTAAAATGTCATTGACATGTCATTAATTTCTTCTGATTACATTGCTATTCGTATGCATAAAGAAGCCATAAAAAAACATGTGAAACAAAATGTCAATTACATGTCATACAATTAGTCTTCTTAATACGGATAATGGGGGGACCCATCAAATTACATGTGACATAAGACAACAAAAAATAAAAAAATGGTTCCTCTACTGAATAATGGGTGGATTATGACAGGTCTCCCTATTGTGTCCCCTCTGTTTACAGTTGGAGCAGGTTAGAACCCTTCTGATGCGATTGCGATCTTCCACCCGGATCCTATTCTTCTTTGGCTGTCCCGGCTGCTTACTTGCTAATGGGGGAAGAACTCGTTCGCAAGAGCACGATTCCCACTGCTTTCTATCACGGATCCGATTCTACCATGGACGCATGTATTCTCCAAGGACAATTTGCATCTTTGCAGCGCACAGTTACTTGCGTTATGTTGGTGTGCAAGTGCTCCAACGTGAAGTTACTGTAAATTGCAAACTTTGCAATGCATCTTCTGAAAGCTTCACGATCGTTAAATTCACAACCCAACCACATATCCCTTGCTGAATTAACTCCTCCTCGGATATGATTGCTTCGGGCACCATCGTTTCCACTGTTGTGAAGTCTACCTTTGTGGTTCCATCGTTCAACCCGCTAGTAATCCACTCTTCCGGAACATGAGATTGTTGGTCCTTGTTTGAACTATGTTCTTCCATGTGTCTTGAAATGGAGGGGCATACTCGAAGAACAATGAACATCCTCAGAACGATCCATACTTGCATCATTGTCCAAAGCAAAAAGAATTGGCTTCTCATCCACTATCATACCATTCGGTGCTGATGGAAAATTGAAATCGCAATCCTCATTCAAGTCGACAGTGGAAAATTCTTTCGTCTGTGCCCCGTTCACCAACAATGTCTTTGATTAACCTAGTTTCATTGATTAAGACTTCCCGTTGATTTGTTTGCCTCTTTTGCTTCCTGCATAATAAACACATGGATCAATTAACTTTTGATTTATATAAACACACTTGTGGATTAAAAATAAATTTCACTACGTACGAACCTGATTTGTGGGATTTTTTTGGGGGTTTCTTTGGTAGCATATGCATCTCCTTCCCTTCTTGCAACAAACAACAATATATTGTCTCTTGGATGAGTCCCCGAAGCTCTGAACATTCCCTTTACATCATTGTCGTCATCAATGTCTATGAATGAAAAAAACTTCCATTGTGAAGAAGGTGCTTTATACATAAGTCTTCCACACTGGCTTCCAAGTTTGATGCTTCGAGTGCAATGTTCACAATCTCACTATATGTTATGATTTTTCGGAGATGCCTCATCTTCTGTCTTCCTCCAATATATTGAGGACATTTGAGATTTGATTGAAATTCACCATCATAATGTAATTTTGTTAGGACATCAACATCCGAAGTAATACTGCAACATTAAAACATTTAATATTGGTTGGTTAAATCAGTAAAAACAAACATGCTTCAATGAACATATCCAATAAAAAGAGGAGCATTTGTTCAATACCACAAGTCCATTTTGTATATTTACTTTTAAATTTAAAATGTTCATGTCATGGCTGGAACATTTGACATATAAGATTTGATCTTGTTGGTGTTATTATTCAGTGATATTTTCCTTCTGATATGGACAAATCTCTTATTATTTGGATTTCATTGATTTAATTTATTGCATATACTTGAATATGATAACAGGAAGACTATAGCAAGTTCAATTCAGAGGAGCTCTTCTAAAGACCTCGAGATTTGTTCAATGGCATATGATTTTGGTTGTTGAGAGAGCTAGCAGTTGGCATGGTTGCTCCACTTCTCACCATATATTGGATATTTGTTTTCCAATGTACCCTTTAAATGGAGTGCGCTTGACGCGCTACTGCCAAAAGTAAAAACTCTTTGCTATGTTTTATGGCTGCTGTAAATCAATGTTTCATTCTGAATTAGTATCAAATGTGTGTGTGTGGAAATGCAATGGCTGCTGATTTCATATGTAGAGTAGTAGCAGGGAGGAAATGAATTGTCCATGCCCTCATCATTTATAAGTACTGTCATTCTTTTTTGAGCTCATACGGATTAGAATATTAGATCCTTGCACGAAGAGGATTGAATGAATACCAGGCATCATGTTGTCAGTGTCTGACTGAAGTGACAAATTATTATTCTGTTTTATATAATTTTTAATGGCTGCTTGTAGAAACCATCTTTTTGGAGAGTGAATGCTATCATGTTCATTTTATTTGAAGTAGAGGCGGTACTTAAAAGTTTTTTTTTAATTTTTTAAACTGAATAGTTAGGTCCAATGATGTTACTTGATGAACAGATGATAACTTTCTCTATATGACATTTCTTTTGGTCCATATTATTCTCACATCAATGTTAGTGAAAAACAAAAACATAAAAAATCTTATCAAAGGTTTGCACACAATCTGTATCTTAGCAGTGATAAAAATACAACATTTCTTCTTCTTATCATGACAAAAGCATTTATATTAGAAATGAAACGGATCAAACAAAACTTAGATTTCAATTCTCTATCTGTCATTTTTTTATGATGGGATGCTGTGGGGGAAGAAGACGATGAGATGCATGCAAAAATGGTCACATGCAGAAATGGTCACATGAAAAGGGTTTATCAAAAGTAGAATATCATGTTCTAGGGCAAAGTACAAACTTCACCTTTCCACTGCTAGGCTCCAATCAGAGTATCATATGAACTTTAATGCTCTCTTCCAAACAAAGGAATGTGACTTTAATGGTCTTCAAGAGGTGTGAATGGCCTGGAGGGGAAGCAAGTCAACCTAGGAGACGGGCGCAGATGACTTGGGAGAGAAGATATGTCCCGTTGACAACAAAAGAGAGAAAAAACCATTTTTGTTCTGCTTTTCGTATACAGCGTAGGGTCCCTAGCGACCCTTAACGTTATAAAACAATGGTTGCTAATTAAAAGTGATAAAAAAATACCATTTCGTGAAATATGACTGATTTGGTGCAATGTGGCTTAAAATTACCTTTTTAGCCTAGTGGACATCTAGGCTGTTTTTTTTTTTTTTTTTGGTAAAATCTTTAAAAAAAAATCTATGCGCATCTACCTTTTAATGACTTCAAACAGTAAGTAGGCTCAGCAAGAAGGAAAAAGAATCTATGCTTATCGATCTTTTAATGACTTCAAACAGTAAGTGGGTAAGAGTCTATCTCACTTCAATAGGACTTAGCTCATTACTGGATTACTCACAGTGGACACCTTCCTTTATCAAGATATTCTATTCACATGCTTTATAAGTGGAGCCCTGTTACTTGGACAAACTCTTGAAATCGGATTTTGGACTGGTCTCAAGATTCTGATCCTGACAAACTCTTGGGACCGAATTTTGGACTGATCCCAAGGTTCTGAACATTGGGATCGGTCCAAAATCCGGTTCCAAAATCCGGTCTCAAGAGTTTATCGAAGTAGACTTATTTTTATAAGTGACTGGTATGACAATGGGTTGCGTACGCATTGGAGCAAAGTTGGTCGACGGCCCATTCAAGAAAGGGCATTAGGGCATTTGTTTTTAGTGGTGTTATTTTATTTTATTTATAAGCAGCTCCTTCTAACTAGGGGGTCCAATTTTAAAAAAATAAAAAGTGCAAAATGCTTCAAAGATTTGGGTCCACGGTCACACTGACCACCATGAGATAAATGATTTTTTTAATATGTCATTTTCATTTTTTTATAAGTGATCAATATGGTCCAACTCTCATGATTGTAGCATTTGTTATGACTCGTTACAGAGAGCATGATTATTTTAAATGGTTTAGTTTTTCTCATACGTTTGGCCCAGTAGAGGGGTACAAGTTATAAAAAAAACTGTGCTATGTCTTAAGCGGGGAATGTAATACCACATTAGGCCAGCACATTAACAAGGGGTCAATATTTAAGAGTTGTTGTGCATTTGTTTCTAATTTTATCATCTTGCATTTGAATAGAAATCATGCATTGATGGTTATTCATTTTTATATGTTCCAACTTCACACCCAATCTACAAAATACAAAAGTGCCACTTTAACACTATTTTGTCGCAATATTAGCAGTAGAAAAGCTACATATGCAACTTTTCCTCTTTTTAGAGTGGAGGAGAAGTTGCACTTTGGCCTCCCGCGTCCCACTTGGTTCTGGACTCTTTTTCTTTTCATTTTTTTTGCTTTTGTTAATGGCGACAACTTTACCTTCATCTGGTCTCATTGCATGTCATTTTACTCCAATTGTGGAGTAGTTACCGGTCAAGACAGCAAAAGCTCAATATGAACTCGACTGATAATAGGCCCGTGGGCAGAACCACAGCCTAACCTTTTAGACTGACTGTCATATTTAGTATGAATAAAAGTACGCATGATTTGAAAATTAGATGGGCATCTAGCTTGATTTTAGAGCCATGGTTGGGTGTGGTCCCATGATATTTGGCCTAGTTAGCCCTAAAATATAATGACCAACGTGATCAAGAAGAATCCCAAATTCTCCATGCTATAGGGGTCAATAAAGTTACCTTCTCAAGTCCACACCAATTAAACGCGATGACACAACATTAAGGGTAGTGCAGCCATTTGCTTTGTTTGTTTCAGTAGAAATCTCCCTTTGTCGGTGCAAGAAAGATGGGCTCTCCATCTCATTTAATATGAATAAAAGTATGTATGATTTGAAAATCAGATGGGCATCTAGCTTGATTTTAGAGCCATGGTTGGGTGTGGTCCCACGATCTTTGGCCTGGTTAGACCTAAAATGTAATGACCAACGTGATCGCGAAGAATCCCAAATTCTCTATGCCATAGGAGTCAATAAAGTTACCTTCTCAAGTCCACACCAATTAAACGCGATGGCACAACATTAAGGGAAGTGCAGCCATTGGCTTTGTTTGTTTCATTAGAAATCTCCCTTTGTCGGTGCAAGAAAGATGGGCTCTCCATCTCCTTGCCACCTATCATGGGACATAAAGGGTCAAGATAACAAGAGGCGGGGAGAGGGGAATAACACACCTTACTGTAAATGGGGGTGTCCATGGGCCGGACTAAGGCATCTATAGGCCCGGTCCGGCTTTAGAAACATCGGCCCAGCCCCGCACAAGCCCGACACGGGCCATAAAAGTTAGGCTCGTGCCCGCCCATTTAATCAACCTGGCCGGGCTGAATTGGGCTTTTCATCACTTTTGTGGGGATTAGAGCACTGATTAAATTAAACAACATGCATTTCTTACACAATCCAGGCCGGGCTATGGGCTTTCCATCACTTAATCCAAGTCCGGCCCGATTATTTATCGGGCCTTAATTACATATGCAAGACCGTGATCACCCCTACCTTTGAAGAAGTACGCCCACATAATAGGAAGCCCAACATCACCCTCTTAAGCCCCAACATGAAGCCCAACTTCTCTTATTGCGGCCTCGATACACTCCTTTCGGGCATCATCTCATTGGAATTTATCTTTATTAATCTCATATGTGGGTGAACCTTACAGTCGGAAGTCGAACCCACACAGTTTTTACTTCTTCGTAGTAAAGAACAGGTGAATTGAAATAGGTAAGGATACAAACATGCATCTCGGATGTAAAAATACTTGGGAGTATTTAAGCTCTCAAATCTAAAAGATGAGTATTTAATAACCACTGTCGGGAATTTTTAAAAAAAAAAGTCAAAACGACAGTTTTGGGGAGTCTTTTTTTTTTTTTTTTTAAATTTAGAATAAGAAAAAATAATTTTCATTTGCTTCTTTGTCTTAAGAGTAACTTTTTTAGGAAAAAGAATAGTCATTGTAAAATAAACCATAAGAAAGATTCCCTCCACTTTCCTTCCAACAATCTCATTTATACTAACATTATTTGCATGTCCAAGCAGATCCATGCAAATCCATTTTTTTTTGGAAACCATGGAATCAAATATTGTCGATTTTTAAAAATTTGATGTTCTAATTTTGTAGGAAACAACACATGCATATTGTGAGCCCCTAAAGAATAATGAATTTGATAATTTTGAGGAAAATGACTAGGCCACCGAGTCCGTCTGAAGCATTGGAATCATGTGTGACATCTTCTCCAAATTCAAATGATGACATTGCCTTCTAAGGCATTCTTGGCATAAGAGGACCGTGGACCACCTAATTTTGTGTTGCTATACCTCTTCCTATGAGGGCCAAAGATTCAATGTCAGGAGAGGAAGAGATTCTCACAGTGGTCATTCATACACCAAGGAACATGCGGTCCACATGTTCATCGTGCCCATTGATTTCACATGTACCTTGTAGATTGTGTAGAGGAAAATCTTATTTGGGATCCAGGTGGATTACAAGTTGGGTTGCCAGTTACGTAATTTTTTTCCTCTTTTTATTTGTTTGTTTTCGTGTGTTTTGTTTAAGCCATGGATAGTGTTCGAAAATGCTTCACATGTGCCTTCTTTGTGCTTCCTTCCTTTCTTTCCTCCTCCCTGAAAATGGATTGTTGAATGTTAAGAAAGGAGAATACAATGAACAATTAGATGGGGGCCATGGGGCTATAAATTCAGTTTACTAAAATTCCGCAATCTCCACGGGCTTATAGGATTCCAAAATGGTAGAGACTTGGGAGTCTGAACAGGACCACACTTCTCTAATTCTCTGAATACATTTAAACAGTGTTGATGATGCCAAAATTGGGTTTCGGACACCACCGGTCAAGTAATAAATGCGGTAAATAAATAAAAGAGAGAAAGAAAATTTATAGTGGTTCGGTTTGTGTGACCTACATCCACTTCGTAAAGGCAGATGTTGTCTGTGGTATTTTACTTCTCCAATGAGTAGGGATTACAGACTAGGAAAATACAAGAGTAGAAAAATGAGAATATATCTATTGCCCCCCAAGTGCTGGTGGGGCTCCTCGATTTATAGTCCTCCCCTAACAGATGGGGACGACTCTTCAGCAACGTTTGCCCTGCTTGAATGGAGCCTTCGAACTGCCCTCGCGCCGGACGAGGCAGGTGAGATATTGTCCGCAGGATTTGGTAAAAGCGGGACTGCTTCCGAAGCGACGTGGCTGCCTTGACTTGGCCAAGGTATGTGGATCTAGACTCGGACCTAAACGGATCAATCGGGCTTCCACTGATTTAGACCTTGGCTCATTGGGCTATTCTGACCTGACTCATCCTCATGGATTGGGTCATTTGGGCTTGACTCATCAAATATGAAAGGCCTTAATATCCATATCCTTTATTGAGTGAGATAAACTGCGGAGACGTGGGGGCTACGAGATCGTACAGATCATACCCTGTGGCCTGTCTCCTGTGTTGCACCAGCATCTATTCCTCATGTGCATCCTTAGATATCCAGTGTGTTTTTGTATGATCCATATCTGTGTGATTTTCAATGAATGTTGGATCCTCGTTTTGAATTTCTATTTCACTTCCGAGGGTGTTATTTACCTTTTTCTAAACTGAAGTGCAATTTGATCAACTGAAGTCGCTAATCTTGGAAAGAATACCCTCCAAGGATTCCTGGGGTGTGGGTGGTTCATATGACCGGCCGGCCACACATGTGGTGGAGAATCATGATTAGCATATGACCAGGGTGACAAAAAGGATACGTATTATGTGAAGCAGCCATGCTACACCGCCCGATCGGTTCAGAATCGGGCTATGGGATCCAACGGTTCCCATGGAAAACCGTGCCACCGCCCGGTCTCAGAATCGGGCGGTGGAGACTTTTTCTATGTGAAGGGTATTCATAAGACCCACCTAGAGTAAATTTTTGGGGATAAAAGCCTGATTTATATTAATTGGGCCAAATAAATGTAATTTCATCATCATACTTATGAAATAACTGGAAGGACAAATCTAATAAGGCCATTATGTTGTTGGCTTATATTTTATGATAATTGATATTGGCACTCCCTTTTTTTCCTTTTTTGATGGAGGCACTCAAAGATTTTATGAAGGAAAATGAGTGCCTTCGTAAAAAAAAAAAAAGTGCCAATATCACTTCTCTATTTTATTTGCAATTGCACATGATATATAGGCCCAGCTTTAATTAAAAAGATAAATTTAATGGAACATCACCTATTATTAACTCAATGGATCCTTATTGTATACTGTTTATAGAAGATTCATATCCTTTATACTGTTTATAGAAGATTCATATCCTTTCTCTTTTGAATATGATATTTTTAAAGGATTTTATAAGGAAGTAAACTTTGAAGCTACTGCAAATGCAACTTCACAGCTGATACATTCAGCGGTAAACCTGTTTTTCTCCTCTTTTTCAATAGTGGGGTCCACACAGTGATGGATGAACATGACCACACTAGATCTCAGAGAGAGATATGAACCGTCGATTACATGGCCACAATAGATCCCAGTGAGAGATATGGACCGTCCATTATATGGCCACACTAGATCCTAGAGGAGATATAGACCGTCTATCAAATGGCTACACCAGATCCCTCCTCTCTGGCTCTGAAAATTCATCTCGCTGGCACCATCATCTCCACACATCGTCCATGGCCCACCTCTCCACACGCCAGCAAGCGCACTTTAGCAAAATCCCAAACGGACACCGACTGCTTTCGCTCGCCAATCGCCATGGCTTCTGCTTCTATCTTCCATGTCTCCTCTGCTCTCCTACATCAAAAAACCCTTCTTCCTTTCTTCTCCAAACCTCTTTGTTGCAGAAACCTAATCTCCACCGTCCATGGAAACTACCCCACTCCCTCCACAACCATAACAAGAAACCGCTCCTTCAATGTCAGCTGCTCTGCTTCCAATAAGCCCTCTTCTTCCACTGAAATCAGGTACTTGGTTTTCTTTTTATCCAGTTTCAGATGTGTAATCAAAATATTGTGGGCGACTGGAATTGGATTTGAGCTTGTTGAGAGATTTGTAAGTGTTATGTTTGTTTTTTATGTATTTGTGTTGGTTTTCTTTGAAATTTATGGTATACTATGTGTTGATTTCATTCAAGCTGTGGAAATTCTTGTGGTGGGTCACTGAAATTTACAATTTTGATGAGACCCAGATTAAAACAAACCATAATGCCCCATATGAATGATGTTAATGGGCTAGTTGTAGCATGTTTACTGTCTGAAAATGGAGCAGGTTGTGTTTCTTTTGGTTGTTCCTTGCTTCCTTCTTTCCAGGCAATGATGTTGGGCGGGCCTGTGATTTGTGAGGAATCAACCATGTAGATAGTGTCTGCTAAATATCATCTTGGGAAGAGGATAAATGCACCGCGAGCATTCTGCAAGTTGCATTGTAATGGTTTAGCTTTAGAATTATTTGTTACCCTCATTTTAGTGAATGAACTCTCTTGTGGATGTGCCGTGATTGCTATATTTGCTTCCCTGTCCGGCTGATCTTGATACATATTTATTATTAATTTCTGTATGTATGGACATACTGTTACATGTGCCTTGATCAGGTTATGTAATGTGAATTCTTCATGTTGCCATGTATTGCTTTTATTCATTCATACTTCTTGTTAGTGTAGGCATTTTAGAAACTCGCAATAAGTTAAAGATCAATCTTAATAAGAACAATCTCCCATTTGTTTTGTTTCTTGGATGCTGTTTACTCGAGCTTCTGAGGCTTTCAGATTCTGTTTTATGAGAGGAGCTTCCTTGTAGTCATGATCTTGTCTATTCAGTTCTACAGCCAAGATACGAAGTGAAGTTCTTGCTCCTTTCCGGTCAGTTCGCATGTTCTTTTATCTTGCTTTCATTGCAAGTGGTGCTATTGGAGGTCTAATTGCCACGACACGATTGATCTCTGCCCTGACAAACCCGTTAAAAGCAGATGGAGCCCCTGAGATCCTGCAGGGTCTTGCTATTGACTTGGGAGCAGTTTCTATCTTTGCATTTCTTTATCTGAACGAACGCAGTGCTAAGAATGCACAACTGGCTAGGCTCTCAAGAGAGGAAAGCCTCTCAAATCTAAAGCTTCGTGTGGATGAAAATAAGGTTATTTCTGTTAGTGCTCTAAGAGGACTCGCCCGCCTTGTCATCCTTGTTGGTCCTGCTTCCTACATTGCAGAGTCTTTTAGACTTAGTAAACCTTTCACTAATAGCCTTCTTGATCGAGGAGTGCTTGTTGTACCCTTTGCTTCCGACGGGGAAGTGCCCAGCTTTGAATTTGAAGAGAGTGACGAGGAGGTCCCTGCTGAGAAAAGGAAAAGGCTGTGGCAGTTGCGTCCTGTTTACACTAGTGAATGGATCAAGTAAGTGTAAGTTATGGACAAAAGGTTCTTGTGCAAGTTGATGTCCGTTGTTGGTTTTGATTTCTTGTTTTTGCAGGTGGTTAGAGGAGCAGAAGAAATTGGCTAATGTCTCATCTGAGGCTCCTGTGTAAGTATGACATTGCGAACTTTGTGGACGCATGTAAACTCATGAAATGCCTGTTCTGTGTGCACAGTGCACACACATTGGTGCATATTTGAGCATCTTGTTCTAGTGAAGTTATGCATACGCATCCTGCAGAACTTCATTTGGAATCAAAGATTCACTCACCAGTTAATTAGTTATCCAGTGCTTGAGTTTCTTTATGCTTTCTCAAATAGTTTGATAGTCAGGTTCACAAATTGCGAGGTGGTGTGCATTTGCTTACATATGGATGCAAGCCTGCTGTGCATTTCCTGCATATTCGCTTATTCCAAGAATGATGCACTTTTGCTTCTGTTCTAAAGGTATCTCTCTCTACGCATGGATGGTCGTGTCCGTGGAAGCGGTGTTGGTTACCCTCCTTGGAATGCTTTCTCTGTACAGTTACCACCGGTAAAAGGAATCTGGTCGGGCATTCTTGATGGCATGGATGGAAGAGTTCTCTAAAGCAATTTTCTTCTTTTTTTATTTTGTGAAAAGGTCTCTGCTTGATCTATATGCTCTATTCAGTTATTTTTGCCTACAGCATGTAATTTTGTTGCTCTCTGTTTCAAAATTTTACCCATATTGTTTTATCCTTTCACAGTTAAAACTGCACGATTTTGGTTCTCGTGTATCATAAATTCTTTCTGAAGAAAATTGTGCTCCACTACTATAAAACCCTTTCCTTTTGACTTTATGGTCTAACCATATTAAATCCTTTCCTTTTGCCTTTATGGTCTAACCATATTAAATCCTTTCCTTTTGACTTTAGGTTCTAACCTTGAACTCATTAGAGTGATGACACCATATGTTGAACTAGTGGTGCCATCATAGTTTTAATCCAATTGTCTTCCATCAATCATGATGCAAATGCTTACCTGCATCACCACTAGTTTTACTGTTCTAAGTATTTAACCATTCCTCATTTGAAATGTGCAAGGGCAAATGAAGAATTTAAAAATAAAAGGCATAGAAGTTTTTCAGATATCTATTCATTGTACTTCAGCTCTTGTTTGGATTCGCATTTCAGCGCAGGATGCATCAGCTGTTCCTTCTTGCCACCAGCACAAGTGCTTGGTTCCTTATGTTCGTACAAAGCTTGACTCCCTCATTCATAAGCACCGTGCCTATTGTGGAATCCTCCAGAGAGAGTCCTGTTGGCAACCCTTTTCCCCCAAATTCACAGTATTGTCTTGGACTCCCATGAAAACCCACTGCTGACTCACATTATGTGCAGCCATACAGGCCTTTACATTCCTGATCTAGTAGTTTATTCTATTGACTTGTAGTCTGAGTGTACATTGGCCCCACATTCTTATTCCTAGCGAAGCCACACAAATATGCCTGTTATTACTTTAGTCAATAGGGCCTTCAGATCATTTTCTTTGGTTTGAGATGCAATTTTGGTTTAAATGGGGTTTCTATTTATGCTATTTGAGTGATCTATTTAAAATAAAAATTATTTAGTTATGCATTTAAAATAATAATTGTTTAGTTGTATGGATCCCCATTGTGTCCAGGATGTAATATACAAATGAAGATGAGATTCTGAAGTGCTAGAAAGATGGGAAAATGAAGCGAGATGAGACAGAAAACTGTAATGTATGTGAAATGCCAGGAGAATTGTGGGAAAACAAGCTGAAAATATTTGAGGTGAGATTTCAGAAATATCCTTTGATTAATAATTGTCTATTTGAGTTGATGACTTGAAATGATCCAGTTGCTTATATTAAATAATTGATGACAATGGTTTGCATCCTTGCATTACAGTCAAGCAGAAGGCATGGGGCCCTCCAGCTGCTAAATACAATGTTTTAAAAACCTGACTGGACCAGCTGATTGAACTAGGTTCAATTTTAAAACCGGCATATTAGTAGTAAGCTGCTATGAACTGATAAAAAACTAGCAAAACCTGGCAGTTGAACCAGTTGGATCCGCATTAATCCTTTTAGTATATATTTTTTATTTTTATAGTCTTTGGTCATACTAGGTTAAACCAGATGGTCGAACCAGCTTAGACTGAGGCACCCGCTCCACCAGTTCACCCTCTGGTCCAGTTTCTAAACCACTGGCTAAAGGTGTATCAGGTGCTTTTGCACTGAGCAGTTGGTGAGCCTCATAGCTGATCCCCATGCATGCATTGAGGATCGTGCAGTTATTTTGTCTAAAATATGTTGTTTATGTGTCATTATTCACATTGCATATCTTCTCCATGCAGATTCGACTGCCTCATGCAAAGTTTTGAGAAACCCTTCATCAATTGTATCACATTCTCTAAATTGTTTTTCAGGTTTCAAGATTTGTTCTAGGGAAACAAAACTTTGAAGATTTCAAAGGCCATTTGGAGATGCATTCATGATGCTAAGAACTTCTATTGTTGATACCGACAGGAAAAAGAAATATTAAAGTTTATCTCAATGTTCCTTGTTAATATTGTAACCATTACTATCAACACTTTCCTTGTGTCAGAATTTACCACATTAATGTACTCCCATGCCCTGATCAATTGCAGGTGACTCGGTTTACCCAAAAAAAGGGTTCATGCTGTTGGATAACCTGATTTACTTGTAGGGGCAGCTGTTTTGTTCTTCTCCATGGACAATTACGGGTAAATTGCATGCAGGGCAATCAAGTTCTGAGGATCCAAATAGGATCCCACTTGATTTTGTTTAGTTTTAGTAGCCCCAAATGATATATCCGTGTACATGTTTTGACACTTGCACCCACAGTTGTTTTTATTTTTTTATCACACTTGTTTTTTTTTTTTTTTTATTGGTCTTGCAAGCTTTCCATCTTTCCCTCTCCTCTCGCACAAAAAAATATGATCTGGAGATGTTATAATGTTAATGTACAAGTATATTTCTGAAAATGAAGTTCTCTACACAATAGCAAATGCTGCATCGGGCTGGAAAGGGGTATTTGGGTGGGAAGGAAGATAGACAGCCTACTGTCGTTGATCCAAGTTGCTTTCCCTCAAATCACTTACGTAAAGGGCCTGCAGATTGGATCCTTTGAACCATTCACTGTGCAGGCTCATGGAAGATAGCTAGAATCATCAGTTCCTAGGAGGACCAATCGTGATTACACAACCCTAAAGCTCCACTATGAAAAAAAAAAAAAAATACTCATGAGTTGATAGTGTGTCATGGGCTGGAGATTGATACCGGAATCTTTAGATTGATCGATGATTAATGAGAATCACGCGACCATTGGAATTCTGCCTTGGATTTTGTTTTAGGCCTATTAATCCATTACTGATCAATTTTATTGATGCCAATAGACCCCAATTAAGAAAACTTATCACCAACGCTGAAAAGTAGAAGAGATTACAGTTACACACTCAGAGATGTATATTACAGACTCCAAGTCACTACAAATACATGCCTTCCGCACAACACTCATCTCATTTCACTTCCTGTATCTCATCCAGTGCGTAGTTGTTTGTAGACACATTGGCGTAGTTCACTTTGTTGAACCGAACCACAACTGGGTAGCGAGTTTTCGGGTCCTGCAAAGTGCGACAGAAATATAAGGTCCTGCAAACTACTTGTAAAATAGATTGACATATGTATAATATATGATCATTTCATCCCAAATTAGGTTGCTGGCAGCAAGCACTACAAATTCCATTCATCTCAAGCAAAATTTGCCATCAGTTTTTCAAGTAAATGATTATAAATTGAAACTTCAGAAAACCAAACATCCAAAATTATTATCACCCTCTGGAAATTAAATTGTTGCAGAATCATTTCATGCCCAGAAACTTATAAGAGGAAGGGGAAAAGCAATGAAACTGAATAGGTAGAGAACCCGCACGAACCTGATCAACAGCTACGACTGATCCAATACCATTGAACCAATAGGATTCTCTTCTAAGGATCTTCACCTGAAAAGCACGAGTAGAAAAACAATCCAAGAAGCAGCATCAGTACTCAAAACTACAAGGAATTGAAAAATAGATTCACCTACTGCATCCAGAGAGCACACCACCCCTGCCCAGTTGAGGAAGTCAGGTGTGGGGTACTGTGCTCTTACCCAAATAAGGTCCAAGGCTACAATGGATATGGTTATTGCTGCTGATATAGTGCTAGTAGTTATTGTAGTTGTGGTGGTGGTGGTGGTGGTAGTGGATGTAATGGTAGTCGTGATAGATATAGTGCAATACTGTACCTTTGTGCCTCTCTTGGGTCCAATAGGGGGAGGTGGAGGAGGTTTGGCCGGTGGAGCTTCACCCTCTTTAGGAACAGGTGGTGGCGCGGCCGTTTCTTGGGCACGAACAACTAGCCTTCTGGTGTGGGAATTGTTCTTGGAGAAGAAGATGGAAGCACGTGAAGATGTGGTAGTGTTGGTGGGAATGTTTGAAGTGAGCACAAAGCTAGAGGCTGCAGAAGCCATGTTAGAGGTAGCCATGGCCTTTCCTCTCTCTCTCTCTGTCACTCGCTAGCTTGTGTTCTGTGCGGTATAACATGTATGTGTGTTCTAGATTGAAGAATGGTAGCCAAGGTCTCATCCATTGGACCATTGGGGTGCTGCCATGTGGACACCATATCCACCCGGATGTGGATAATGCCATCTCCTTCAACGAATCAGCATCTTAGGCAGGAATAGAGATGGTAATGGGTCGGGTTTGGCGTGGGTCTAGTAACTGGCTCAATCTGTGCACTGCCCTATGGTGGGTATAGGTTGGGTTGGATTAATCTGGCACTCTCTTGGGTTTGAAAAAAATATTACATACTATAGTTTGTTACAACTTACATG
Source organism: Litsea cubeba (assembly GCA_012931725.1). Lineage (NCBI taxonomy): Eukaryota > Viridiplantae > Streptophyta > Magnoliopsida > Laurales > Lauraceae > Litsea > Litsea cubeba. The sequence goes on along the minus strand of CM022952.1, from coordinate 1,302,119 downwards.
TATGTAAATGGGTAATTAATGGCCGGGGCGGAATGGGTTAGGCTGCCTAAACCCAAATCTATCCCCATTTAATGGTTTTATCCAACCTATTTGCCACCCCTAATAGCAGTCCTACGAGAAAGTTTGGATATTAATGATCAAGATTTTGGAAAGGGGCCTGATGTTCCGGACAATTAGATGCAATGCGCTCTCCTATGAAGTTCAATGGAAGACCTTGACTTGTTGGGGTCCATCTAGAGACACATATGTCGACCCCATAACCGTTGTTCATTTGAACATTAATCATTGTTCGATTTGATCACAATAGGTTTTCACGATGTATAGCCATGAGGTTTTGAATATCTAAAACTATGGGTGAGGATATCTAATTTACCAAAGTAAGATAAGATAATGTGTTTTCACATGTAACCCCAGTGGGGCCAACTCGTATTGAAGTTAAAATTGGCCTATTGCCAACATATATTATCTCGAGATATTTAGAAGAGAAAATTTTAAATAAGACTTTTAAGTTTTTGCTGTTAAATATTGAATATCTAAACTATGGGTGATGATCATTTGATCAGGACAATATTGCACAAACATCTAATTTAACTCCAAAAGGAGTTCAACCAAAGTAAGATGAGATAATGTGTCTTCACATGTAACCCCAGCGGGACCAACTCTTATTGAAGTGAAAATTGGTCTATAACCACCACATATTATCTCTAGATATTTAGAATTTTAAGTGGGTTATACTAGTAATATTTTTATAATTTCAGGTTCCACAGAAAGAGGTATTTCATCATCCTTGACGAAAGAAAGTAAGAAAGGGAGAGGCCATATACTTCATTGGGGTTTTTGGAGGTCACCTTTGTTTTTCTTCCCTCAAATATTGCTATTAGTGCTCGAAACTTTCTCTTAGCCTTTTCGATTATGCTCCGAAAATGCGGATCGGTGTCTTCGAAGCAGATCTATTCTCATAGTGCGGTTTGATCGAATATAGAGCGGATCTTGTGGAATTTTTGATTTTTTGTGATTTTTTTTTTATAAATTTGATATTTATCTTTTAAATGAAGAAACTTCTTTTGACTTACTAATTATTATCTATTTTATGCGATCAAATTGCAAAGTTAAAAAAATTTTCTCCATTTTTTATACATAAATATATGAATAAGATATATTTGTGCCAATTACTTAATTGTTTATAAACCCGCCAAAAGCATTAAGTTGTATAGATGGAGACGCTCAGGATATATAATTATTTTAAAATTTAGTGTTTCGGCGCTCCCACCCCCACTCCGCTCTGCACTTAGATCCTACCAAACATTTTTATCATTGAGCTTTGGAACCTCACAATTAATGGTTAAAAACCTAACACAATTAAAAAAAAAAAAAAAAAAGTCCACAGTCCACACCATTTAGTGAAAAAAGAGCAAACTTTTTTTCTGTAATTCTTAAACCCTCTAGGTTTCATTCAATTTCAAAACCCCACATATTTAAACCCCTCCTTTCCCTCCTTATCCATTCTCTCTTGTACTCTCTAATCCCTCGCAGGAGAGGGAGAAAAAATGGCATTTTTATTATCCTACGCACCTCTTCCCACCAAATCCTGCCCCGGAGAACCCTCTCCACTTCCTTATCATACTCATTTCGGATTCTCTGCTTCAAAGCCCCGCACCCGCACCCGCGTCATCGTCGCTGCAAGTGCAACCTCGTCCACAGAGAAGAAAACCCGCAAGAAGAAGAAGCCAAAAGACACTGATTCTTCTTCTGTAACCACTGCTCACGTCTCAGCTTTGGAGAGAAATCTGAGACTCGCCTTCATGGAGGAGCTGATGGAGCGCGCTCGCAGTCGCGATGCTGCTGGTGCGTCCAGTGTCATCTACGACATGATTGCAGCTGGGCTCACCCCGGGACCCCGCTCTTTCCACGGCCTCATTGTATCCCATACTCTCTCCGGCAACATCGAGGGCGCGGTAATTGGCTTATCCCTTTTCTGTTAGATGCTTCTTTTTCCCCCTTTCTAGTTTCGTAGCAGAGTTTGGGCAATTAGGAGTAGAAAAGATTCAATTTTTTGCCTAGAAATCACTGTGGGAATGTGGCGCTATTGCTAGCAATCTATTTCGCTACTGTAATTTATGGTTAAAAAGGAGTGATTATTGTGCACAATGTACCAGACTCTGAATAACCCAAAAAAGCTCTGCCTGTTGTTTGCTTAGAAGATAGTTGGGTAGGAAGGGGCGCCTCACTGTGAATTTTGTATGGTCGAATGTTCTAGCTATTGATGCAAGGGCGTGCAAGCTATCAGTGATTGTAACAGTCCAAATAGCCGGCCTTTTGATTAGTCCCGACCATAAATCAATTGGGAAAAACTTGGGCTGTATGCAATTGACAGTTTTGTCTTACTGCCCAACTATCTGCCACTGATTCAGTTGAGCACCACATGATCGCTACTGTTAAGTTGTGAGCTTTTGAAGTTGGGGTACACTTCAAGTGTACACTACAACTCTCCTTTTGTTGGTTGTTTGTTATTTGATGTTACTTTGTTAATGCATGTGGCCTGTGTTGAGATTTCTCTGTTGTTGACATGCTTATGGAGGATGAGGTGAATTAATCGATTGGAGGTTGATATCTGATGCTTGCTTTCTACTGGCATTAAGTTGATGTGTTTAGATGTGAGTTTTAGAGTGTACTCATGCTGGAGAGCTACTGTGCTAATGCAGATGCAGTCACTGAGAAGGGAGTTGAGTGCTGGCCTTCGTCCTCTCCACGAAACATTTGTTGCATTGGTTCGATTGTTTGGTTCTAAAGGTCATGGAACCAGGGGCTTAGAAGTCCTTGCAGCGATGGAGAAGTTGAACTTTGACATCCGGCGTGCTTGGCTAGTTCTTGTGGGTATGTTGGTCTCCTATAGTCATATTCCCATCTCTTCCCTGCTATCATTTTGCCACCTGTTGGTGCCTTTTGTGAATTGGTCATAAAGACTATCTCTTTTGGAATCAGAGGAACTAGTGAAAAACAAACATTTGGAGGATGCCAATAAGGTGTTTTTGAAGGGCGCGGAAGGAGGGCTGAGAGCCACCGATGAACTATATGATCTCATAATTGCAGAAGATTGTAAAACCGGGGACCATTCGAATGCTTTAACAATTGCCTATGAAATGGAGGCTGCTGGAAGAATGGCATCTACATTTCATTTCAATCATCTTCTTAGTGTGCAGGTAAGGCCAGAAGCCACTTTCTAATAAATAACCCATTTGTTTCAGTGATGCTTGTGATCGTCTTTGCTTCTATATGGCTTGTTTCAGCTGACTAAATTAGCATATCATACCAGTCCTCAGGTTGAAGCATCAAGCATGAGCTCTATATACTTTAGTTTTTTGGTTGCTTAGATTACCTCCTACTCATATCAGCATATGTTTAGATAGTTTTAAGAAGCACTGATGCTTTCATGCTTTTGTTCTTATATAAATTTTTTATATGGTTTTTTTTTTGAAATGTTTTATATGATTTTTTAATCAAATCCATATGTCATGGAAGGAACAAATGGTAGAAAATGTACGTGAAGTAATATTTCTTACATTGCCTCTTACTAGTATTATCGATGCCGGCTTTTTCTTCAGTTAGAAACTGAAGTAGAAAACTGCAGCATCGATTTAGAGAAAAGATATGTATAATATTTTGTCTGTTGCTTAGGTGGAGTGAGTTCCATTACACAAATATTTATGAACTGTTTTTATTTCCAATTGGACTGATATTTGGCCTCAGCTTTGTCTAAATTAGCAACTTATCAAAACAGTAGCTACTCTATGATCATTTCCATGTATCCCTCCTATACTGTAAAGTGTTCCTCTTTTTAATAGAATCATTACCTTTGAAGAAAAAGGAAACTGACTGGAACTAACCCTAATTAACATCTTTCTTTTATTACTAAAAGTATGGCCCAAAATATCCCAATACATCAGGTAATGAGCAGTTCTGAATGCACAAGACACCTAAGAAGGCTAGGGTAAAGGATGTGTTCATAGGGTTCAAGGAACACTCTTGTAAATGAATTTTTGTATCCCAAGTAATAAGAAGGCTACAAGAAGGATTGCTTCTCACAATGAGAGCATCCCATAGAGTTTGCTTCCAATAACTTTTCCTCTCTGTCTCTCCTCCCTTTCTCTCGTCCTTTCAATTTTACTCTGCCGCAAGAGTTCTATTTCTACCTATTGAGGAGATGCAGGACTTTTTGAGGACCTCATTGAAGGTTACAATACAAGTTATGCATCAATAAATTTTTTTTTTTTTGATGTATTAATAGTTGTTGCATTGCATGCTCAGAGGCCTGTGTATTATGAAAACAAAAACCCATCTCCATGGCTGCAAATCAGAAGCATAATGTTAAAAGTCTTTTTGGATCGTTCCAGAAAAGTTATTTTGGTTTGGGTCATAATTTTTTTCCCCTGAGAAATCTTGTAGTTTTTGCTGGATATTTTTTGAGACATCATTATGGCAGCGATTACCATTTCAATAACTCGAGAGTGAAATTTCTGAGAACTGTTTGTTGACATTCTTGAACCTGCTTTTGGTTACATTGTTAAGCTGCATTTGATATTAGTGTTTCTTGCTGAATGGTTTCATTTTTATTCTATTGCGTAGGCAAATTGTGGGATACCAGAAATTGCTATGGCAACTTTTGAGAACATGGAATATGGAGGGGAAGGTTTTGTATTTTCCTCTTTATTTGTTTTTGCTATATAATACAACATTGTTTTTATCGTTCACATTGCCTTAGAACCTAGTTGTGGTTCAATTGGGCCTCACTTTAGGTTGGTGAAGCATTTCAACTCGAGACTCGAGAGTCATTCAGATTGGCTGATAGTAACCATCTGATTGGTATCAATCGTAATGGAAAAGAGTGTGAATATTTACCTTGGAGTGTTGATTCTATGGGGTTGCATATAAGTTGCTTTGATTTGATAATCCCAGTAATTTGTTTGATGATTAGCAAAATGGAAGATTTGGATTGATTGATCATTTATGGTGAAAAGGTCTAATCAGCCAATCATGGGCTGAACTCATATAGGTATACATTTAGTTATGCTTCAGGCAACCTGCATCAGTAGCATCGTCTTCACAACTTTAATTTATCTCGTCAAGATCTGCAGATAAATGTCTGATTGTGATGGATAATAACTGTCAATGCAGATTGTTGCTTTGTTAAAATGGATGTTAATAACATTGTAAAGCTACCCTCCATTTTGATTTAAATTAGATTTCTGTGCATTAGGAAATAGGGCTTCCAATTGGTGGTTGTCTTGTTGAAAATTTTACTTATTTGTTTATGATATGAACATATTGTTTTTTCCCCTCAATGTTTCAGTGATGTTAATTTGTTACTTCTCATGCCAGATTACATGAAACCTGATACAGAGTCATACAATTGGGTTATCCAAGCGTACACTAGAGCGGAATCCTATGACAGGTGAATTTTTACCATGCAACCCATCTTTTCATTTGATTTGTGTCAACGGGATCTAATTGGTTATTGTTATTAAAAAAAAGAAAAGAGAAAAAGAAAAAATGCGATTGTTTTGTTGATGTCTTCTTCTTCTTCTTTTTAAGGTCAATAAATTGCTTTAGTACTATAGGTTTTTAGAATTGAGATACTACCTTGCCTGTTAACGAGTTAATAGTGCTTCCTACTTAGCAAGTTTCATTCCTGCATGCACTAGAGACTATGACATAGCTTTTCATTTACTAGTTACCCCCTTACCATGTACACCTATATTACAATCCATTACTTTCTACTTGGATCTGTATCCTCTAAAGCTTCAATGGAAGGACACTGCTGCCTTTCAAAATGTGACACCTTGCAGGGCTGTGGGGCCCATTAACCATGCCAGATACAGGAGGGCTCTGTGATCTATCCATCTGACAAAACTAAGGTACATGAGATGTTGCCAGCTGTCTCGTCTAAGGCCTTGAGATGGACAGTTGAAATAGAAACTGTTATGAGTTAGATACTTGGTATAAGGACTTATAAAAGTCTTCTAACACCTGGGATTTCTATGTAATATAGGAAACTATAGGGTTTTTTTTTTTTTATTTTTATTTCAGAAGTTTAAGAAAAAAAAAAAAAAGGATTAGTCGTCCAACCCTAGGTGTTACAATCAATCTCTTCTTTCCTCCAAACGCTCTGTATTTCCCTCCTTTTTCCCTCTTCTTTTCCTCTATTGTTTTTCAGACCTTCCTGAACCAAATCCTACATTTCTACAAATCTGTGGTTTCAACAGATACTTTGCTCTTTATTTGTTGACTTCTCATTTCATGTCCTTAGACTAGACAATGGGCATCGTCTAATGGCTTGATCTTTTGCAGATGGCTGGATCTTATAGCCCTCATTTATCTGGCAAGGATAGTGGTCCCACTAAGATTGTCACATGTCTTACTTTAAAAAGCAACAGAGATTGTTGGAAGCTGTAGAGGATTCTACACTACTTTCTTCTCTAGGTCTCTATTTTACTTTTTTTTTAACGGTAACAAAAGATTTATTGAGAGAGACAGAGGTCAAATACAAAGATAGAAAAACAACAAAAGGAAAGGAGAAGGGACTGGGAACAAGAGAATTGTACCTCATCGGTCATCCAACTCCAATTACATAATCACATCCACCCAAGGAGACAATCTCTCAACACCTTGCTTGGCTAACCCATCCGCTAAAGAATTGGCGGATCTAACTTCATGATGGAAGGAAACATTGATGCTAGCTGATAACTCCCTAATTTCATTGAAACTTCCAAGGTTTCCAGTTTGAGACCCATGTGATCACATTAGAAGAATCACTTTCTAGAATAAGAGCACCACCATAATTTCTTGAAAACAGCTTGAGAACTTCCAAAATAGCCAATACCTCCACTTCATTAGAGTCACAAACTCCCACGCTCTTGGAGAACATAACAGCTCACCCTTGCAATTTCGAAGCACTCCAATTTCCGCTGGCCCCGGCTTACCCCTTGAAGCTCCATCAACGTTGAATTTAAATACTCCAAAAGGAGGAGGAGACCAAGTGACAGATCTCCTTTCCTTACAATGGCCACACCCCATGCAAGATTCCCAACTGAAAAGCAAATCATTTAAATTGAAACAAGAGAGTTCCTTCCTAATCAAAGCCCATTTAGCAATCCTTTAAGGCTACCTTGGATTTCAATCCGCTGCCGTAGATGAAGAGCCTCTAAAAGCCCTATTATTTCCTTCCTTCCAAATTGACCATAAGATAGCAAACGTAATCATCCTCCATAATACGCTCCCACTACCAACGAAACACCCACCTTTTTTTTCCCATCTCAATTTTCAAATCATTTATACTTTTTTTTGCTGTATTTTTATTTCTTAGATTTTTAGTGGATATTATTATCATGATGTTTTCCGTATGGTACCCAATAATTTCATAAAATTTAAGATTATCCTAATATCATATCCTTCTGATGTTATCCCAATTCCATGTTTGTAGTTTGCAGCTGTTGCTCAGATGGGTAGGGATAGGTAGAGTGTGCACGCGAGTTTGAGCCCCATTTTTTAAAAAAGAAAAAAAAAGAAAAAGGAAAGAGGAAAAAAGAACGATATTTGCAACATTGCCCTACATATATGCCCTTTCTTAGATGCTTTACTTTACAGTCATTGGATGACAAGTATGACTGGCTAGTCTGGCTTCACGGTTTATAGTATTATAATACTATCCAGTTATTGTGGTTCTTTACCATGCTTCATGAAATGTTATTCCACTGTGATGTATAAGGTTATTGGTGTGACTATAATGCGCAGGATCCAAGATGTAACTGAATTACTAGGAATGATGGTTGAAGATCACAAGCGTTTGCAGCCTAATGTGAAGACATATGCGTAAGCTTCATTCTCTTCCATTGTGAATAAAATAGTCAGTGGTAAGTTAGAAATTATCTTTTATTACTGAAAATCTGTTTATAACTGTAGTTATGCTCCTATATGATTAGTCTCAATTACTTGGACAGTTGCAATTTGCAATCAATAAACATCACTACCCTCAGAAAAAAACAAAAAAAAAAAAAGAATTTTGGTCGAATAAAAAACCTCAGAAGAGACTATTTATCTGTATACAACTTAGAATGACATGCTCAATTACTGATCCTTATACAACGCAGAATGGCATGCTCAATGAACTGAGGTGTAGCTTTGCATAAGTTTTATTGGGAACCAGCCAAGTTGGCTGTCAGAAATGGTATCTTAGTGCACGCTCTGTTATATTTTTGTGTTTTTTTTCCAATTTCCTCCAACGAGTTTTTGTGTTCCTTCAAAGTTCTACCATTGGAAACAATAACAAAAAATAAAAAAAATTGAAAGAAAACACGACGAAATATCAACAAAAAGCCCAGGCCTCATCTTGTTTTAAAATTTAGAAGTCAAGAAAAGACCCAGGCATCCTCCTATGCAGTCCAACCATAAAGATCCAATAACCCCGCTGCCCCAAAAGGGGCTTTTGGTGCCCGTCTCTATTCCTTTTTCTTTTTTTCTTATCCAACCATTTCTAATCTAATATAAAGCACATGCCTAAACATGAGCCCGGTTTGATGGGACAGTGCAATATGATGACGCCTGCATCCAAACTATCTCAAGTGAGTTATCTTCTTCTCTATTAAATTGGGATCTCCTATTGATGTCCTCTTATGTATTAGTTCTTAATACTATCTTTCTTGTTACCCTGCAAACTCATCTTAGCATTTGCATTGCATCTCAGGCCATGTACTTTGTTTCTTGCTGTTTCTTTGTTCACTAGTGTAACAATGTGTGTATAATTGTTTTTATTTTTATTTTTATAATAGTGTCCCTTCAGTCAAAGTGGGCTTGATGTTCACGTAATACTCCAACAGCTTGTTTCCTTTTTTTCCTACCTTGCATTTTAAGTCTCCATTTTTCTTTAAGTAGTTACTCAGCGCAACGGTAGAGTTGCTCCTTTGGTGACCTCGAGGTCACGGGTTCGAGGCGTGGAAACAGCCTCTTTGCAAAAATGCAAGGGTAAGGCTGCGTACACATGCGCCCACCCTCCCCCTACCCCCGCTTAGCCGGGGAGCACTTTGTGCACCGGGTGAGTTACTCAAAACTGCCAGAGTGTTAACACATTGTGGCATTAAGTGGTTTTCAAATTGACCCAATCCTCCTGCATACTCTCTGAAGTCAGAATCACTAAACTTTCTGCTAATTTTCAGTACATATGACTCAAAAACCCATCTCCAAGTTTCTTGCTTTCACTTATCTATATCTATGTTTGTGTGGATATAAATTTCTCGTCATTGTCATCATTATCAAAGCCTTGTCCTAACTATCTTGGGATCAGCTACATGAATTCTATTTCACCATTCGAGACTATCATGGGCCAAATCCTCAAATAGGTTGCTGTCACTTTATATATTTAATCAACAAATTCTGCTCTTCATTCATAGTTTGGTAAAATTGGTTTTGAACAAATTCTAAAAATATTAGCATAAATAATATAATAAGAGCCTGTAGCTCAGGTGGTAGATGTACAGTATTCGTTCTCAATAAAACTGTCAGTAATATAGTGTATCTAAATGTTTCTTTTGTTTGATGGAAATTTTTTGTTCAAGGCCTCCTCCTAATGTGTTGCACTATCTTTTTTACTTAGGCTGTTAGTGGAGTGCTTTACCAAGTATTGTGTCATAGGGGAAGCTATTCGGCATTTTCGTGCCCTGAAGAACATTCCAGGGGGGACAAAAGTTTTACATAATGAAGGGAACTTTGGAGATCCACTTTCTCTTTATCTTCGGGCTTTATGTCGAGATGGTATGTTTCTCAGTGCTTTTCAACTTTTGGATTGACATTTGTTATTGTTTCTCACTCATTCTCCCCCACCCACCCCACCTTTTATCACATATTTGCAGTTACTAAAATCTTGAACTTTGTTCAGATTGTAAAATTGCTTTAGTTTCTAGGGATTTGCAACTTGTTTATCAATAACTTAAAGAATTGCTATATAGCCCATGATGTACTGATATTGATACCGATATGAGCATGGACACCTACGACTATCGAGTTTAGGTGGCCAATAGAAAATGGAGATGGTGAGGCCCAACAGGAGTTTGTAGATTTGACGGTGCAAAACCGTCAGGGAGAGGCTGGAAATTTTAAAGAATAATTGTCATGGCTTGGCTCTCACAGGAGGAGAATAAATGCCATTGCTCATGCACAATGTAAATGAAAAGAACTCTGTCGCTTCTTCTATGTGGTAAATGAAATTAGATCCTCAGCAAAGGAGCTAAATTCCCATTTTTCCATATATGAAGCTAAACAATGAGGAAGTATACTTGTTGGAGAAACTAGGAGCAGAAAGGAATCTATAGAAATAGGTCATGGAATGATTGAGTGCATATGATGCATATTATATGATGTAAATCATGTATATTTGTAAGTGCACAAAAATTCACGAACCCGGTGAGGGTGGTGTTCTTGAGACTCACTGAGGAGGACGAAGGCCGGAGCCGCCCATCTCCTCGCTGATGATGGAAGAACCACTGCCTGAGAACCTGGAAGAGGGAGAAGAAACAGGTCAGAGGACCCTGGCTGTGGGCAGCGCAGGGCTCTCCGATGCCTAAGTCAGTATGTGTACTGGACAGTAGGAGGAGATTTTGGGGGAGAAGGTGATACCAGTGTGGTTCTCTCGGACGGGAGAGAGAGTCCCTTTCCTGTTCTGGTTTGGCCCCTTTTATAGAGGAGGAGAGGCGACAAGGAGGTGACCCTGTCAGGGAGCTATCCCATCGTGATATGTCGTGTCGCATCGGGCCATACCCTGGCGTCTGTGGACGCCGTTCTGTCAGAGGACGTGGGCGGCATGGGAGGCTCTGTCAGAGAGCGTGGGCGTGCCCTTGTCTTATCGCGCGTGCTCTAACGTGCTTAAGTGTCCAAGGGTGGACAGCTGTCAGGCCCTGCCTTGGCTAGCCCTGACCGAGGTCGGGGTGTGACGCCGAGGTCGGGGAGCCGAGGGCGGAAGCCGAGGGCGGGAAGCCGAGGTGAGGCTTTTGCCGAAGTGGGAGCACTTGGCCGAGCAGGCGGAGCGCGGACGTTTGAGACGAGCTTTGCCGAGGTGGATTAGCCGGCGCGGCAGCACGGGATGGAGAATCAGGCCAGTTATCCGGTGAGCTAGGAAATATCCCCACACAATAGCCCCCCAGCTTCTGAGCTCAATAGACTGCTCTTTGAGGTCAGAAGGTAAGTATCATGGAGGATGACTGGCTGGCAATGGACCAGAGCTAGAGGTCGGCATCACTGCTAAGCTGTAACAGGGTGCTTCTGCCGAGCTGGAGAGCCACACAACTGCCGAACTGGAGAATGGGTACCGAGATGCGCTAATGGAGATCCCACCGGCTCTTCACCAGGGGCCTGTGCCGGGCATCGGGCGCGAGGGCCGCGATGCGCCTGCCGCACGCAATGGAGATCCCACCGGCTCGTCACCAGGGGCCTGTGCCGGGCATCGGGCGCGAGGGCCGCGATGCGCCTGCCGCACGCAATGGAGATCCCACCGGCTCGTCACCAGGGGCCTGTGCCGGGCATCGGGCGCGAGGGCCGCGATGCGCCTGCCGCACGCAATGGAGATCCCACCGGCTCGTCACCAGGGGCCTGTGCCGGGCATCGGGCGCGAGGGCCGCGATGCGCCTGCCGCACGCAATGGAGATCCCACCGGCTCGTCACCAGGGGCCTGTGCCGGGCATCGGGCGCGAGGGCCGCGATGCGCCTGCCGCACGCAATGGAGATCCCACTGGCTCGTCACCAGGGGCCTGTGCCGGGCATCGGGCGCGAGGGCCGCGATGCGCCTGCCGCACGCAATGGAGATCCCACTGGCTCGTCACCAGGGGCCTGTGCCGGGCATCGGGCGCGAGGGCCGCGATGCGCCTGCCGCACGCAATGGAGATCCCACTGGCTCGTCACCAGGGGCCTGTGCCGGGCATCGGGCGCGAGGGCCGCGATGCGCCTGCCGCACGCAATGGAGATCCCACCGGCTCGTCACCAGGGGCCTGTGCCGGGCATCGGGCGCGAGGGCCGCGATGCGCCTGCCGCACGCAATGGAGATCCCACTGGCTCGTCACCAGGGGCCTGTGCCGGGCATCGGGCGCGAGGGCCGCGATGCGCCTGCCGCACGCAATGGAGATCCCACTGGCTCGTCACCAGGGGTACGAAGCTCTGGATGACTAGTGGCGGCAGAGGACCGTGCGATCAAGGCTGACAGCAGAGGACCGTGCCGTCGAAATGACAGTAGAGGGTCGTACGATCGAAGCCGACAGTAGAGGGTCGTACCGGTGTCGTCGAAGCTGACGGCGCCATCGAAGCTGACAGTAGAGGACCGTGCGATCAAGGCTGACAGCAGAGGACCGTGCCGTCGAAATGACAGTAGAGGGTCGTACGATCGAAGCCGACAGTAGAGGGTCGTGCGATCAAAGCTGACGGGCGGTCAAAGCTGACGGGCGATAGGAGGCTTCAGCAGCCCCCCGAGCTGGAGAAGGCTTCTGTCGTTGAGATGGAGGCGTCTGCCGAGATGGATGCTGTTGCGAAGCTGGAGGCATCCGCCGAAGTGGAGGCGTCCGCCGAGATGGAGGCGTCCGCCGAGATGGAGGCGTCCGCCGAGATGGAGGCGTCCGCCGAGACGGACGCTGCCTGTTGATTGTTGTTGAAATGCTTCTGGGCTCGGGCTTCGTCCGCTTCTTGCCTGACGAACTGGTTTACCCTGGTCATCAGTGCTGCCATAGTGACCACGGGATGCATGACCAGGTCCCTTCGAAGCTCGTTGCCTGGCAGGAGGGCTTGTTGGAAAGACAGGATCGCTATTGCATCTGTAGTATCCTCGATCTGGCTGTAGACAGTCCAGAACCTTTTGGCGAACTGCGTGACGTTCTCGGTTTGCTTCATTCTGAGGGCCATCAGGTCGGCGGCCGACCTGGGGGCGACCCTATGAGCTTGGAACTTCGTCGTGAAGGAATTCCGGAGCTGCTGCCAACTGTTGATTGATCCTTGGGGGAGTGCGCAGAACCACTTCAGGGGGAGGTCCCCGAGGCTGGAGGAGAAGACTCTGCAGTTCAGGTGGCCTGCATCGCCCCACACCGACATTCTCTGAGTGAAGTGCCGGAGGTGTGCTGCTGGATCCGAGGTTCCATCGTAAACGATGAACCTCGGGACTTTGAAATCTTCGGGGAGGGGGAAGCTCCTGATCTCTGGAGAGAGGGGAGATGTGCCGAGATCGTCAGAGTTCGGCCGAACTCGAGCGAAACCGGCAGCCTCCAAGTTTTGTCGTACTGCTTGCTCGATGCGTTGATCAAGCCACTTTCTGGTGTCGTGGTTGTTGCCCGGAGCTTGGTTGCTTCTGTTGTCCTTCAGGGTGCGCTTTTTGGAAGGTGGGGTTGAGGTCGAACCCTTGGAGGATGAACCCGACTGAGTACCCTGCTGTTGGACGCTCGCTGGATTAGATCTTGCTCTTGACCTTTCCCGGTGGGGGACCGTCGGCAGCTGTGTCGACAGCGTCAGCGGTTCCTTTCCCTTTCTGGTTCTCCGAGGCATGGCGTTTGGGAAGATGGCTTTTTGTAGCGTTTCCCACAGACGGCGCCAATTGTAAGTGCACAAAAATTCACGAACCCGGTGAGGGTGGTGTTCTTGAGACTCACTGAGGAGGACGAAGGCCGGAGCCGCCCATCTCCTCGCTGATGATGGAAGAACCACTGCCTGAGAACCTGGAAGAGGGAGAAGAAACAGGTCAGAGGACCCTGGCTGTGGGCAGCGCAGGGCTCTCCGATGCCTAAGTCAGTATGTGTACTGGACAGTAGGAGGAGATTTTGGGGGAGAAGGTGATACCAGTGTGGTTCTCTCGGACGGGAGAGAGAGTCCCTTTCCTGTTCTGGTTTGGCCCCTTTTATAGAGGAGGAGAGGCGACAAGGAGGTGACCCTGTCAGGGAGCTATCCCATCGTGATATGTCGTGTCGCATCGGGCCATACCCTGGCGTCTGTGGACGCCGTTCTGTCAGAGGACGTGGGCGGCATGGGAGGCTCTGTCAGAGAGCGTGGGCGTGCCCTTGTCTTATCGCGCGTGCTCTAACGTGCTTAAGTGTCCAAGGGTGGACAGCTGTCAGGCCCTGCCTTGGCTAGCCCTGACCGAGGTCGGGGTGTGACGCCGAGGTCGGGGAGCCGAGGGCGGAAGCCGAGGGCGGGAAGCCGAGGTGAGGCTTTTGCCGAAGTGGGAGCACTTGGCCGAGCAGGCGGAGCGCGGACGTTTGAGACGAGCTTTGCCGAGGTGGATTAGCCGGCGCGGCAGCACGGGATGGAGAATCAGGCCAGTTATCCGGTGAGCTAGGAAATATCCCCACACAATATTGTATTGTAGTGTTTCTTATTTCACTCTTTGACAATCCCCCCCTTTCATATTCTTATTTCTGAAGAAGGTCTCCTTTCCACGAACCCCAAAATAGAGGGCATGGATATCGATATGGCCATATAGGGATTTTACCTTTGACATAAATATTTATTTATTTCTTGGTGTTTGTAGTTCATGTTTGGTTTAATGGTTTTAACTGGAAACATTGTATAAATTTTATGTATCACATTGTTTTTTGTTTTTATTAAATTAAGAAGTCTTTCAAGTTTCAGGCATCCTAAGTTTTTTTGGAATGATATCCTAAACTTAATTTTAGAAAGTTTTTTAAGTATTTTTTTAATAGAAACCATTAAAAAATTCTCTTTTTATAGCATTTCTTATATACATTTATAGGAATTGGTTTATAAGGTTGACCATATTATGTGGTAAGGTCGAATCAAATTTGTACATGTGTCATTCAAAAGATGTATCCTACTTTGCTTACCCATGTAGGTTCATGATTCACAAGAAATCAATATTTTGGTCTGGACAATTTGCAAAAAATTGCAGTTAGATTACATATTAACCAAATCTATATAATAAGGGAGCTCAGTTTTTTAATTCCCCATATTTTGGACCCTTGGATTTAAGAGGGGAATGAAAAAAGGGGCTAAAAGTTGGAGAAATTTACAAGTTTTTGCCATCCCCATCAAAAGCACATTCACATCTTGGTTTGTACGGCGCAAAAAGGGGCAGCAAGTTTGAGTTATTTACAGGTATTGCCATCCCTTCTTCATTTAAAAGAAAAGCAAGAGTGTTTACTTTCTTATTGTTCTGCCATTGATAAAAAATGTGTCAAAAGCAAAAAAAAAAAACTTCTTTTGTAAGGGAGCTCAGTTTTTGAATTTCCCATATTTTGGACCCTTGGATTTATGTACATAAATCCTAGGGCTGAGATTAAGAGAAAAGGGGTTGAGGGGTTTAAGGGGGTTTGAGAGTCCAGAGATCTGGGACACTACTTCCCCAGATCCCTGGACTCTTTCTCCCTTATCTGGGCGACGGGTCAAGGAGTCTGGGCCAGGTCTGGGGTTAGGTTCAGGTTAGATGGGTTTGGGTTGGATTTGGGTTCAGATTGATTTGGGCTAGAGTTTGATGGGTTGGATTGGGTCAGGTTCAGGTCAGGTCTGATGGGTTTAGTTAAGGGCCCCATCAGGGTCTGGATCAGAGGTTTGGGGCCCAAAAGGTGGGCTGCAGTGGGGTCCGGTCTGGGCAATAATCACTGGGACTCAGGTTTCACAAATTTTGATCCGCCCGTCGGATTTTAAAGTTCTATATATGGATGGAAAGCCCTCAATGAGTAGATAGCGATGAGCCAACTTTCGGGTCAATCAGGGGTCTAAAATTGATAGGTGATTTTTCAGGTGGGCACCCCGAGGTTGCGGGACCTGATATTATGATTTTTGATCCGCCCGTCGGATCTCGAAGGTCTATATATGGACGGAAAGCCCTCGACGAACAAATTGCAATGAGCCAATTCCTAGGGCAATAAGAGGTCCAGGAATAATAGGTGATCTTTGACTCGGAACCTAATTAGGACATCGTTAAATAGGGTGGACCGAATTACCCCTCATAGGGTGCCAAAATTCAGGTTAGTTGTTAGGTGGTCAAAAGAATAGTAATTAGATTTAGCTGTGCTCAGAACGTGGTGCCCCGTGCCTTCAGGTACGGGCAATCACTAGCGTTATTATAATATCAAAATTTATCGAAAATGGGGCCCTCATAGCATGGATCCAAAATGGAAATTCAATCATCCTTCTGAGGATCCGTACGCTCCATCAATCATAGCAGTATTGACCATTAGATTGAACACATGGAAAAATGGCTAAATTGTGCTATCCAATGGTGAATGAAACTCCAACCACATAGAAGTCTCATGCAGTTATGGGAGAAGAAACTGCATGTCTAATGGACAGTCTGATGATGAAGGATCATTTGTTTCTCATGTGAACTAAATATAATAGTGATTTCCACTCAAAGGTTTTAAAAGTTAAGGTATTGCTCCATAAAATTGATTAAATCACCTTATTATATTCACCACCAACATAGTCTAATCTTTTTATGTATTTTTATAATGTAAATAAAAGACCTAGTGACTCTCTGAGTTGACTGACTCCAATCTCCAACTGGCCAAGTTGAGTCACTGAAGTCAGAAGTGCGTGAACTATGCTTTCATCCTTTCTGAGTGTTTTAATGAAAACCTGTGGAAAGTGGTCAAAACTCAAAGGACCTTTTCTTCAACCTTCAGCTGAGTGGTTATGTAATATTGTGAGGAGAGTATAGGTGGTTGTGTGGTTATATTATATGTAAATATCCTTATATTTGAAAATCGTGAAGGGTTAATTTGGTACCATTGCAAGCCAAAAGTTCTGATGTTGTGGGATTCTTTAGCACTAATAAAACACATACTTGAGAATCAATGTATGTTGATAACAGCCCACAATATCAATCTTTTTACACCAGTGCGTTTACTTTCTAGATTTTAATGCGTCATACTTCTTTGTTGCGTATTTATTACTATTTTGAGAAGGTTTCGATATATTTGAAACCAGGAAGGATTGTTGAGTTGCTTGAAGCTTTAGAAGCAATGGCTAAAGATAATCAAACCATTGCACCGAGGGCAATGATCTTGAGCAGAAAGTATCGTACATTAGTGAGTTCTTGGATTGAACCTTTACAAGAAGAAGCTGAACTGGGGTTTGAGATTGATTACATTGCCAGGTCTGCCTCATTTTTCTCGCTAATTTGTTTTAGCTTTACATTTTAACTTCTTTTCTTGTTTGATGCTCACATTAAAATATTAGTTTTCCTGTTGTTTGTCCATATTTCATTATTGTCTACACTGCGACATTTTAATAATATATATACAGGGAGATGCTCCTATGAGAGCATCTCTCACTTTATTATGAGTGCTAGGTTGGAGGCCCTCACATCCATATCCAATGCCAACAACTTAAATGTGAGGGCCCCCACCCCCATCTCTCATAGTAAGGTGAGAGATGCTCTCATAGGAGCATCTCCCATATTTTAATGTGAGGGCTCCCATATATGTGGGAGATGCTCCTATGAGAGCATCTCTCACCTTACGATGAGAGATAGGGGTGGGGGCCCTCACATTTAAGTTGTTGGCATTGGATATGGATGTGAGGGCCCCCACCCTAGCTCTCATAATAAGGTGAGAGATGCTCTCATAGGAGCATCTCCCTATATATATATATATATATATAGGGAGATGCTCCTATGAGAGCATCTCTCACCTTACTATGAGAGCTAGGGTGGGGGCCCTCACATCCATATCCAATGCCAACAACTTAAATGTGTATATAGGGAGATGCTCCTATGAGAGCATCTCTCACCTTACTATGAGAGCTAGGGTGGGGGCCCTCACATCCATATCCAATGCCAACAACTTAAATGTAAGGGCCCCCATCTCTATCTCTCATAGTAAGGTGAGAGCATCTCTCATAGGAGCATCTCCCATATATATATATATATACATAGACACACACACAATACTTGATTTGGTTCGTTGCTGATAGAAAAGAAACACACACACACACACACACTACAGTTTAAGAACATGCCTAGTTTTGTTTGTTGTTCTTTCGTTATTGGTCCAGGCTGGCATGGTAGCCACCAACTCGATCCTCAAAGGTGTCTAGAGTCCAGAGAGTACATTATTCATGCTCTTGGTTAGTTTATCATTTTGTTTGGTAAACTATTGCATGAATGTTTGATTATCTGTTGTCTCATTATTGTTCACAGCCTTCATTTGGCCTTTCAAATAAACTCTCTCATAGTTTGTTAGACAAAACCAGTCTGAATGAATTTTGATAGTGTATCACTGCAGCGTAACAAAAATGCCTTTTCATTTGCATGTTTTGATTGTTCGACTGTGAAGTTTCTCTGATCATAACCAGTATGTCAGGTACATAGCAGAGGGGGGGCTTACAGGTGAACGCAAACGCTGGGTTCCACGCAGAGGAAAAACCCCATTAGACCCTGATGCGATTGGATTTGCCTATTCAAACCCAATGGAAACATCTTTTAAACAACGGTGTCTTGAGAATTGGAAGATACATCACCGAAAGCTCTTGAAGACCCTTCACAATGAAGGACTTGCAGCTTTAGGAGATGCATCTGAATCAGATTATATTCGAGTAGATGAAAGATTGAAGAAGATCATTAAAGGTCCTGATCAAAATGCTCTCAAGCCAAAGGCTGCTAGTAAGATGATAGTATCTGAACTGAAGGAGGAGCTAGAAGCTCAAGATCTGCCTACTGATGGAACAAGACAAGTACTCTACCAACGAGTGCAAAAGGCTAGGAGAATAAATCGTTCACGTGGCCGTCCTCTTTGGGTTCCTCCTGTGGAGGAGGAAGAAGAGGAGGTAATAGTGTCTCCTTTCACAGGATTTGTCTGTTGCCCATACTCATTATATTTGGAGCAGTTTTGTTCATAGCATCCTTTGCTGTTTTGGTTTATAGTGAACATGTTACTATTTATTTCCTTGTGAGCTACTTTGTGTTGTTAGTCAAATACTGAGCTCTTATAGTGGGATGGATTTGGAAGGTCTAATTCTGCTTGATATTCTTGTAGGTCGATGAAGAGCTTGATGAGCTAATTTCACGTATTCAGCTACATGAAGGAGATACAGAGTTCTGGAAGCGTCGATTTCTTGGAGAAGGCTTAAATGATGTCCATGGAAATCATGCAAACACTGGAGAGTCAAAGCTTCCGGATAGCTTGGGTGATGCTGATGTTGTGGAGGATGTCTCAAAAGAGGTGGAAGATGAGGTGGATGATGATGACGATGATGATGAGGAGGAGGCGGAGGAAGTTGAACAGACAGAAACTGAAAGTCCAGAAGAGGTAGTAAAGGAAAAAGAAGTGAAAGCAGCTACGCCTCTTCAAATGATCGGAGTCCAACTGCTAAAGGATTCCGACCAAACAACTAGCAGACTAAGGAAATCGCGGAGGAGAGCTGCCCGAGTATCAGCAGAGGTCTGAATTGAGACTTGGAATTTCTTAATCTCATTATAGGCAACACACAACATATTTTGTTATTTGATATGCTTGAAAAAACATGAAATTTCTTTGTTAATATCTTTTCACGGGTTTGCAAGTTACCTTTTGTTTTGTTGTTACCAGTTCAAATCTTTTATTTTTTAATTTGTTACCGAAAACACTGTTCAAGAATCAAGAGTATATTCACCATATTGTGAATTTTGTTTAGTTCAAATGTGATATAGAGATACGAAGGCATGTCTCTAATGAGGGTTCACTCATGAGCTTTGAGACAGTTGAAAATAGGCATCTTCAACCAAGCTTCTATAAAAAAGTTCCTTCGAAAAATTGAAGATATCTTTGTTTTTTGAGAAATAAGAAGTGGATAATTATATAATCTCCCTGTACGTGTAAGTGTAGTGATTGTCTTGAGTCTTGAGTCTTCAGAGATCCTCGGTTGGTCTTACACAGACCATGTTAGAGACCCCGTCTTTACACTCACTGTCATTCATGAACTCAGTGGATCTGTTGAATTCATGCAGGATGACGACGATGAAGACTGGTTCCCTGAAGATATATACGAGGCATTTAAGGAGATGAGAGAAAGGAAGATTTTTGATGTATCAGATATGTATACCCTTGCAGATGCTTGGGGCTGGACATGGGAAAGAGAAATAAAAATGAAACCTCTTCAAAGATGGTCACAGGAGTGGGAAGTTGAGTTGGCAATCAAGATAATGGAGAAGGCACGTTACTTCTGCAAATTCTTCATCACTTTACTTTCATTTGCCTGGGGGATATAGTTCTCATGCTTCCTAGTGCTTGCAACAGCATGGAATTGGCTCTCATTGGTCTTTTTAGTTGTGTTCCTGGTTTACTCATATTCTTAACATTATTTATTGTTATAGGGTCAGCTCTGTGAGTATTTTTCTACAGGAACTTAGAGCTAAATTCGTTTGTCACTTTGCTATCTAACATGTCGATTCTCAGTACTACATTCCAAGTATTTATTGCTCGTCCCATTTTTCTGGCTCCATGAATTTGCAGCATTTCAGAGTTGTTTCCCGTTCTGAAACAACATTCTTTGATTTTCTCTTCTTTTGGAGCTATTCCTAATCTTACTCTTACTGTCTTACATGCTTATTTATAATTTTTATTTTTTATACATATTGTTATATCGTTTATCGGATCAAGCATTGTGTGAGTACTGAGTTGGAAACTTGGCAACCAGTACCCATTGTTTTTTATGACCCATTCTATTGCCCTGCTGTGGGTTATCTCTGTCATGTGCCTTGCTTCCACACATAATCAAGTCCACTACACTCACAGCTAACCCCAGTTAGATGGGACAAGTTTCAGCAGTTGATGATTGCTGTATCTATTACTGTTTACATATCCTCCTTATCATATGCATCTCAGCCACCACTTACTGTTTCGATTATCTTCACTGAGAAGGAGCACTTGATACTTTGCCATATATAAATTCAGTCTACCTCTTCATCAATGTAATTGCATTTTTATCAAAGAAATTAAAAATCAATGTAATTTCATTTATGGGTATTTATTTGTAGTTTCCATTTCAACCTTTATGGTTGTTGCTTCAGAAACTGCTAGGAATGCAGGCTTTAGTATGATAGTATCAATATTGAAAATAATGCCAACTGTGAAGTTTCTTAAGTTATCTGTTATGCATCAGTGCTGAATGGAAAGTATTTGATAATATTTCTTTTCAGGTCATTGAATTGGGGGGGACACCAACTATTGGAGACTGTGCCATGATACTGCGTGCGGCTATCAGAGCTCCTCTTCCCTCAGCATTCTTGAAAATTCTGCAGACAACACACAGTCTTGGTTATGTTTTTGGAGGGTAAGATTAGAACCTTTCTGGCTTTAGATCATGAGAAAAGACTGATAATCCCAGGTTGTTCTGATTTGGGCATTAGTCTCATACATTTGAAATTTGATCGAACCAACCAACAAAGGATATGCCTCATTTTCTTTCTTTTTATTTTTTTTTATCATTAACAATAATCTAAAGCTGTACAAGAGAGTGACACTATAAAACATTATAGCAAACAAGAACAAAAGAAGAACATACAAAGGTGGATCAATGAAAGACATTAACAATCCACTCCTTGTTTGGCCTAAGAATCCGCCATATCATTGGCCGATCAAACAACATGCCCAAACTCCACTTGAATCAAGGAAGACAACTGTTAGATTAGACAATAAAAAAGATCTCAGTAAGCACTAATATGAAAAGAAGAAAACCTTAGAAAGAAAGGGAGTTTATTCAAAAAGAGCATTGGAGAGTATTACTTAGGGTTGGGCGACACTCCCTATAATCCCTGCCATTTGGCCTTATTATCCGGAAGTACTTGTGTTGGGCACTTTGGTCATTTTCCATCATGGAGAGGCATTTATGTCTAAGTTTTGTACTATTATCCAGCCCTGATTAGATTTCTTTGAGAGAGAGAAAAAGAATGAAAATCTTATAAAACTGGCAAAGGCAAGGACTAAGATATTTCCAAAAAGGAGCAGTTCAAGAAATTAGGCTAAAAGGAAGGGACTGCAGCATAAATTTTGTAGAAGTCCTTGCAATGGGAATTGTAACTATCTATACCAAATTACTCAAAGCTGTTAGATCATGCTAAGATGCTTCATAAATGCAGGTTTAATAACTGCTTGCACGGAGTTTTGTTTTCTTGCAAGGCTTCTCAACTGACCATTTCTCATTTATTAAGTTTCTTAGTTTGATATGGTTAAAATGGAGTTCTTCTGTACTGTGCTTTCTTCGGTGCACTAGCTGGGTTGAGATGTGTTTTTGGTGACACTGTTGTTTGTTTTTTCCCCTCCCTGGCTCCCTCTCCTAGAAATAGTTCCTCGTGATTAAGTCATCTGTCTAGCATTGGATTTTTCAGATTTGTGCTTTTGGGGTACTAATGTCAACTTTCTCTTGACCTCAGTCCCTTGTATGATGAAGTCGTCTCACTCTGCCTCGATCTAGGAGAAACAGATGCTGCCATTGCAATCGTGGCAGACATGGAGACCACTGGAATCACTGTCCCAGATCAAACCCTAGACAAAGTGCTTTCTGCCAAACAGAATAGTGATTCTGTAGCTGAAGAATCATGATAGCTCCCATCCGATCTGTGCTGAGCTCGACATCACCCACGAGTGTGCAGTTGGTTACCTTTATGCTGATCTATTGCCAATTTAGCAATGCAAAAGAGATGTCATGGTCAGCTGTTGTGATATGTAAATTAAATATATATATATATATTTAATCTTGTTATGGCTTAGAATATGGGATGGATAGATAGAAAAAACTGGGTTACCAAATCTCAGTTTGTAGAATATGTGAATTGAATTTGAGCAATGATATAACATAGACTACAATTATTTGCTGGAAGCATCCTCATTTGGCCAGCCCATACTGTATTTCCATCCTTGCTGTGTTCTGTTCTCAGGCTATACTGTAAGCTACTACCAGGACCAAAATGTTACTGTTTCAGGACAACATGCTTCTGTGCATAATGGGATAGCGATGATGGTGGTGGTGTACTTCCATGTGAGTTTGTATCAATACTCAATTGAGCCCTCTTAAATCGAAAACACTAACCGAGCCCTCTTAAATCTAAAACACTAATTACTAGAAGTTTGGGCCTGCTGGCTGATACTTAGGCAATGCATAGGGATTCGATTTCATGCCATCCTTTGTAAGGCCTCACCCCACTCGCATGCATGATATTGTCCGCTTTGGCCCACGGGCCTCTTGCTTTTATTTCTGGTAGTCCTACAAAGCCGGCCCGCTTGGTAATTTTACATGTAAAATAAAGTATAGTAAACCATCAAATCAAAAGAGAGAATAAAATATAATGGGATTATAATAATATTTTATTTTAGTTGTTTGTATGAAATCATTTGACTTTTGTATAGAAAAGTCGATCGTTTTTTTTTTTTTTGAAGAAAGTAGGTTGTTTTTTTTATTTTTTATTTTATTTTTAAAAGATGGAGGTAATATTGAATTAAAGTGCTACTGATGTGACCTCTTGTATGAAAAATGAAGGCTTTGCCAAACAGGCACTAATAAGATTATACATTCCTCATTGAAGTAGTGGAGGGTAGGCTCTCATACTATTTGTCCACCCGCACACACATACATGATATCGTTTGCTTTGGCCCACAGGGCTCATGGTTTTATTTCTAATAGGCCTCAACCCACTAAAAGATCTCATGCAATGTAAGTGTGTAAATTTTACATATAATCCCAATCACTTAGAGGAGAGCGGGGGTATGATGTGAATTCTTGGATTGATCATTGATGCGCTTTGAAAATAGGAGTGGTTTAATTTCCCGAGTCAGTGAATTCCAGCCACAAATACCACATTCCAGTTCCCTTTCCGTGTGTGCACACAGGGGGCGAGAGGCATAATTCTCTTTTAAATGGTGAATATGCTATTTAGGCACATCATGGAAAGATAGCCCACAACATCTCAGATTAGAGCGTGCCCCGGTGATTTTGCACTTCATCCACATCGTGGACAATTGCTATAACCTTTTCCGAACCACTCTTACCACAGAAATGAACTTGGAAGCCCCATTGATGAGAATTTAAACATCATCCGAGAGCTTGTCTACACCAGTATGCTATAAAAGAAAATAAATAATAGTATATTTCTATTAATGGCATCATGAGAATTGAGAAAGCATCAAGATTTACCGTGCTTGTTGCTATGAATGTCACCAAGTTCGATCAGTATTTAGATTTGTGCTTTGTGCTGATGAAAATCAGTAGGTTCAAAAACATCAACAAGTATTTACTTAAGGCCCATCAAAATCTTTCCTCCCAAAGAAAGCAATAAGGGAATGTTGTACAGTTAGTGACTTGAGCAGAAAAATCCCTAACAAGCGCTCTTTATGATTACATCTATGGCTGGCCTCAAAAACAACACCCTAACACCACAAACTTGGAACCAATTGGGGGAACCACCTGCTGCCAAAAACCTAATCTTGTATCTGTTTTAATTATGAGTTTATGTTGTGGCTGCTTCAAATGGACGCTTCAGCAAGATCTTCAATAATCCATGCCACCCATGCCGCCACCCATTGCAGGAACCTCCTTTTCATCTTTAGGAAGCTCAACAACAACAGCCTCCGTCGTGGTCATCAAAGAAGACACGCTGCAAAAAAGTATGGAGGTTAGAGAATGAGATCTCATCCTGCTGGAACAAATTTTATTAAATAGTCATAACAAGGGCTTCAAAAAATGGAAAAAAAAAAAAAGAAGCTTTGGTACCATTCAATTTAATGACTCTTTTGACAAAGTTCAACACAATTACAGAGCCATCACATTACCTAGCTGCGTCCACCAAAGCAGTTCTAATAACTTTTAATGGGTCAATGATCCCTGCCTTCACCATGTCAACATATTCACCTAATTGTGAAAAGAAAAACAAATGAGGATGCGAAAATCTCCAAAGAAGTGAATAATAATCTCACTCGATCGTTTTTTTTCTTTCCGAAATGGATCTCTACTCAAATAATCAAAAGCTGTAGAAGCCACCTTTGGCTGCATCATATCCAAGATCAAGGTTATCCTGTTCCAATAGCTTGCCAACAACCACAGCCCCTTCAACTCCAGCATTGGAAGCAATTGTATGCACAGGTGTCTGCAAGTTGGATACCCATGTCTCCATTAATTTCAAGATAAAATGAAAAATACATAGATCTCTACAAAAATAAGCAGGTGCTGAATGTCCAGAACCTTGAGAGCATTCTGAATAATTTGAACTCCTATCTTCTGATCAAAGTTGGCAGTATGCAACTTCTCCAGCTCCCTTGATGCATAGAGAAGCGCAACACCACCACCTGAAAACAGAAACAATTGATTATGTAGTGTTTCAAGCAACCTAATAATTACCAATAAAAAAAATTATCTCAAGTTAGTCTACGCAGGAAGGCAACAAGGTAACAAGGTCAAAATTTACCAGGTACAATGCCCTCTTCAACAGCCGCCTTGGTTGCATTTAGAGCATCAGTAACCCTATCCTTTTTCTCACCAACTTCAGCTTCACTAGCACCTCCAATCTGCAAAGTAAATCACATGTAAGAATTGAAAGAGACTATTATCAGCAGGTGGGCCACAAACCAAATAATTATCAGCTCACTGTTAGACCATGTCTTCTCCATCTCTACAACAGATAAATCAGAGAGAAGCTAATTGATGAGATGAGCCTGGCATTTGGGCTGATGATGACATAATAAAAGCCAAGTTTCTAAACCACTATTCAAGGGTACATTTCGGTAACCGCATTTCCGTGGAAACGGCCCGGACAATAGGACATTTTTCAGCAGAAAAGTCTTCTCATTGTTTGATGAGAACAGTATGAATTTCTGCGAATAAACAAAAAAGTGTTTCCGAGGGGGGGTGTGGTGGTGATTTGAATGGTCATGTAGGACGTGACGTAGATGGATACATAGGAGTACACGGGAGACATGGGTACGGTAATAGAAATGAAGAAGGGAAGTATATCTTGGAGTTTTCAGTGGCTTATGATCTCATGGTAACTAACACATTTTTCAGAAAGAGAGAGGAGCATTTGGTGACTTATAAGAGTGGCTCATCGAGGACACAAATTGACTTCTTCTTAACTAGGAAAAGAGACCGTTTAGCTTGTAAAGATTGTAAAGTTATACCGGGGGAGAGCTTGACTTCCCAACATAGGTTGTTGGTCATAGATGTGCAGTTACAAAGGTGGACTAGAAAAAAGAAGTTGTATAGATGCTCAAGGACTAAATGGTGGAACCTGAAAGGTGATAAGCAACTAGCTTTAAGGGAAAGAGTACTAGAGGAAGACGTTTGGGCGACAGATGAGAGTGCAAATAATATGTGGGATAAGGTAGCAGAGTGTATTCGGAGGGTAGGGAAAGAAGTCTTAGGAGAATCCAAAGGGGGTGCTCCGGTACAGAAAGAGGCATGGTGGTGGAGCGTATCATTTTAAGAAGATAGAAATAATTCTGCAAAGATGGCTTAATCCAGTGACCTCCTTGGTCGACTGTTCTTCTCATTATAAAGGGGATGAAATCCCTGATTACATGTAAGTATCTAATCAGATCCTAAAAATCTGTTTTTCCAACTAAGAAGCTTTGACTAAGTAATATATACAGTTTGGACCCAGAATGGGCCTGGGCTTGATTGGGCTTGGATTGTCACCCCCCCTCAAATTGATGCTGGGGAGTCATAAAGCAGCAATTTGGAAACAAGAAATTGATGTCGAGGCCGAGGAAGTCCCTTTGTGAAGATATCGGCAAACTGAAATTCTGTAGGGACATGAGGTAGACTGATGACATCCCGTTTTAATTCATCCCTAATAAAATGGCAGTCAACTTCAATATGCTTGGTGCGTTCATGGAATACGGGATTTTCAGTGATTCGGATAGCCCCAGTATTGTCGGCATGCAAAGGAGTAGGATAGGTCTGAGTGAACCCAAGTTCCGAAAGAAGGCCCCGTAGCCATAAGACTTCAGAACAAGCAGAAGACATCGCTCTATATTCAGCCTCCGTGGAAGATCTGGATACACGTGCCTGTTTCTTGCATTTCCAAGAAATGAGCGAATTGCCAAGGTACATGCACCAACCAGTAGTAGAACGACGCGTGTCTTGACAGCCTGCCCAGTCAGCATCCGCATAAGCAGCGAGTTGAAGAGGATTATCTTTCGGATAAAATAAACCACGATGAACAGTTCTTAGCAGATAACGGATAATGCGCTTCACAGCTGTCAAATGAAGGTGTCGAGGAGCGGTCATGAACTGGCTCACAAGATTAACAGCAAATGAAATGTCTGGTCTAGTGATGGTGAGATAGACTAGACTGCCCACGAGGCGCCGGTATGGATGAGGATCAGGAAGAAGCTCTCCATCATCTTTACTCAGTTTGAGATTTACCTCGACGGGTGTATCAACAGGCGAAGAATCCTGGAGGTCGGCCAACTCAATAAGGTCGGATGTGTATTTGTGTTGATTAACAAAAAGACCTTTTGGAGATTGATGCACCTCTAAGCCCAAGAAATAATGCAAAGGACCCAAATCCTTCATATTAAAGGAAGTCCGAAGGGAAGCTTGGAGAGATTTGATCATACCATCATCCGTACCAGTGATAATAATATCGTCAACATACACCAGAAGTACAGTAACCCCTGTAGATGTGTGGCACAAAAAGAGAGATGGATCATAAGGGCTCTGAGTAAACCCATTCTCGCATAATCGACTCCTGAAGGTTTCGAACCATGCCCGTGGAGCTTGCTTTAGACCATAAAGTGATTTCCGCAACCGACAGACAGACTTCTTGGAGGGAGAGGTGACGCCCTGTGGTATACGCATATAGACTTCTTCGTGCAAATCCCCATGGAGAAATGCATTTTTGACATCCATTTGGTATAATGGCCAAGACTGAGATGCAGCAATGGCGAGAAGTAACCGAACAGAGGTCATTTTTGCCACCGGTGCAAATGTCTCCTCATAGTCAATGCCATACTCCTGTCTGTTTCCGAGGGCCACAAGTCTGGCTTTGTGTCTATCCAAGGAGCCATCAGATTTAAGTTTGATCGAGTAAATCCATTTGCAACCAATGGGCTTAACTGCCGGAGTACACTCCACAATATCCCATGTGTGATTCAGAGCCAATGCATCTAATTCCTCCTTCATGGCCTGGTTCCAGCAATCGTGTTGGACAGCCTGTAAATAAGAACTTGGGATAGAGATAGAAGAGAGAGTGGTCATCAAAGAAGTATGGGTAAAGCCATATCGCTCTGGTGGTCTAGATGTTCTGGAAGAGCGACGTAAAGCAGGCGCTGAACTAGTTGTCGGTGGAGGATCAGGGGGAGGGCCATCGGCAATGGAAGGTTTCTCCCGTCGATGGTATACAAAAGCCGGATTAAACCTAGTAACAGAGGGTTGATCCGAAAAACCTGGTAAGAGAGCTGGTGAAGAGGGTGAAGGACAATCTATGTGAGTTTGGAAGAAATATTGATTTTCAAAGAAAATAACATTTCGAGAAACCCTGATACGACGACCAATGGGATCATAACAAACAAAACCTTTTTGATTAGTGGCATAACCCAAAAAAGCACACCTGCGAGATTGTGCTGTCAGTAATGGATCAATGGCCAGATCACAGAGTGTGGATGAAAAGATGAACTATTTTCGCACCTAATGGAAGTGGTCCCAGGCAGAACCAACAGAAATCCAAAAATCTGGACGGCTGTGATAAAAACAGGTTGAGAAAACTGAATTTTCACAAAAATGAGTAGAAGGCCTACCTCTGATGATCCAAAAATCCTGAAAAAATGTCCAGAAATAAGAGGAGACCCAGTCGACCAAGATGAGCTTCTTTTGCTGATATGAGGTGGATGATCGCAGGTGGGCCACGGCTGATCAGAGATGATCAGGAATGATCACAGATGATCAGGTGGCAGAAAATGTCTTCCAGCGAATAATAGATGGTTGATAATGGAGAAGATGCACAAATAATGACAATACAACCGAAACAGTGCACAGATCTGCACTAAAACTGACTGACGACCATTCTGTCAGTATGATTCCATAACTGGAAGCCCCACCAGATCATCAGATGATAGATCAGAGGTCGGGGATGAAGACACATCAAATTTTCGCAAGCGAGGGAAGAAGATTCAGCCAAAAATAACCAAGATCCTTGATTTTAGACGGCCGAGATGAAATCAGATTGAGAAATCTGACGAACCACAAATGGCGATGGAAAACCCACTTCGGATGTGAAATAAAATCCTGAAAAATCACCAGAAATACCAGCAATACTAGTCGACCAACATGGTCTGGTTCCGCTGAGTTGATGGAGAAGATCTCAGGTGGGCCACACCTGATCGGAGATGCACTGAGTGCTTCCAGACAAGGAAAATGACTTGAATGATCTAGATCAGGCTCTGATACCATATCATTTTAAGAAGATAGAAATAATTCTGCAAAGATGGCTTAATCCAGTGACCTCCTTGGTCGACTGTTCTTCTCATTATAAAGGGGATGAAATCCCTGATTACATGTAAGTATCTAATCAGATCCTAAAAATCTGTTTTTCCAACTAAGAAGCTTTGACTAAGTAATATATACAGTTTGGACCCAGAATGGGCCTGGGCTTGATTGGGCTTGGATTGTCAGAGCGAAGCCGTCCAAGACAAGATAAGAGTTAAAAGAGAGTGCTTTAAAACGTGGCAAAAGGATCGAATTGAAGCGAACTTGGAGAGGTATAAAGAAGCAAAAAGAGAAACCAAAAAGGCAGTTAGTGAGGCCAAGGCAAAGGCATTTGAGGAGCTATATAGGCGACTTGACACTAAGGAAGGCGAAAGAGAGATATTCAAGCTTGCTAAAACTAGAGATCGGCGAACCAAGGACTTAAACCAAGTTAAATGCATTAAGGATGAGGATGAAAAGGTATTAGTAAAGGAGGAGGAGATAAAGGAGCGTTGGAAGAGCTACTTCTACAAGTTATTTAACGAAAGCAGTAGTAGTGACATACAATTGGGGCAGCTTACCATTTCCAGAGAAGAAGCGAATCATATGTTCTATAGGAGAATCAGTAGGGAAGAAGTTAAAGAAGTATTGAAAAGAATGAAGAATGGGAAAGCGGTTGGGCCAGATGGTATCCCTATTGAGGTATGGAGGTGCTTGGGGGAGGATGGTATTAGTTGGTTGACAAAGCTTTTTAATGTAGTGCTAAAGAGCAAGAAGATGCCTAATGCATGGAGGAAAAGTATTCTTATACCCATATACAAGAACAAAGGAGATATTCAGAACTGTGCGAACTACCGCGGGATTAAATTGATGAGCCATACGATGAAATTATGGGAGAGAGTTATTGAGAGAAGACTAAGAAGAACAACAAATATTTCAGAGAATCAATTTGGTTTCATGCCTGGGAGATCAACCATGGAGGCTATCTTTCTCTTGAGGAGGTTAATGGAACAGTATAGAGAAGGTAAGAGAGATTTACATATGGTGTTCATTGACTTGGAGAAGGCTTATGACCGGGTTCCTAGGGAGATTCTTTGGAAAGTTCTGGAAAAGAAAAGAGTTTGTGTCGCTTATATTGAGGCGATAAGGGATATGTATGATAGAGTCGTGACATCTATAAGGACGACTGGCGGCGAAACTAAGGAGTTTCCTATCACGATTGGTCTACACCAAGGCTCAGCGTTAAGCCCGTACTTGTTTGCCCTAGTTATGGATGAGATTACAAGACATATCCAGGATGAGGTGCCGTGGTGTATGTTATTTGCAGATGACATTGTTTTAGTGGATGAGACGAGAGAAGGAGTGAATGCTAAACTTGAATTGTGGCGGAAAACATTAGAGACAAAAGGGTTTAGGCTAAGTCGATGCAAAACGGAATATATGGAATGCAAGTTTAGTCAAAGTAGGACACCTGGTAACATAGAAGTAAGTTTGGGCACACAAAAGATATTAGAAAAAGAAAACTTTAGGTACCTTGGATCTATGGTGCAACAGGATGGAGGGATTGATACTGATGTAAGTCACAGGATTCAAGCCGGGTGGACCAAATGGAGGAGTGCTTCGGGGGTCTTGTGTGATCGGAAAGTCCCCCTCAAGGTTAAAGGAAAGTATTATAAGGTGGCGGTACGGCCAGCGTTGTTATATGGATCAGAGTGTTGGGCAGTAAAGCATAATCATGTCAAGAAGATGGAAGTTGCGGAGATGAGAATGCTAAGATGGATGTGCGGGATCACAAGGAGAGACAGGATTAGGAATGAGGAGATTAGGGGCATAGTAGGAATAGTACCGATTGGAGATAAAATGAGAGAAAATCGACTGAGATGGTTCGGCCATGTTAGAAGGCGTCCAACAGAGGCACCTGTTAAAAGGTGTGAAAGCATGGAGTTTGCCAAGAGTAGGAGAGGGAGAGGGAGACCCAAGAGAAGTTGGAAAGAAACTATTAAACATGATCTTGCCTACATGGATCTAACGGAGGACATGGCCCTAAACAGATTTGATTGGCGTCGTCAAATCCATATAGCCGACCCCACCTAGTGGGAAAAGGCTTGGTTTGGTTTGGTTTGGTTTGGTTTGGAGGGGGGGTGTGGTGGTAAAATTTCCCATGGAGAAGAGTCCGCCTTCCATTTCTGAGGAAGGAGTGCATATATAGAAACAAACTACATGTATTGAAAGACGAAAGTATATTTGCATATCATGAAAGTGAGAAATGACCTTGAGGACAGCAACGCCTCCTGAAAGCTTTGCCAATCTTTCTTGCAGCTTCTCCTTATCGTAATCTGAAGTGCTTGATTCAATTGCAGATCGTATCTAAAATAGGCAAATAAACACATCAGGAAAAAAAAAACACCACCTCAACCAACTTATGATAGCATGAATTACTAGTCAGAAATCGATAGAGTTAAATTGTTCCCTTTTCTTCTCTCCTGGTCATCATATGATTGGTTAAGGCAAGGATTGAGACCGGTACTTCGCCCGAAGATTTGATCCCAGGTCATGTCTATGGTCTACCTCATGGGAGGGCCTAGCCAAACAGCTACTTGTGTTGTTCCCTACCAAGCCAAAAAAATAGATGAGGATGGGACAAAAACAGCACGAACCTGATCACACCTTTCTTCAATGGCCTTCTTGTCACCGGCCCCATCAAGAATGACAGTGTCGTCTTTAGATATTGTCACCTACAGTTATATTGACTATACATCAGCATATGACGATCAATCTCAATTGAGTGAAGCCCAAAAAGTGTCTGCCAGTGTTTGAGGCCCACAATCGAAAGAAGATCGATATAAAAATTTAGAATCACATGTACAATATCAATAATACGGACTTGGGAAAAAGGAAGGAACGACAGTTTTTATAGTTAAAAGAGGTGAATTTTAAGGCCAGCTTATAATCAATCATTTTTTTAGTGCACATTGAAGGAAACATTCTTAAAAGCCAACTCTCACCTTTTTGCATGAGCCTAGCATATCAGGCTCGACCTTTTCAAGGTTCATACCAAGTTCATCAGTTATGACCTACAACAAAGATTAGATTCATTTATTGGTTGATACCATATAATTCAGATAAGGATACCCTCATGTCTACAGATATGGAGAAGATGAAAATCAGAAATAGACATACCTCACCCCCAGTAAGAGTAGCAAGATCCTGCAAACCAGCTTTCCGGTTTTCACCAAAACCAGGTGCTTTGATGGTACAGACCTATTAGCAGACCACAAAGATAAGCAAATCTCGAAATTGAAGCTGAAACCAAAAGATGAATCACTTTAAAAGCAGATTAAATCCTCGAGGTAATCTGTAAAGGAAAAGGCACCTTGATTCCTGCCCGAAGCTTATTTAAGATAAGAGTGGCCAAAGCATCACTTTCTACATCTTCAGCAACAATGAGCAAAGG
The DNA here is from genome assembly GCA_012931725.1 of Litsea cubeba. Taxonomy (NCBI): domain Eukaryota; kingdom Viridiplantae; phylum Streptophyta; class Magnoliopsida; order Laurales; family Lauraceae; genus Litsea; species Litsea cubeba. Next base: position 1,269,265 of record CM022952.1, on the reverse strand, counting down.
CCTTTGCTTCTGCATATAAACATAAAAAACGTAGTTAAGACCTAAGACAACGTAATAAGCAACCCATGTTGTACCAAAGAGTGTGAACCTAAACGGGCCCCTCAAATAACTGATTACCTTTAGGGCCAATTCTAGTACTTTCACCACTGCATTTATGCTGGAGATTTTCTTCTCATGTATAAGGATGAGAGGATCTTCAAGTTCCTGGCAGGAAGCGAAATCTAAACAATGAGGAAACTGTAAAATTTTTTTTTTTTGAAAATGATGATGATGTATTGAATGCTCAAGCAACTGTAAACTTCAACACAGCAAAAGCAACAAACTTTACTTTGAAATACAAGAATCACTTGAGTGATTCCTATAATGCAAATTTAAACAGATCTAGTGAAGTTAGCAATATGTTCTCTAGAAAGCAACAATGGCAACTCGCAAACACAATAATCACTTAAAAGTGGTCACCCAGTGGCTCCCAACTGTAGATTTTCTATGGAGATGTTAAACTCATAAAAGGAAACAGGTCACAGAAGAATGTAGAGATTTTGTCGCAAGAATGGATACAGCCACAGTAACCACTTGCAATTGGTCAAACATGGGTTTGCATGCACATTAACACTATGAAAAATAACTCATCCAAAGAAAATAAACTTACACATTTCTGGGTTTTCTGGTTAGTGATGAAATATGGGGAGGTGTAGCCCCTATCCAATTTCATTCCCTCCACTACTTCCAATTCATTATACAAAGTCTTCCCATCCTGCAAAAATTCAAGAGGCCAAATCAAATAGTTAACCCACCAAAACGGAAAAAATCATAAAAAGGCACGGGCAAAGGGAAGATCAAATGAAAGTGACCCAAGCAGGTGCAAGTTTTAAGAAAAAATGAACCAAAAAAAAAAAAAAAAACAAGGACAAAACCTGGATCAATTTATTAATAGTCACTTCCATACAACAAATTCACTAAAATATCTAATTTTGAAAACATGGACAGAATGTATGAAGCATCCCCCCAGAGAGATGGACCATTAGTATCAATACATTTAACAATGACATGTCATAACAGGAATTCTTCAACTTGGCATTCACTCACTCATTTGGGACAATAGAAAAATCTAATTACATTTTTACATGCTAGAAAAAATTCCCACATCACTTGATGTTGGCAAGAAAGCTGATTTTCAAATTATATCCAACGTGAGCTTAGGATGGAGAGATTGATGAAGATGTCAAGCAAAGTATAAAAGTGGGATGATTAAAGTGAAGACTTGCTTCTAGAGTGCTTTGTGACCGATGAATGCCAACAAGATTTAAGGAAAAATTTTACAGGACAACGATTAGACCAACTATGATGTATGGAGTAGAATGTTGGCCAATCAAGAAGTAACATACGCACAAAATGGATGTAGCAAAGACGAAGATGTTGAGGTGGATACGTAGTAAAACTAGGAAGGATAAAATTAGAAATGAGCACTTTCGAGAGCATTTAGGGGTAGAAATAGAGAAACTCGTTTGAAATGGTTTGGGCATGTCCAACGTAGGACGACAATGGCGCTGGTAAGGAAAAGTATGGCTATGAAGGTTAATGGCCCACCAAGGGGAATGGATAGGCCAAAGAGGACGTGGATGTAGGTAGTAAAAATAGATATGAAGAAGTGTGACTTATTTGTGGATTTGGCTCAAGATAGATCGGAATAGAAAAACAGAATTCATGTAGCCGACCCCAACATAGTTGAACCAAGGCTTTGATGATGATGATCCAGCGTGAGCTTATGAATGAATTGATCTAGCATTTTCTTTCCTATATTTTATGAATGATACATCAAACATCCAAAAGGAGCGCACAAAGAGAAATTCAAGAATGGCATCATGGCCCCAGCAGACAATTGCAAGAAGAACAGTCAGTCAACAAGTTTTTTTTTGCTTTTTTTAATACAAGACCAATGGCATGGCCATAAACTTAGTGAAATTTGTGACAATAAAGGGCTCCAGCAGTAGGATGAGACTGGAAAACCAAATCACACGTTCATCCAATAAACAACAAAAAGGGAGAAAAGCCTGGCTAGGCTACGCATTAGTATGAATACACCAGCACGATAAAGCAGAATAAAGTACATATAGATAGCCAGTATCTTACAGAAATGGTGATGACTCCCTCTTTGCCAACTTTCTCCATGGCCTTGGCTATCAACTCACCAATCTCTCTTTCTCCATTTGAAGATATGGTACCAACCTTTTTAAGATGACACAAAACAAGTTTATAAAGTCATTCTAGTGAAAATTTCCTCCACACCTAGCATTACATGACAAAAGGCGCTTTTTCCTTCTTTTTTTTTTTTTTTTGCTGAGAAAAGAATACAGACCTGAGCTATTTCTTCTGATGTGCTGATCATACGTGCTCTGCTCTTCAAGCTGGTAACAACGGCATCGACAGCCATTGAGATCCCACGTCTTAAATCCATTGCGTTCATCCCAGCTGCCACTGACTTGCAACCTTCAGTAAATATTGCCCGAGTAAGAACCGTGGCACATGTGGTACCTGCACACCGATTATCATTGAAAATATTTAGAACATAGCTCACATAACGGTGTAAGACTAACACCATATAAATGCACAATTGAGGACCACTCAGATTTATAAACAATAGGAATTGCGAATGAGAAACACTAGCAATTGTTGCTCTAGTTGCTCACTACATTCCTCGCAATATGGTGATCCAGACCATTTGATACGGTCCACCAATATGTAGACCACCCAGAAAAACTCCTTATCAATCAGAGATTTTCACTGCCGATTCTATATTTGTTTAACACTGGAATTCCATGCTCAATTAAAAAAAAAAAAACCCATTTCTATAGCACTGCAGAAAAGTGGTTCCAGCCACCTCATCTTAAGAAATGGTTTTTTAAAAATTTAAACCAAATATCTGCAACACCAAAGAATCCTTGATGTAACACAAACATGCCCAAAAAGTATCCCAACTAGTGAGGTTTTCTAAAAGTGGGTCATCCACAGCAGGAACATAACAGTTCAACAATCACCACCATAGTCAGGGGTACCTGCAGCTATCGTTGCTAGCTAATCTCTTATCACCATCACTCTAGTAAAACTAAGGTATAATGGACCAAGGGTTCAAAAATTCAGAAAAAGTTCTAATAATAAGGTATAAAAAAAGAAAACAAACCATCGCCAGCGACATCATTAGTTGCATTAGCAACCTGCTTCACAAGGCTTGCACCCATGTTCTTAATTCTGTCCTTAAACTCAATGCTCTTTGCAACAGTCACGCCGTCTTTTGTCACTTTGGGTGCGCCAAAGCTTTGTTCCAACACAACATTACGACCCTTCAAAAACCCCAATTCAAATCAATAAACACTCCAACAAAAAAAACAAAATCAGAAAGTAAAAGGCAATAGTAACACAAAGGAAAAAAAGTGACAACCTTTGGGCCCATAGTCACTCTAACGGCATCTGCAAGCTCTTCAACGCCCTTAAGCATCAAGGAACGCGCTTCAACCCCGAACCTGACATCTTTCGCCGCATAGTTCCTGCTCCAACTCAACCGACTCCCGATCTAAACAAAAATCATAACATGAGCCATAAAAACTGCATGCCCATTTCATCAAACACCTAAAATGCATCTCCAAAATCATCAAATACAAAAGAAGAAGAAGAAAAATTCAAATCCTCACCTGGTGGCTACTGTTTCTGGCGATCCTTCACAAAACAATTTGAGCAGAGAAAGGGAGAAAAGATTAAGAAATCAGAAGAAATGAGAGAAACCCAGATTCCAAAACATCAAGACAAGTGCAAAAGAAAAAAAGGATAGAATCTTTTTCTTAGTTTTTTTTGCAGATGCAGCTCTTACTTGGATTTGGAAGCCAGGAGGGTTGCGGCTGCACGATACATGGTGGAGGAGAATCGATGAGATTGCTAGGGTTCTGGAGATGCGGAGAGGAGAGGAGAGGAGAGGAGAAAGCTAGGTTGGTTGGGGTTAGAAGAGTGGCTAGAGAGAGAGATATGCAGTTTCTAGAAAAGTCCTAGGGTTTAGGGTTTTAGGCTCTCCCTCAACTCTCAAGGACAAAGGCTGCTGCTAAAAATGGAATGGGCTCTTTCAAGGCCCAATTGCATTTGCCAGTTTTAGACTGCTGTGTATCAATGGCAATGGGCCCAACCCAAGTTACATGGACTGACTCGATGAGGATTGAAAGGGCCCGACCCGACTATCTGTCGAAAACGGTAAAAAAATATGAGGTTCAAGGCTAGCCAGTAACAACTAACAAGTGATCCCACTAATAAAGGCATGACTGAACTCTCAAGTCTATCCAAGGCCCATTTGCAAATTTTGGTTGTTAGAGGATATAATTGAAGAAACGTTGCAAAATAAATAAATAGTTTCTTAATTTATAAATTTTAAGATAATTTCTATCTTTTTTCTCAAAACTTCTCATACTCATTCCAATAAAACTGCAATTTAATTTTTGAAATAATTTTGTGTTCGTGATATATACTTTTTAAAAATATTATGTTGCGATGTTGCAAACTTATAATATATCATCATCATCATCAAAGCCTTGTCCCAACTATGTTGTGATGTTGCAAACTACGTCTCCGTCGGTTTTTTTTTTTACTGCCAATCCCGGCCAGCGTGAAATTTTGTCACAACTCAAACAAACTAATAATATATAGGATATTATATTTAACAATGGATTTATAGAGGGGGTGTTTGCGGGGTGAGGAATCTATGGGTGAGGGAAGTGACTGGAGAATCACTTAGGTCATGTATTCATTCATTCATTCATTCATTCATGGAAGGCGCTCTCTATCCATCATAGCAAAAGATTTTCTGCACCATCACAAAATGGAAAATAAAAAATAAATAAAAATTAAGTGCTTTATCATATCATCTTTTCCTTGCAAAAACGGAACATGAACTTGGAAAGGTTTGGAGATCATTCCACTAAGACCAAGTGCATACAATCAACTGTTTGGTAATCATATACTCCTAAGACCAAGTGCATACAATCAACTGTTTGCTAATCATATACAAGATGAGGCTACTCAACTCAATGTCCAGATGAGTTGGGTAAACTCGCTTCAGTATTTAAATAAAAATGATAATAATAATATATATTTTAATTCATGAAAAGAGTTTTCATGATTAAATACTGCATTACAAAACTGGGCAAACAAAACAGGGCCCGGCCCAACCATCTTCGGTTTTGTCAGCCATTTTGCAAACCACCTTTGGAGTAGTGAAAATGGTCCAAGTTGCCAGGGCCAAATTCTGAGTCAACTCAAAAAAGTTATACGACTGCGGCATTTGTTGTCAGGCAACTACATTAGGACTCGAACCATCTTCTGAGCCCTTTAGAACCTTGTTTTATAGCTTCTGTCTTGTTTGAACTGTGCTGTGAAAACTTGGAGCGATATTGCGCGATGAGCTTGTCCAGTTTGTCCTCCTTTTCCTTATCTGATGAAGCTGCTGTTTTCTTTTTTGATCTTTTTGCATCCTTCCAATGCTCCAAGGCAACACCCTCTTGTAGTTTCCTCTTCTTTGAAGGACTTGGTAGTTTCTCATTAGATCTGGATTTGCTTTTGTTCGCAAGGTTACCTTTCTGCATGAGAATTAAAAACAATGTGAGATAGGAAATTCATATGCATGAAATGGCGAGCCTTACTAGAAAGGAGAAAGGTCAAAAGTAACCATATATCCTCTAAAGCGGAGGAAATAAAAATTATTATCAATACTTAACGCCTGCATATTTGCATTAGAATACAAGAGATTCAATACCCATCATCCTAGTAATTCAATACATAGGAAAGTGAAGGTCCTATTTACATCTCCCCACCTTATATCCTTCACCCCTCACCTCTTTAATAATTCTTTCTCGGACTTCATTTCATCATGAATTCCTATGATTGAATTCCAACGTATTTTAATGCAAACAAACAGGCCCAGTTTAGCTAGTACATATGGCACCAAGACTCTTGATATCGTGGAAGCTCTTCTTGGATGGATGATGCCACCCAAATAACTCAGATGAAGAGATGGTGTTTTCTGTGCCCTTCTTATTTCATTTTATTTTTACATTGAATACAGGCTGTCCTTATATTCCTTTCTAAATCATCTATTACAGGTTTTGACAGGTTAGGGTGGTCTCAATGAGTAAATTTTAGGGGCATTATATATACCAGTGGGCCTTGTTAGATAAATGGCCTCGATTGACAAACCATGAACCCCACTTCAACAAGGCCAAGGCCCAATGATAGCGAACTAATTACTGGAGCAAGGATCAAATAATTCTTCCCTGATTCATACCTGCACTGCAGGATCTGATGGTTTTCTGATCTGCTGAGGTTCCACTTTGGCTGCAGACTTGGTCTCTCCTTGTTTTGCATCAGTAGCCTTATGCTTCTTGACTGCTGACCTTGCCATGCTATGTGTATGAGCATTTATTTGCCTGTCACGCACTTCTCCATTCTTTCCCCCCTTACTGGGTTCTGCTGCCTCTGGCAAGTTGCTGCTGCCTTTATGCTTATTAAGTTTCTTCTTGTCGTTCCTTTTTGGATGATCATCTGCCTTATGAGATGCAGCATTCTCTTGCTCATCAATGATCAGGTTGTCTGGTCTGTTGCTGTTAGCCAGCTGAGATTGTAATTTATTTTTCCGCAGCCTCAGCGTTTGGACATTATCGAGAGCAAACTCCACAATTGGGCGATGCTCCGGACCAAAAGTTTCTATATTAAAAATGTAAAAAAAAAGGGTATGACAACCACGGTATCTTTGTATCAAGCAAAATGAAATGTTCTAGGAAATCCACATGGTAGATATCAAATTTGCAGATGGACTCTTGAACGGCTTAGAGATCTCAACCCTTGGGTTGATACTTGGTGGTCAACAAATTGACAGTTAAAAAGAAAAATACTAAAAGACTGATGCAGGAAACAGGGCAAATATAGAACGTTTCCAATCTTAGAAGGCTAATCTCAGAAGCCTTCTAGGCATCTTTGCTGTCCATCACATCAGTCTCAATCACCAATCCATGAGCCCACATGGACAGACATTTTACTGTAGGAGTTTCGACAGGCTAATGCAGTCCAAGTCTAGCTGGCTAATTTTCAAGTCTGAAAACTAAGCCAGACGTGGGCCTCAAGTGTCAAGCACAAAACTGGTTCTTAAAAATTGATAAGAACCAGGACCAACAATTTTAACTAAATTAAAATTTCGTGCAAAAGCAAATGAACCATCTTTTTCAATCAACTAATTAATTGGCTCCTCTAACCAGGGCCATCAATTTAAGTGACTTTTGGGCCTCACCTGTACATAGTGCAGTGTACAGGAGAAGACTCAGGTCATCAAGCATACTAATAAGAAACAATATTTACGAGATTATACTATCAAATTACACGAAAAGTTTAGAAGCATAAATGGGTCAGACTCATAGGCTTTTAAAAAGAAGTGTACGTCAAGACCTTACTAAACAGGTTAATTTTTAGGCCCAGTCTCATCCATGGAATGGAAAACCAGTCCATGCCTATAGCCTGGTCCTAAGTGGGAAGGGCCAACAGGCCAGACGGGCCTGGTCAGCTCACATCCCTAGGTGCAGGAGCAACTAATTCTCCTGGATCAAGCTACAAAAGGGAAGCAAACATAGCTGCCAGTTTGCAAGCTTGCTACACTTGACGATTGGCACAATACACAGGATAACATAGAATGAATATACTGTGTAATCATATTACCGGGGTTATTATTAAGAACTCTCAGAGCCACAAGTGCATGCTCATGTTCACTGAACTCAATAAAAGCAACTCCACGCGAATGGTTCTTTGCAGCAGCTTTATCCTTTTTTGAATCCTTCAAAATCTTTATCTGAATGCAAATGCAAAAGTAAATAACATACTTACAGTGAGAATTGGTGTTAAGAAAATAATTCTCAAACCTATTTTCCAATATAACAAACCTGTTGGATCACAGGATTTTGTTTGCAAGCTCGGGAAAGAACTGCATCCCTACAAAGCTTCTTGAGTTCCTTTTCTGTTGTTGACTTTGGCAAATTGTACATAATCAGCCTGGTTCTTGAAACATGATAATTTGGAAACTGAAGCTTAGCCATCTTTTTTCTTTCCAAACTGTAAAAAGAAGACACATTGATTATGCATTAATCTAACATATGTTAGTTATTAATGGCATCATTTTAGGATATGACTTCCAACTGAATGGGCCATTTACAATGTAGGGAAGTGTCAGACAACTGCAGGTTGCAGAAACATGTGATGGTGGCTAGGGCTGAAACAATTGAGCCGGCCATGGCAATACCTTGCTATCAGTTATTAATGGCATCATTTTAGTAATAACAGACAGGGCATTCACAATGTAGAGAAGTGTCAGACAACTGCAGGATGCAGAAACATGCAATGGTGGCATGAGTATGAAGAAAAAGAACAGGGCATTTACAGTGTAGATATGTGTCAGCCAACTGCAGGTTGCAGAAACATGTGATTGTGGCATGAGTGTGAAGAAAAGGAAAAACCCAACCAGAAGCCAACACTATTGTGAAAAAAAAAAAAAAAAAAAAAAAACAACCAGAAGCCAACGCCAATGTTCTTTTTGGGCAGTAATGGGCCAAGTTCAAAACAGGTGAGAACCAGCCCAAGGCTGGTAACCCAAAAGCTAAATGACTCAGCATGCCACATTTCTAGCCCTACCAACCTCGTCAAATAGAACAGCAACATTCTAACAAAATCACTTGCAAATGGAAATATTTCTTTCTCAATGCAACTGAATGAATCCTGAGAAGAGGAAACAAAGCAAATTCTTGACATATAACAGGCATATGATGATCTCATCACCTAAGAAAAAACCAACCAAATCAAAAGGTAAAAATGAGTAAAATCCTCCTTTTTTTCAAGATAGGTAATATTCGGTATCAATTTACTCACGCTTGGCGTTTTGACATATCATATGCAGATACACCTTCAGCAGCAGGTGTCCCCTCAAGAATAACACCTTCCTGTTTAAATGGGAAGAATTGACAGTTTCAGGATTGCCTTTCACCATATAGAACAGCAAACTAAATGATATGACACGCTAAAAATAAATAAATACCTTTGCAAGGTAAAGGTTACGGGGATCAGAGGCTTCATTCCTTTTCTTCTCCAGTTCTATCTTCTGAACCGATTTCTTGTCCAAAGCCTTCAATATATTCAGTGCCCTTCCTTTCATTAGAATCCCTGAACCCTGTGAAGTGTTAGCTGCCAAAACTGCAGCATCCGCAGCTGCTGCTGTAGCGAACTTAAGAAACGCAGTTCCCTTTGGTCGCCTACAAGCCGAACATAGCAACATTTTTTACTACTAATGAGTAATCACCTACAGATAAGCTGGAAAATATAAACAAGAAAAGGAAAAGGATGCCGCATTAACATACTTGGTGACCTGATGGAGAACTGGGAGAAATGACTGCACCTCTCCGAAGACTGAGAACCATTGTTTCACCTCTTCATTGTCAATATCAAATGGGAGGTTGCTTATGAAAATCGTTTTATCCAAATCATTTTCTTTTTCAGCTGATTCATCAGTTGTCACTACCCTCTTATTAGAAATCTTAGGTTTGGTTACAGCAGAACTTTTTCCAAGCTCATCATGTAGCTTACTGTGAGCCGTATTGGGCAATTTTATTCCCTCATCACCTTTCACCAACTCAGAATCATCACCAAGAGAAGGTGTTCCTTTTGAGGATGATGAAATCAAGTTGCTAAGAACTTTCCTTGCAATCTCTGCCTCATCCAATTCCACTTCTTGGATGGCCTCATTCACCATGGTTTCACGGTCTTCAGATTCCGTGTCACTTCCACTGTAACTTACACCATTAGTCAAATTATCTCCAGTGATATCACCCTCCTTTTTCTTTTCACTAAGTTGTACTGTATACATCAAAATGGAAGAGATGCCAATACAATGGCATATGAATCAGTTAATTTTGTTCCACCATTTCAATTATATAGAACAGAGTGTTGTAACACTAAGCAGTGTAAAAAACCATATACTAACCCAAAAGCTTAAGCTAATAGGTCGAAGGCACATATAGATATATTAAGACATGTCAAGCCTATTACTTAGGCGACTTCCCAACACTCCCCCTCACGTGCAGGCCCAACAAATTTCATGGACGGGCCTGTCACGTGGGCTACACAAGAATGACGGCCATGTGGGCTACACAAGAACAACGGGATCGGAACCCGTTCTGATACGATGTAAGAAACCATATACCAACCCAAAAGCTTTAGCTGATAGGTGGAAGGCCCATGCAGGTATATTAAGACATGTCAAACCTATTACTTAGGTGATGTGGGATGTGGGACTTCACAACATGCAGGTGTCACTCAGAGGAAACATTTAGAAACGTCCACAACAGCATAAGGCAGGCCAAGATAGGACCAGTTTTAGTTTAAACTACAAGGGAGACAGCTCAGGTGCAAGGGTGATACAAAGTCGGTACTATATATTCACTAAGCAACAACAACCTTGAAAGAAAGTAGATGTAGCAGTTTATGCAGCATTGTTTCTTCTCAAAACAGCCACAATTTTTTTTAAACCTTTTCATTCTCAGTGATTGTTTACCAATTCTGGTAATCTTAGTAACAAAGAATTTCTTGTAATCCAAACTAACAAAATAACGAACACAAACATTTGAAAGAAATGTACCCTAAATGGAGAGGTAGAGAACCAACTTACCATCCTTTATAGCATCAAGAGAATTAGACTCAGTTGTGTATGTTTTCTTTGGAACAGCCCAATCAACAGCAACAGGTCTTTTGCCAACTATTTGCCCATTAACCTTCTGGATGGCCTGGCAAGACAAATCATGTAACTTTTACCTAGGAGCCCATTGACTTGGTATCTTATGTCATTGATTCATTCCAGAACTTACGTTTTCTGCATCATGCTTGCACGTGAAGGAAACGAAAGCAAACCCCTTTGACAATCTGTGGATGGAGAAAAAAAATCTCATGATTTCATATAAGAAATACTAGAAAAGCACAGAAAGGATCGAGGCTGTAGAGCATATACCCTTCTTTAGACATCTGTGGAATAAATACATCCCATACAAAACCTGCAGGCTTAAACATGTCTCTAATCTCATTTACAGTAACCTGCAGCAAAGTTCAACAGTCCAATTATAATTAATAGAGCTTCCCTCAACAACAACAGCAGTAAAGTTCCAAATATGAGAATGATACTACTAACTGCATTTGGTGACCTTGAAAGGCAGATTTCTAACAATGAGTCTCCACTTCCTTGGCTTCGAACCCTGTTACAAAACACACGTACAGGACCCTGTCAAATTCCAAAGGTAAATAAAAATAAAATAAAAATCCAATGATGGTATACTTTCATCCCTTTCAAACTAGTAATGTCAGTTATGAGGGGGAAAAGAGGATCTAAAAATTAATAAAAATAATATACCTCCCCACCCAACTGACGTGCCCAAACGTGACCACCCTTTATCTCCTGTTGGTGTAATGCAGCAACACAAGCACGTGCTGATTTGACACTCGTGGAAAGCACAGTTCCAGCATGCATTTTGCATCCATCTCGTGCAAGTCCTGTAACCAGCTATTTATTTACAATGATACTTATCTATCATGGAACAGACCTTGTATAAAAGTACCAACAGAATAGAGAAGATTCCGTATGACTTTCCATGGAATGACAATGGAGATGATCACAAATATAACTTCGCGGGATGGGATTAAAATAGGTTCTAGAAGACTCAAATATACTAAGCATCCCAAACGAAAAAAGCTGGGTAAAGATCCAATCTTTAGACCTGTTTTGATTCAGTCAACTACATGGGCCCAAATAAACTTGGGTCCAGCCAAGGGTCCATTGGTTTCATACGGACCTGAAGGCCATGGCCATATTATACACATATATATAATTTATTAAAAAAGTGAAGAGAGCAGTTATCGATAAAAGAAAACATTTAGTTGCAAAAAAATAATGAATTAAAAACATAAAACAATTAAATGTATAAATTAATGGAAAAAAATCAAAGTTGAAGATGAGAAATAATTGAGAAAGGAAATAAATAAAAATCCAAATGTGAAAAATCACTCAAACAACAAATTAAGAGCAAACGGAACAACCAAATAAACCAAACCAAGCCTTATCCCACTAGGTGGGGTCGGCTATATGGATTTGACGACGCCAATCAAATCTGTTTAGGGTCATGTCCTCCGTTAGACCCATGTAGGCAAGGTCATGTTTAATAGTTTCTTTCCAACTTCTCTTGGGTATCCCTCTCCCTCTCCTACTCCTAGGCAATCTCCATGCTTTCATACCTTTTAATAGGTGCCTCCGTTGGACGCCTTCTAACATGGCCGAACCATCTCAGTCGATTTCTCTCATTTTATCTCCAATCGGTGCTATTCCTACTTTGCCCCTAATCTCCTCATTCCTAATCCTATCTCTCCTTGTGATCCCGCACATCCATCTTAGCATTCTCATCTCCGCAACTTCCATCTTCTTGACATGATTATGTTTTATTGCCCAACACTTTGATCCATATAACAACGCTGGTCGTACCGCCACCTTATAATACTTTCGTTTAACCTTGAAGGGACTTTCCGATCACACAAGACCCCCGAAGCACTCCTCCATTTGGTCCACCCGGCCTAAATCCTATGACTTACATCAGTATCAATCCCTCCATCCTGTTGCACCATAGATCCAAGGTACCTAAAGTTTTCTTTCTCTACAATCATTTGTCTGCCCAAACTTACTTCTATGATACCAAGTGTCCTACTTTGACTAAACTTGCATTCCATATATTCCGTTTTGCATCGACTTAGCCTAACTCTTTTGTCTCTAATGTTTTTCCGCCACAATTCTAGTATAGCATTCACTCATTCTCTCGTCTCATCCACTAAAATAATGTCATCTGCAAATAGCATACACCACGGCACCTCATCCTAGATTTGTCTTGTAATCTCATCCATAACTAGGGCAAACAAGTACGGGCTTAACGCTGAGCCTTGGTGTAAACTAATCGTGATAGGAAACTCCTTAGTTTCGCCGCCAGTCGTCCTTATAGATCTCACTACTCTATCATACATATCCTTTATCGCCTCAATATATGCGACACACACTCTTTTCTTTTCCAGAACTCTCCAATGAATCTCCCTAGGAACCCGGTTATAGGCCTTCTCCAAGTCAATGAACACCATATGTAAATCTCTCTGACCTTCTCTATACTGTTTCATTAACCTCCTCACGAGAAAGATAGCCTCCACGGTTGATCTCCCAGGCATGAAACTAAATTGATTCTCTGAAACGTTTGTTGTTCTTCTTAGTCTTCTCTCAATAACTCTCTCCCATAATTTCATCGTATGGCTCATCAATTTAATCCAGCGGTAGTTCGCACAGTTCTGAATATCTCCTTTGTTCTTGTATATGGGTATAAGAATACTTTTCCTCCATGCATTAGGCATCTTCTTGCTCTTTAGCACTACATTAAAAAGCTTTGTCAACCAACTAATGCCATCCTCCCCTAAGCACCTCCAGACCTCAATAGGGATACCATCTGGCCCAACCGCTTTCCCATTCTTCATTCTTTTCGATACTTCTTTAACTTCTTCCCTACTGATTCTCCTATAGAACATATGATTCGCTTCTTCTCTAGAAGACGAAAAAAAAAACTGAAATCCAATAATATAATTTAATTTTATAAAATAGAAATGGGTAAAAATCGTTGTTCCCTACAGTTAACTACTTCTTTACAACCAAAGAACTTGTCTATATTAGGTTTTAATGAAAATATATTTCATGGATCTCAGCTTGTGATCTTTCTCGATGCAACTTTGTTGGTGATACCTGTTAATGCACAATCAAGGCCCAAGTTCATGACCCACTTGTACAGAAAAGCCCAACCCAATTATGTACATAAGACTAAGTCAAAACCGTGTACAGATGTTAGTTGTTACTTTTAAGAGATTCTTTTATTGTATTTTACAAGATTGTAGCCCAAGATTGGGCATTTTCTATCTATATAATGAGATGGTCGATCCTCAAAGGAGGAACCAAAATTTCATCATTCCTTTTGTATTCTCTTCTATCTTAAGAGATTGTCATGGTATCAGAGCTACAAAGAGTTTGTTCTCTGATCGATCATCCATTCCAGTCCAGAGGATTTTTGTTCCAGCCATCTTATGTTTGACATCTTGGGTCCATATCAGCAGTTGACAGTCACGTCCTCAGATACCAGATCTGGTGAGGCCCACCTACGATTATCATAGCAACTGCAGGAATCACACCTGTTGTGGTCGACTATTTGTTCTGGGAATTTAGAAGATTTTTTCAGGATTTTTGGCTCATCAGAGGTAAGCCGTCTGATCGATTTTGTGATTTCTCAGTTTTGTGTACTAGTTTTCATCAAATGGGCACTGTGTCATGGATTTGCAACCAAACTGGATGAAACTTGAAGTTTCTGATAGGAAAATACGAATCCTAGTTTGTTGACAGCACTGATCAGTGCTCAGATTGTTCTTTGGGGCCCACTTGCCTATCCAGTTCACAAAAACAAGGCCGTCTGGCCTGTTTTTTCTGTTATAAACTGTGTTTTGTGCACAGTTTTTTGAAAATCTGCCAAGGAAGGCTATTACTTCAAGGTTGTTTATGCTTGCTGCTGTGATTGTGTAGTACTGCCCTTATTCTACACGTATCTAGTCTGTTTTTTGTGGTTTTTTGGATTTTTCCCTACACTGTATTGTTCTGGGTAGTGTTTATTTAACACATCTGCTGTAATGGAAAAATCAAAACTTCCTGTCATTCATTTTACGGGGAAAAATTACCCATCCTGAGCTTTTCAATTTCAAGTTTATCTGGAAGGAAAAGAGATGTGGGGGCATGTTACAGGGTCTGATCCCAAACCAACTGTGGATGAAAAAAAAATTCTCTTGGACCACCAAGGATGCCAAAATAAAATCATGGATCCTTAGTTCTGTTGAGCCCCATCTCATTTTGAATCTAAAACCCTACACAACATCAAAGGATATGTGGGGTTACTTGAAGAAAGTCTATCATAAAAGCAACTCTGCATGTTAATATCAGCTGGAGTTTGAGATTGCCAAATATACACAAGGAACATCTTCTATCCAAGATTACTACTCTGGGTTTCTCAATTTATGGACTGAATTTGATGAGATTAAGTATGCACATGTTTCTGCAGCAGCCCTCTCTGAAATACAAACACTTCAGGAAACTAGTCATAGGGACCAGTTTCTAATGAAACTAAGACCAGAGTATGAAACTGTGAGATCTGGTCTAATGGGGAGAGTTCCTTCGCCATCATTAGATGAGTGTCTGAACGAACTCTTACGTGAGGAGCAAAGACAACTCACTCAAACTGCTTTGACACAACATGCTATCAGTGGTCCTCTTGAAGTTGCATATGTGGCCAAAAGTCACTTTCCAAATGGGTCTACTCCGTGAAGCTAAAATCTGATGGATCACTGGATCGATATAAGGCACGACTTGTGGCTCTTGGGAATAGACAAGAATATGGTGTTGACTATGATGAGACATTTGCTCCTGTAGCAAAAATGACTACTGTTCGTACTATTCTTGCCATAGCAGCTTCTCAGTCTTGGCCTCTTTATCAGTTTGACGTTAAGAATGCTTTTTTGCATGGTGATCTTAAAGAAGAGGTATACATGCGCCTTCCACAAGGGTTCTCTGGTGCCAACCCTGGTAATGTTGCTCATTTACGGCGATCTCTTTATGGTCTAAAGCAAGCCCCTCAGGCTTGGTTTGAGAAATTTCGGGAAGCAATCATCCAACTTAATTTTCGTCAAAGTCCATATGATCCTTCACTATTTCTTCATAATACATCCAGCGAGATAATTGTGTTACTCGTCTATGTAGATGATATCATCATTTCAGGTACTGATGCCGCTATGATTCAACATCTTCAAGCTTCCCTTCATGAGTCTTTTCATATGAAAGACTTAGGGCCACTGACATATTTTTTGGGTCTTGAAGTTCACCAATCAGAAATAGGACTAATACTTGATCAACACAAATATGCCAATGATCTCATTGACATGGCTGGTCTTCAGAACTCCACCCCAGTTGACACACCTCTAGAAGTGAATGTCAAATTGAGTCAAGATACGGGGGATCCTCTCCCTGATCCAACGCTGTATCGTCGGTTGGTTGGCAGTTTGGTTTACTTAACCATTGCTCGCCCCGACATTTCCTATGCTGTCAATTTAGTCAGTCAGTTCATGACACATCCCCGGCATCTTCATCTATCTGCTGTTCGGCGTATTATACGCTACATTATCGGCACTTCTACCCGTGGCTTATTTTTTCCTGCTGGCACCTCACTTTCTCTCACAGCATACTCTGATGCTGATTGGGCTGGATGCTCAGATACTCGACGGTCTACCACAGGATGGTGCATGTATCTTGGGGATTCCTTAATTTCATGGAAATGTAAAAAGCAAGATAAAGTTTCCAAGTCATCCACTGAAGCCGAATATCGAGCTATGTCCAATGCTTGCTCAGAAATAGTTTGGCTCCGTGGCTTGCTTTCCGATCTTGGGTTTACTCAGAGTCAACCAACACCACTCTATGCTGATAATACAAGTGCGATCCGAATTACTGAAAATCCAGTATTCCATGAGCGCACAAAGCACATTGAGGTGGACTGCCATTTTATTCGTGATGAATATGTGCGAGACACGATCAGTCTTCCTCACATCTCCACCAGTCTCCAAACTGCAGATATATTTACCAAAGGCCTACCAAGACCACGGCATCAGTTCTTGGTTAGCAAATTGATGCTTATTGACTCTCCAGCATCAATTTGAGGGGGGGTGTTAATGCACAATCAAGGCCCAAGTTCATGACCCACTTGTATAGAAAAGCCCAACCCAATTATGTACATAAGACTAAGTCAAAACTGTGTACAGATGTTAGTTGCTACTTTTAAGAGATTCTTTTATTGTATTTTACAAGATTGTAGCCCAAGATTGGGCATTTTCTATCTATATAATGAGATGGTCGATCCTCAAAGGAGGAACCAAAATTTCATCATTCCTTTTGTATTCTCTTCTATCTTAAGAGATTGTCAATACCTTCCTGTTCGAGTTAATGGTGTTTGTTTTTGAATTATTGGCATGTTGCCTTTGTATTTTTTGCTGTTTAATGAATTAAACCACTACAATTTAAAAAATAAATAAAATAATAAAGAGAACGTTACGAGTAAATACTGCAGCGGTTGAGAAATTGAAGCCTTCCAAATAGGAACTGGCCAATCCATGGGCATACCATGAAGTTACAAAGGTTGTACCTGTGAACCAACTGCCTAAAGCGAAATAACACTTACAGTAAATTTAATTGGTGTATATCTCATTTATTAATCATTTACGTAGCAATGAAGGGTTACTTTCCATAACAAACATCTACACAAATGATAATTGTGCATGAAGTTATAGATAGTGTCCTTGTCAGCTTGCAAGAACATAAAAGGTTGGCATGAGATACAGAGATATAATATTTATTAACTGTCCTCTGAACAAGCTCTTACTTTAGTATTGAAATTCTTAATGGATAATATTATGTGTCGCATTATGTGACAGCCAAACTTCAATATAAACAATTATTAAACGCGTCACCAGTTCCCAATCCAGTCACCTGTGGTATGTTGTAGAATCATATCCATCCAGACGATTGCCAAACTGGTAGTACATGTTAAGAATGATAAAAAACATGAAGAACTCGAAAGGAAAAGAGAAAAGACTACTAACCATGGAGCTTCAGCTCCTCTTCTGGAAGAGGATAAGTTACAGAACATACAGTGTCCACCTCTCGAGCACGGTTGAACACTTCAGCTGCCATATCAGCATTAAGAAGACTGCCAAATACTACGGTTCGGGCAACCCTTCATAACATCAGAAAAGAAGATGAAAGTGTCAAGGCACTGGGCTGACTTGCCCAATATGAAAATAGTGTTATGGAAAAGACAATCTTGCAACAAAAGAGTATTGCAATTTGCAACCCAGACAATGTTCATAAAACCTAAGAGCACAAAGTTGCCGAATTGGGCCAATGAGACCTCTTTTTAAAGAACACTGTCTCGCATAAACAAAAGTAGATTTTGATGGGAACATCCACTCATCCATGAAGAAAGGAAGAAAGCAGAGGAAGGTTTCAATTTCCAACCAGTGTCCTATAGCCTATCTCTGAGTTTACAATTTTCATGGAATAACTAATCTGCCAAAAATTCCAATTTTCATGGAATAACTAATCTGCCAAAAATTCCCAATCAACAATGCAAGTAGACAATGAAGATCAGCTTTTCCGTTACCTCTGTTTTTCTGAATAATTCCCTTTGTCAGCTACACCACTTTTAAGTCCCACATCTTTCTTTGCCTTCTTCAACCCCCCTATTGTCAGAAATAGCACAGCATAAATAAGATAGCTAATTGACGACAAAAGAAAAATGGATTATTAAAAAAAGCTAAAATAAAAACCGTCATATTGCTACCTGATTCTGGTGTTTTTTTCTTGTCGCTACCTGCTTCATCCTTCGCCTCGTGATGATCGGTAGGCACTGCTAAAGGGAAAAAAAATGTAAAGTGCTATTTGGTTAGGCACCAAGAATAATGTTTTCTTCATTTCTCGATAATAAAAGAATAAAATGTACTAAGCCTAATAACAAGAACAAGGGTCTCAAATCAGGAACTTGGATAATAGCCAACTAGAGTAGCAACCATGATTTTCCTTTGACCGACGCAGTTCAAGTGGAAGTCGATGCATTGCCAATTTGACTACAATTTTTCTACCAGCCACAGATGCACCATTTTTTAGTTGAATGGCACGTTCAGCATCCTCAGTTGC